>CM037457.1:931220-1484944 GCA_021014325.1 Plazaster borealis | reverse complement strand
TTAGAAATTATGTAATACTACAATGGATGGTTTCAGTGGTCATGGTTATGCAAAACTCAATCTATAGAATTCCAAAACCCTACTTCAACGAGCAAACCTATACGGGTGAGTCTCTGATATGGTATGCCTTGGTTCATTGTGAATAACATCAAACAAAAATCCCAAAGAAAATTCAACCACACTGCACTCTATACGGAGGTCTCCCAAAACAATCGTCCGCTTGCCAAATGCAATGTTAAATAACTCTGAACCAGTAAAGAGCAAACTTATGTAAACCACTGCCTACAAAAATCAGGACCTTTGCAAACTTTTTTTCTGGGGTTGGCCTACCCCCTTCTGCCCCTAAAGAAAAAATAAGTCAATCCTACGAAATCAAGTACAGGAAAAAAGGGGAAAAACAATCCTTAACTGCAATATACAAATATTCTTATCAAAAACATGTGTTCCTATTAACAATTCCCAAAGAAGGATAAACATTAGAAGCAATTTTGAAAGCCTGAACAATATTTGTATTGCTTTTTCTATAGGTTTTCTCCCTTATAACAAATGTATCCAAACCGAGGTTGGAAGGAAAATTGCCTGACAATAATTTGGTTCAGTGATTGACACTTTCATTTGTTGTTAGGGACAGTATCCATATAGGGACCGTATCAAACATTCGTGGACGCATAGGGTTAAAGGTTGCTGAAACTTGCCATTTCACTGGTCTTTCCCGAACCATCGGAATCCCACAATGAATGGTTACCTTACATGTACAGTTCTATGCAATGAGAATTATATAATACTACAATGGATGGTTTCAGTTGTCATAGTTATGCAGATATATTTCCGAAACCGTACATCGCTTCAACAAGTGTAAACCTACGGGTTAGCCTATGATCTGGTATGCCTTGGTTCAATACTATCAAGTGATCCTGCATCACAAAATTAAATGCACTATACAAATATTCATAACAAAAACATGTATTCCTAATAAAAATTCCCAAAGAAGGATAAATATAAGAAGCAATTTTGAAAGCCTGAACGATATTTGTGTTGCTTTTTTTTTAGGTTTTCGTCCTTAAAATAAATGTATCCAAACCGAGGTTGGAAGGAAAACTGCCCGACAATAATTTTGTTCAGTAATTGACACTTTCATTTGCTGTTAGGGACAGTATCCATATACGGATCGTATCAAACATTTTTGGACGCATAGGGTTAAAGGGTTGCTGAAACTTAGCATTTCACTGGTCTTTCCCAAACCATCGCAATCCCGCAATGAATGGTTACCTTACGGTACAGTTCTATGCAATGAGAATTATATAATACTACAATGGATGGTTGCAGTTGTCATAGTTATGCAGATAGATTTCCGAAACCGTACATTACTTCAACAAGTAAACCTATGGGTTAGCCTATGATCTGGTATACCTTGGTTCATTAAGAATAACACCAAGTGACAAAGTATTAAATTTTACCAATGGTCTGCTTGCCAATTGTAAAACAAAGTCTTTCCAAGTGTTCCTGCCAGCTAGTCATTGCTTCCCATAGCTATGTAAACCACTGCCCGAACAGAAAATGGCACTTTGGCACGCTAGGGTATTTTAACCCTCACCCCCGCCCCACCAAAAGAACAAAGTCGAACTATTAATTACCATGACTTATTTTTAATAAATGAAAGAAGGAATGAAATCATACAGATGTTCGTTGATAAAACTTTCTAATTATTCATTACTTTGACAAGAAAACGTGCCTTCTTAGCAAGGACAAACATTTAAAGCAATTTTTGAAAGCTTGAAATACATTTTTATATTTGTTTTGCTATAGGTTTGTCTCCATTGAAATAAATGTATTCAAACCGAGGTTGGAAGGAAAATTGCCTGAAAATAATTTGGTTCAGTAATTGACACTTTCATTTAATGTTAGGGACAGTATCCATATAGGACCGCACCAAAATGTGTGGACGCACAAGAATAGGTTGATGAAACTTAGCATTTCACTGGTCTTTCCCGAACCATCGCAATCCCACAATGAATGGTTACCTTTACATCTACAGTTCTATGCAATGACAATTATAAAATATTACAATGGATGGTTTGAGTTGTCATGGTTATGCAGATATATTTCCGAAACCGTACAATACTTCAACAAGTAAACCTATGGGTCAGCCTATGATCTGGTATGTCTTGGTTCATTGGATGGATGGGAAAGACCAGTGAAATGCCAAGTTTCAGGGCATACCGGATCATAGGCTAACCATAGGTTTACTTGTTGAAGTAATGTACGGTTTCGGAAATCTATCTGCATAACTAGGACAACTGAAACCATTCATTGAAGTATTATATAGTTCTCAATGCATAGAATTGTAGATGTAAGGTAACCATTCATTGTTGGATTCCGATGGCTAGGGAAGGACCAGTGAAATGCTAAGTTTCAGCAGTCTTTGATATGCGCCATACATTGTTGTTACAGTCCCTAAGTCACCGTCCCTAAAAGCATATGAAGAGTGATTGTCACTGAAGACATATGGGGTCAGGCAGTTGTTTTCAAAGCCTCGAGTTTAGATGCATTCATGAAAGGTACAAAAACTTCAAACTAATGATAAGAAAATTCTTCTTTTCGAGCTTTTGCTTGAGACATAAAATCTGTTTAAAACTTACCATAATATCCCACGAGTATCAAAAACAGCAACCAACATGTCATTCTTCCACTGAACCTTATATCGGGCATCTTTGTCGTGTTCCTATCTGCAATAACAATAAACCATACGGAGAGTAAAGATACAATGAAGGTCCCAGACTGTTTTCCCTTACAGCCTCGGTTTGGTTACATTGTGTTTCAGAGTAAAGAAACAACAAAATGGTGGTACTATAGTTACCAACTATCAGATTGGTATATTTTTCAGTATGCCTTTTGTAGTTATATGGGTATTAATTCTTTTTGATAAAAATTTGGAAAGCGGAGAGCGATTTATGTTCTTTCTGTCGGTTCGAGAGTGAAACCCTGATCCTCTTATTTTGTACTTGCGAGTTTTCTTTTGGACCGAAATTAAGGATGGGTAAAAGAGACATTGGATATAAATGTTATTCGTCTTGTTCATGCTTTCGTCACAATTAGACTTGATTCCAGCAATTCTCTTCTGTATGGACTTCCTGATAAAGATCTCGCTAAAATTCAACGTGTACAAAACACTGCTGCTCGCCTCGTTTCTTGCTTGCCTCGTTCTCACCATATTACACCAGTACTAATGAAATTGCATTGGCTCCCAGTTAAGTTTCGTACAATTTACACAGTTCTTTTGTTAACTTTCAAAGCTCAAACATGTCAATCTCCTGCTTATTTATCTGAACTTGTTCACCATTATTCCCCTAATCGGACTTTACGTTCATCTCAACAGTCATTGCTTACCACAACTACTAGAGCTTTTTCCATATTTTATGGTCAAAGATCATTTTCTTATGCTGCCCCATTTCTTTGGAATAGTCTTCCTGTGCATATTCGCCAGGCTAGTTCTTTACACTGTTTTAAGTCTCTGTTAAAAACTCATTTGTTTGAAGCTGCTTATTTGTAATCTGCTTACTTTAATTATCTTTCACCTATTGTATAACTATTTTTCTTGTTCTCTTTATGCGCTTAGAGGCTTTGGCATTAGGCGCTTTACAAATGTCTTTATTATTATTATTATTATTATTATTTTAGACCACGGGGCAAACTAATTTGGTATTCTCCATAAAAAAGGACTGTTCTAAAAAATCTAAACTTTATTCTACTGCCATATCTATCAAATGAAGATAAACGGTGGAAAAATACATTTATATTTTAAAAAGGAGTTACAACTGTGCTTTGAGGTAGAAAATTATTTGTCTTTCCTATTGGTAAACTCGCCAAATTTAATTTAAAATCGGACTTATTTTGTATTCTCTATAACAACTGATTTTTAAAGACGCTCAAAGTTACTGCAAAACTTCAAGACACTCTTGTTGGAACTTGTGGACTCCACCAACTTCTTGTACACAGAGCAATGAAAAGAACAATGGCTACTGCCGGGAAAAATAGGTCTTGTGAGGGCGCTATGTTAGTTTAACGGTCACGATCACTGTACGGTTACCTGCAGGAAACATGACAATCATTATTAGATTTTTCTGCCCGAGAATCAGACCTAGAATTTCGTTATTGTATCAGGGGGAAATTAGACGCTGGGAGAGGGTCAAGGTACGGGTCGAGTTCACGCGGCCGACTCGACCCTATCATTGAATGCATTGAGTTCAATAAATACTGGTAATTGTAATTGACCCCCCTGTAAAACACTTAATTATAAAAATGGGCCGTAAGCGCAGAATTCCTCAGTAAGCAGAACCATGGAATTGGGCCCAGTTCTGTGGCATTTCATGCTCACAAATGTGTTTTCACCTGTAGTTATTGTTATTGTTTTATTTGCCCCGTCAGGAGTTTGTTATAAACTTGAACGTATTATGAACTGACAACGGTTACACGTTATGGATATACATCATGAGTTCTGCAAAACGGTAATTCAAAATCACATTGGTCCTTGTGGAATTCCGTCATTTTAATGTACACAACGAACTGAAAAGAACAATGGCTCAAAGCCAGGTAAGCAAAGGCGAGTTAGGGCGCTATGCCAATTTAACGGTCACTGTTTCACATACGGTATCTCGAGAAGACACCGCAAAAATTTAGGGCTACAGTTGTGTAATTTGTGTAGTTTCTGCTCTCATGAAAATGCTTAAATAACCATGAATTAAGTTTGTTGACAAAATAAAATAAACAAAGGGGTGCAACAAGATGGCATCAGTGCAAAGGGTACATCCTTCGTTGCTCCTAAATGTACGGTACATGGTCACAGCTCATGAGTTTGCCTTCAAATATCTATTTCATTTGTCCGAGACGAACTTGATTACATTTACTGAATATATTGAGCTTGAAGTGTGTTTGAACTGGCAACAATACACACGGTACAAACCGTTATATGCATCATGGGATCTGCAAATCGTAAACAAAATTATGAATTCAACTCAAAATCACGTTGGTCCATTTGGAACTCCATCAATTTCATGCACGCAGCGAATTGAAAAGAACAATGGCTGAAGGGAGAAAAACATAGCCGAGCGAGGGCGCTATGCCAATTTAACGGTCACGATTTTTCTACGGTAATTGCGAAGGGACCTTACAAGATTCAGGCCTAGAATGGCGTAATGTTGTCAAGGCCACATTTAAGATTTTGCCCGTTACAGTACAGGATGCTAGTTTCCCCCTGTTCTCATGAAAATGCTAAAATAACAATAAGTTGATGAATTAGTTTGTTGTAAAAAGGCGTTTTAATCAGATGAAAGGCGAGATAAAACATTGCGTGCACACAAAACGAGTGCGTGTATGTATGTTCACATTGTTATTTGTTTTTATTATGAGGATTGAATATTCTTCATCTTCTTTGGAATTTTGTCCACTGTCCTCTTATGGATGTCTTGAACGTTGGAAAAGATACCATTGAGATAATATTACGTTGAGAGGGCTGGAAGTGGGATTGCTTCTCCTCCTGGACTTGGCGTCTAATTTCTTATTTCTTATGTAAACCACTGTCTACAAAAATCAGGACCTTTGCAAACTTTTTTTTTTCTGGGGTTGGCCTACCCCCTTCTGCCCCTAAAGAAAAAATAAGTCAATCCTACGAAATCAAGTACAGGAAAAAAAGGGGAAAAACAATCCTTAACTGCAATATACAAATATTCTTAACAAAAACATGCGTTCCTATTAACAATTCCCAAAGAAGGATAAACATTAGAAGCAATTTTGAAAGCCTGAACAATATTTGTATTGCTTTTTCTATAGGTTTTCGCCCTTAAAATAAATGTATCCAAACCGAGGTTGGAAGGAAAACTGCCTGACAATAATTTGGTTCAGTGATTGACACTTTCATTTGCTGTTAGGGACAGAAATCCATATAGGGACCGTATCAAACATTTTTGGACGCATAGGGTTAAAGGTTGCTGAAACTTAGCATTTCACTGGTCTTTCCCAAACCATCGCAATCCCACAATGAATGGTTACCTTACATGTACAGTTCTATGCAATGAGAATTATATAATACTACAATGGATGGTTGCAGTTGCCATAGTTATGCAGATAGATTTCCGAAACCGTACATTACTTCAACAAGTAAACCTATGGGTTAGCCTATGATCTGGTATGCCTTGGTTCATTAAGAATAACACCAAGTGACAAAGTCTTAAATTTTACCAATGGTCTGCTTGCCAATTGTAAAACAAAGTCTTTCCAAGTGTTCCTACCAGCTAGTCATTGCTTCCCATAGCTATGTAAACCACTGCCCGTACAGAAAATGGCACTTTGGCATGCTAGGGTATTTTAACCCTCACCCCGCCCCACCAAAAGAACAAAGTCGAACTATTAATTACCATGACTTATTTTTAATAAATGAAAGAAGGAATGAAATCATAGAGATGTTCGTTGAATTATTCATTACTTTGACAAGAAAACGTGCCCTCTTAGCAAGGACAAACATTTAAAGCAATTTTTGAAAGCTTGAAATACATTTTTATATTTGTTTTGCTTTAGGTTTTTCTCCATTGAAATAAATGTATTCAAGCCGAGGTTGGAAGGAAAATTGCCTGAAAATAATTTGGTTCTTTAGTTGACACTTTCATTTAATGTTAGGTCTTGGTTCATTGGATGGTTGGGAAAGACCAGTGAAATGCCAAGTTTCAGGGCATACCAGATCATAGGCTAACCATAGGTTTACTTGTTGAAGTAATGTACGGTTTCGGAAATCTATCTGCATAATTATGACAACTGAAACCATCCATTGTAGTATTATATAGTTCTCAATGCATAGAATTGTAGACGTAAGGTAACCATTCATTGTGGGATTCCGATGGCTAGGGAAGGACCAGTGAAATGCTAAGTTTCAGCAGTCTTTGATATGCGCCTATACATTGTTGTTACAGTCCCTCAGTCACCGTCCCTAAAAGCATATGAAGAGTGATTGTCACTGAAGACATATGGGGTCAGGCAGTTGTTTTCAAAGCCTCGAGTTTAGATGCATTCATGAAAGGAACAAAAACTTCAAATTAATGAGAAGAAAATTCTTCTTTTCGAGCTTTTGCTTGAGACATAAAATCTGTTTAAAACTTACCATAATATCCCACGAGTATCAAAAACAGCAACCAACATGTCATTCTTCCACTGAGCCTTATATCGGGCATCTTTGTCGTGTTCCTATCTGCAATAACAATAAACCATACGGAGTGTAAAGATACAATGAAGGTCCCAGACTGTTTTCCCTTACAGCCTCGGTTTGGTTACATTGGGTTTCAGAGTAAAGAAACAACAAAATGGTGGTACTATAGTTACCAACTATCAGATTGGTATATTTTTCAGTATCCCTTTTGTAGTTATATGGGGTGTTAATTCTTTTTTGATAAAAATTTGGAAAGCGGAGAGCGATTTATGTTCTTTCTGTCGGTTCGAGAGTGAAACCCTGATCCTCTTATTTTGTACTTGCGAGTTTTCTTTTTGGACCGAAATTAAGGATGGGTAAAAGAGACATTGGATATAAATGTTATTTTAGACCATGGGGCAAACTAATTTGGTACTCTCCATAAAGAAGGACTGATCTAAAAAATCTAAACTTTATTCTACTGCCATATCTATCAAATGAAGATAAACGGTGGAAAAATACATTTATATTTTAAAAAGAAGTTACAACTGTGCTTTGAGGTAGAAAATTATTTGTCTTTCCTATTGGTAAACTCGCCAAATTTAATTTAAAATCGGACTTATTTTGTATTCTCTATAACAACTGATTTTTAAAGACGCTCAAAGTTACTGCAAAACTTCAAGACACTCTTGTTGGAACTTGTGGGACTCCACCAACTTCTTGTACACAGAGCAATGAAAAGAACAATGGCTACTGCCGGGAAAAAATAGGTCTTGTGAGGGCGCTATGTTAGTTTAACGGTCACGATCACTGTACCGTTACCTGGAGGAAACATGACAATCATTATTAGATTTTTCTGCCCGAGAATCAGACCTAGAATTTCGTTATTGTATCGGGGGAAATTAGACGCTGGGAGAGGGTCAAGGTACGGGTCGAGTTCACGCGGCCGACTCGACCCTATCATTGAATGATTTGAGTTCAATAAATACTGGTAATTGTAATTGACCCCCTGTAAAGAATTCCTCAGTAAGCAGAACAATGGAATTGGGCCCAGTTCTGTGGCATTTCATGCTCACAAATGTGTTTTCACCTTTAGTTATTGTTATTGTTTTATTTGCCCCGTCAGGAGTTTGTTATAAACTTGAACGTATTGTGAACTGACAACGGTTACACGTTATGGATATACATCATTGAGTTCTGCAAAACGGTAATTCAAAATCACATTGGTCCTTGTGGAATTCCGTCATTTTAATGTACACAACGAACTGAAAAGAACAATGGCTCAAAGCCAGGTAAGCAAAGGCGAATGAGGGCGCTATGCCAATTTAACGGTCACTGTTTCACTACGGTACCTCGAGAAGACACCGCAAAAAGTTAGGGCTACAGTTGTGTAATTTGTGTAGTTTCTGCTCTCATGAAAATGCTTAAATAACCATGAATTAAGTTTGTTGACAAAATAAAATAAACAAAGGGGTGCAACAAGATGGTATCAGTGCAAAGGGTACATACTTCGTTGCTACTAAATGTACATGTGCACAGCTCATGAGTTTGCCTAAATGTATCTATTTCATTTGTCCGAGGCAAACTTGATTACATTTAGTGAAAATAATGAACTTGAAGCGTGTTTGAACTGGCAACATTACACGGTACAAACCGTTGCATGCATCATGGGATCTGCAAATCGTTAAACAAAATAATATACTAAAATACCATTTCAATTCAAAATCACATTGGTCTTTATGGAACTCCATCAATTTCATGCACGCAGCGCACTGTGAAAAGAACAATGGCTAAAGTGAGAAAAACAGAGCCAAGCGAGGGCGCTATGCCAATTTAACGGTCACGATTTTTCTAAGGTCATTGTGAAGGGACATTGGACATTACAAGATTCAGGCATAGACTGCTGTAATGTTGTCAACGCCGCGTCTAGGATGCCAGTTTCCCCCTGTTCTCATGAAATGTTAAAATAACCATAAGTTGATGAGAGAGTTTTGTTGAACAATACTTTGTTTGGGCAGCGTTTTAATCAGAGGAACACAGTGGCGTAACTAAGGGTGGGAACGTGCCCCCCCCCCCCCAACTGATGTCCGTGCCCGCCCCCGAGTGCCCCCCCATTTGAAATCTGGATTTTGTGATTGGAAATTTCCAGAGTAAAATGTTACAGTTTATACGCTTTGATGATATAATTTCGATGTTTTTAAAACTGTTTTTCCATTTGCACGCAGAATTTTTGTTTTACACTGACCTCACGCCAGATTATCTTACACAAAAATAGTAAGTTACATAAAAGAAGGCGATGAACAGGGGCTTGTTCAGGCCCGTAACCAGTATTTTTTGTTACATTTTTATTTTTTTATTTCATTTATTTATTTATTTATTTATTTATTTTCTTTTGAGTGGAGCTCTTAGACTCCGTTTATTCAACTCCATTTAATTACAAGTACACTCATCTTCTATGAAGAACAATAATGCACATACTGATATATCAATACATTAAGTACATATGAGGTTACTAGAGACTAAAGGACAATGAACAAAGGGTGATATTACATATCAAACAGAAATATCAATACATGATAAAAAGCAAAATTAGAACAGGTAAAAATCCAAAAACTGAGGCGAACACAAAAGGACAGTAACCTAATTAGTAAGGTGAAAATCTTCGATTCAAATCAGAACATACATTTTGGACTCTCGTCTTCATGCAAAACACACAGGAATTTGTACAATTTGTTAAAACTACGGGTTTGGAGCCTATTCCTCTCCCTTAGTAGAAATGATCTGAGGGCTGCTTTGTAGATGTGGATGATGTCTATCTTTTTGAAATCTTTGTCCTCATTGAAGACAAGATCACACCGGGTTCTCCAAATAACATGGATCATCATGCCAACAATTATCATGGATACAAATGACAAATTCATACACAAAATTCTTGTACAGTCGCTGAGACAAAGGAAACGGCAGCCAGTTTGTTTTCTTATTAGAGATTCGACGTATAACCAGGGTTCAACCATCTTATTGCAATACAAAAACAAATGTTCGAGAGTTTCAATGTCGGATTTACAGAAAGGGCAGTCGACTCTATCTGTGATTTTCATGCGATTCAGTTTATCCCGGGTTGGCAGAATCCTGTGACAAAGTCTAAAAAGGATGTCTTTGTCTTTGGCATCCATTATATTGTTCATGTTTATTTTAGTCCAAATATTGGCACAGTCGAAATTTTCAGTGAGGCCTAATATCGACGCCCAGTTTTCCTGTGCTTTTGGGCGAATAAAATCTTTGATCTTAAATCTTTATACTTATTATCCTTTATTATTATTTATTTATTTATTTATTTATTTATTTTTTTCATTTTTTTTTTTCGTTTTTTTTTTGGTTTTTTTTTTTTTTGGGGGCGAATATGAAAGAAAATGTACATCGGCGCATTAGCGCCGCCCGACCGTCACGTATGCGACGCAGGAGGGAGTGGGAGGAGGATGTGCCCCCTCTCAGAAGTGTTGTAAAAAAGAATGCCCAATTCAAGCCATTTGGTGCACCATTTTTGTGCTATGATATTGGTTATTAAATCTGAAAACAACTCAATTACAGCCTTGTATCAATATTATTTCTGCATATTTAATGCTCAGACGACGTATGCCACCCATTGCGTCCTCTATTTACATCTTTGTACAATATTTTATGTTATAAATGTCATAATTTAACGATGATAAACATACTGAACAAATTTTTGCTTAGTGTGTTACTTATTAGTTGCACAGTTACGATGCAGACTTTTTTAATTAGTATTTTTTGCAGACTTTTTTATTCTTTATTTCTTATAGTTTAATTTGTTTAGTTTTGTTTTATGTTTACTTTTTTTTAGGAACTCCCCCTCCCGATTACGGGCATGGGCTTGTTTTAAAGAAAAAGGCAAACGGAAACTTGGCCAGGAGTGCCCCCTTGAAAAATGGTGCACCCCCTTGTGCCCCCTGAAATTTTACCCTAGTTACGCCGCTGGAGGAACAGCGAGACAAAACATTGCTTGCACACAAACGAGTACGTGTAGGTATTAATTTCCCGGAGTTATTTATTTTTATTGTGAGGTTTGAATATTCTTCATCTAATTTGGAATTTGTTTACTGTCTTCTTATAAAAAGTCTTGAACATTAAATGGAAAAGTTAACAGTGAGATAATATCACATTGCATGGGAAGGGGGGGGTGCTTCCGTCTGCCCAGATTAAGTTGTTACTTTCCAACGGTTAACAATCATCATCTTCGAAAATGTGCTGCGATGGGATAATTAAAATAGATTTATGTTTATCATATTTTCCTCGTTTTAATTAAATATTTGCCAGAGTACCTCCGTCTGTCATTGATTTGGTTGTTTAAACAAGAGATACAACTTGAATAAAACATTTAAAAACATTAAAAAAGGTCTTCTATTAAAAGGTCTTGAACATTGGGAAAGTTACCAATGAGATAATATTACGTTACGGGGGAAGGGGGTGCTTCTCTTCCCAGACTATGTTTTTATTTTCCAACGGTAACAATCATTATATTTAGAACACTTGCCGCGATGAGACAATATTACGTTGCTGGGGGGAGAGGTCTCTTCCCTTAGCGTCTGAGTTTTTGTTTTCCAACGGATACAATCATCATCTTCTTCTTCTTTTTTATTTTTTGCTGCGATGGGATAGTTAAAATTATTTTATTTTTATCATATTTTCCCCATCGTTTTAATAAAATTATTATTTGCCAGTGTGTCTCTCTTGGTCGTTAATTTGTTTGATAATAATCAGAGATAACACTTGTATAATAATAAATAAATAAAAAACAAAAAGTTACTCGGTGATTGTCAGGCATTCAGGAGCCGCGATTCAGGGTTGTTCCCCTACGCAGTTTACGGTCGAAACGATAAACCACGATAGAGGCCCCTTACCGGCATCCATATAGGACCCTTCTGGTATGACAACCGACTCACCGCATATCCTTCCCTATCTCGATCCCTAGCACCGCAGGCCCTCCCCCCTCAGGGTAAACAAGGCGGCTCCCGAACCATACTGGTGCCATTCCCAGTAAAATTGCCTTGTTTCGTAATATTGGGGGGAGCCGGGATCGAACCGAGAACCAGTAGCGACCCGGTTCTCAATTCTGAGATAGTACCAGCGCCTTAACGTACCGAGCCATTGCGTTGGTGCTTGCCAGATCCAATTTTCGCTCTTATAAGGCGAAAGTCCACTTGCATTGTGGGACGGTCATTTGATCAATGGGGTGTGAACCACAGACCAAGCGTAAAAGAATTCTGCCATAGGCTGCATGATTATACGCATATGCTGGTTACTAATTTTAACTCTGCGGCCAATAAGATCTAATGTACTCAAGAGGGGGGTTAGCAAACAACAAGCAAAACATAAATTACTTTAACAAAAATGTATTCACTATTGGTTGACTTTGAAAAATGAATCAAAAATCAGCCCTGAAACTTAAATGAATTTCATCTGGTTTCATTGAGTACAAGATGCTAGTCTAATAATTGTAGATGCTAGTATATTTAACATCCTTTTCATAAAGTAAATCAAAAACTTAACAGCCATTATAGATGAATAAATTGGGTAAATTTGGAAAAAAATTGGTAATGATCATTTCGAAGAAGGGAATATAAGGCCATCAGAACAAGTCTACAACACTAATTACTGACGACCCCCCCCCCCTCAAATAGGCCAGTTGTCCTTCCAGCCTCGGTTTCAAAATACTTAATTTGAATAGGTGAAAAGCAACCCACGCCTTTAAAATGAGTTGAACCTCAGCAAAAGTTTGTTTAATTTGCTGCAAGTTTATCAGGGCCTTCTCTATGAAGCATCAAGACACAAAGAAAAGTACAAGATTGGGGAAGAGGTTGTACATTTTTACAAAAGGTTTGGTTCGTTTGATGAACATGATTTGAAGTATAATTTTATGGTCATACGTTTTTTTGCAAACATTGTTTAGGATTTCTTTAAAAGCATCGTAACGTTTGGTAATTGTCACAGACCAGTGTTCTCACTTGGTGTATCCCAACATATGCATAAAATAACAAACCTGTGAAAATTTGGGCTCAATTGTTCATCGAAGTTGCAAGAAATAGATGAAAGAAAAACACCCTTGTTGTACAAATTTGTGTGCTTTCAGATTGGGAATAAAAACTTCTTGCAAGAAGTTTTTATTATTTTAGTGAGAAATTACCTCTTTCTCAAAAACTACGTTACTTCAGAGGGAGTCCTTTCTCACAATGTTTTATACCATCAACAGCTCTCTGTTGCTCGTTACCAAGTCAGTTTTTATGCTAATGTATATTTTGAGTAATTACCAAACGTGTACAGTGCCTTTAAGTCGTAGGTTTCAGTGAGGCGGGGGCCGGGCGTTCGAACCACCGGACACACCCTGCCTGCCGACGGGCCTGATTTATACATGCAGTGGTATAGGCTAATAATGTTCAAAGCAATGTCAAGCAATGACCTAGCAAACAGTACCATTCGAAAATCATTTTTACTGGTTATGAAGTTTTTAACATTGCATTTGGCAAGCGGACCATGTTGAGACAGGGCGCTATACAGTACAGCGTGTTTACAATTTGTATGGTCACCCAATGTTATTCATAATGAGGCAAGACCAGTTACGTCATTACCATTAAGTTTTCTTGTTGAAGTACTGTTTCGGACCTCTATAGATTAAGTACTGCATAAACCATGCCAACCCCAACCATCCATTTAAGTTTTACGTCATTCTTATTTGCATACATGTCCTGGCATTTGAAATGTAAGTTAGCCATTGGATTCTGATGATTTGAGAAGGATAAGTGAAGTAGTAAGTTTCAACAGCCTTTATTTTGCGCCCGCAATTGCTTCTAAAAACAGTCCCCTTTTCGAGGTCCCTAACAGCACATGGAAGGATGCTGTCCCTAACATTAAATGAAAGTGTCAATTAAAATTAAAATTATTTTCAGGCAATTTTCCTTCCAACCTCGGTTTGGATACATTTATTACAATAGAGAAAAACCTATTGCCAAAAATAAAATAAAAGTGTATTTCAAGCTTTTAAAAATTGCTTTAAATGTTTGTCCTTTTAAAGAACTTTTAATAAGAAGGCACGTTTTCTTGTAAAGGTAATGAATAATTATAAAGTTTTATAAACGAACGTCTGAATGATTTTCTTCCATTTTTCATTTATTAAAAATAAGTCATGGTGAAATTAATAGTTGGAATTTGTGCTTTTTGGTGGTGCGGGGTGGGGGGCAAAATAGGCTAGCCTGCCAAAGTGCCATTTTCTGTACTGGCAGTTGTTTACATAGCTATGGGAAGCAATGACTAACTGGTAGGAACACTTGGAAAGACTTTTTAAACTTTTGGCAAGCAGACCATTGTTAAAATTTAATACTTTGTCACTTGGTGTTATTCTTAATGCACCAAGGCATACCAGATCATAGGCTAACCCGTAGGTTTACACTTGTTGAAGCGATGTACGGTTTCGGAAATCTATCTGCATAACTATGACAACTGCAACCATCCATTGTAGTATTTTTTAATTCTCATTGCATAGAACTGTAACCATTCATCGTGGGATTGCGATGGTTCGGGAAAGACCAGTGAAATGCTAAGTTTCAGCAACCTTTAACCCTATGCGTCCACAAATGTTTGTGGATACTGTCCCTAACAGCAAATGAAAGTGTCAATTACTGAACAAAATTCGTGACAAGCAATTTTCTTTCTGACCTCGGTTTGAATACATTTATTTGAAGGGAGAAAAACCCGTAGAAAAAGCTAAGCAAATATATTTACAGCTTTCAAAAATTGCTTTAAATGTTTATCCTTTTTAAATAAACTTCAATAACTTCAATAAAACGGCATGCTTACTTGTAGACAAAATATTTTATTTGGCAATTTAATGAACCGCTTTCAAATTCAATGTTCAATACCTTATAGAACCAGTAAAAAATATTTCTCTGTATTCCTTCTAGCAAGCCTGTCAACATTTGAAGCGATTCTAAAGAGCTCGAAAGAAGCTTTTTTTACGGGCATTTCCTCCTTGGTAATCAAGGTATCCAAACCGAGGCTGGGAGGACAACTGCCAATGACAACAGTTTATGGGCATAATTATAAAGGTTGCAGAAACTTAGCATTGCAGGGACCGTCTGAAACCAACGGAAGCTTAAAACGTATGGTTACCTTACATCTACAAATATATGCATTGAAAATTGTATATTAATGCAATGGATCAGTTTGGTTGTCATGGTTATTGCAGTAAATGATGAACAGAGGTCCAAAATATGAAGTAGGCTTACTTCAACAATCCTATTGGTTATGATTTAACTGGTAATTTTCCCCCATGCCAAGATACCGGTAATGTATCCAAACCGAGGTTGGAAGGAAGATTGTCTGACCTTAATTTTGTTTCAGTGATAATCAATATAATTATAGGGACCGTATCAAACATTTGTGGACGCATAGGGTTTAAGGTTGCTGAAACTTAGCATTTCACTGGTCTTTCCCGAACCATCGCAATCCCACAATGAATGGTTACCTTACATGTACAGTTCTATGATTTAGAAATTATGTAATACTACAATGGATGGTTTCAGTGGTCATGGTTATGCAAAACTCAATATATAGAATTCCAAAACCCTACTTCAACGAGCAAACCTATACGGGTGAGTCTCTGATACGGTATGCCTTGGTTCATTGTGAATAACATCAAACAAAAATCCCAAAGAAAATTCAACCACACCGCACTCTATACGGAGGTCTCCCAAAACAATGGTCCGCTTGCCAAATGCAATGTTAAATACCTCTGAGCCAGTACAAAAAAGCTCTGTAAGTGTTCCTACTAGCAAACTTATGTAAACCACTGCCTACAAAAATCAGGACCTTTGCAAACTTTTTATTTCTGGGGTTGGCCTACCCCCTTCTGCCCCTAAAGAAAAAATAAGTCAATCCTACGAAATCAAGTACAGGAAAAAAGGGGAAAAACAATCCTTAACTGCAATATACAAATATTCTTAACAAAAACATGCGTTCCTATTAACAATTCCCAAAGAAGGATAAACATTAGAAGCAATTTTGAAAGCCTGAACAATATTTGTATTGCTTTTTCTATAGGTTTTCTCCCTTAAAATAAATGTATCCAAACCGAGGTTGGAAGGAAAATTGCCTGACAATAATTTGGTTCAGTGATTGACACTTTCATTTGCTGTTAGGGACAGTATCCATATAGGGACCGTATCAAACATTCGTGGACGCATAGGGTTAAAGGTTGCTGAAACTTGCCATTTCACTGGTCTTTCCCGAACCATCGCAATCCCACAATGAATGGTTACCTTAAATGTACAGTTCTATGCAATGAGAATTATATAATACTACAATGGATGGTTTCAGTTGTCATAGTTATGCAGATATATTTCCGAAACCGTACATCGCTTCAACAAGTGTAAACCTACCGGTTAGCCTATGATCTGGTATGCCTTGGTTCATTGAAAATAACATCAAGTGATCCTGCATCACAAAATAAAAATGCACTGTACAAATATTCATAACAAAAACATGTATTCCTAATAAAAATTCCCAAAAAGGATAAACATAAGAAGCAATTTTGAAAGCCTGAACAATATTTGTATTGCTTTTTCTTTAGGTTTTCGCCCTTAAAATAAATGTATCCAAACCGAGGTTGGAAGGAAAATTGCCCGACAATAATTTTGTTCAGTAATTGACACTTTCATTTGCTGTTAGGGACAGTATCCATATACGGACCGTATCAAATATTTTTGGACGCATAGGGTTAAAGGGTTGCTGAAACTCAGCATTTCACTGGTCTTTCCCAAACCATCGCAATCCCACGATGAATGGTTACCTTACGGTACAGTTCTATGCAATGAGAATTATATAATACTACAATGGATGGTTTCAGTTGTCATAGTTATGCAGATAGATTTCCGAAACCGTACATTACTTCAACAAGTAAACCTATGGGTTAGCCTCTGTAGTATTATATAGTTCTCAATGCATAGAATTGTAGACGTAAGGTAACCATTCATTGTGGGATTCCGATGGCTAGGGAAGGACCAGTGAAATGCTAAGTTTCAGCAGTCTTTGATATGCGCCTATACATTGTTGTTACAGTCCCTAAGTCACCGTCCCTAAAAGCTGAAGACAAATCGGTAAAGCCTCGAGTTTAGATGCATTAATAAAAGGAACAAAAACTTCAAATTAATGATAAGAAAATTCTTCTTTTCGAGCTTTTGCTTGAGACATAAACATTAGAAGCAATTTTGAAAGCCTGAACAATATTTGTATTGCTTTTTCTATAGGTTTTCTCCCTTAAAATAAATGTATCCAAACCGAGGTTGGAAGGAAAATTGCCTGACAATAATTTGGTTCAGTGGTGAACACTTTCATTTGCTGTTAGGGACAGTATCCATATAGGGACCGTATCAAACATTCGTGGACGCATAGGGTTAAAGGTTGCTGAAACTTGCCATTTCACTGGTCTTTCCCGAACCATCGCAATCCCACAATGAATGGTTACCTTAAATGTACAGTTCTATGCAATGAGAATTATATAATACTACAATGGATGGTTTCAGTTGTCATAGTTATGCAGATATATTTCCGAAACCGTACATCGCTTCAACAAGTGTAAACCTACGGGTTAGCCTATGATCTGGTATGCCTTGGTTCATTGAAAATAACATCAAGTGATCCTGCATCACAAAATAAAAATGCACTGTACAAATATTCATAACAAAAACATGTATTCCTAATAAAAATTCCCAAAAAGGATAAACATATATAAGAAGCAATTTTGAAAGCCTGAACAATATTTGTGTTGCTTTTTCTTTAGGTTTTCGCCCTTAAAATAAATGTATCCAAACCGAGGTTGGAAGGAAAATTGCCCGACAATAATTTTGTTCAGTAATTGACACTTTCATTTGCTGTTAGGGACAGTATCCATATACGGACCGTATCAAACATTTTTTGACGCATAGGGTTAAAGGGTTGCTGAAACTCAGCATTTCACTGGTCTTTCCCAAACCATCGCAATCCCACGATGAATGGTTACCTTACGGTACAGTTCTATGCAATGAGAATTATATAATACTACAATGGATGGTTTCAGTTGTCATAGTTATGCAGATAGATTTCCGAAACCGTACATTACTTCAACAAGTAAACCTATGGGTTAGCCTATGTAGTATTATATAGTTCTCAATGCATAGAATTGTAGATGTAAGGTAACCATTCATTGTGGGATTCCGATGGCTAGGGAAGGACCAGTGAAATGCTAAGTTTCAGCAGTCTTTGATATGCGCCTATACATTGTTGTTACAGTCCCTAAGTCACCGTCCCTAAAAGCTGAAGACAAATCGGTAAAGCCTCGAGTTTAGATGCATTAATAAAAGGAACAAAAACTTCAAATTAATGATAAGAAAATTCTTCTTTTCGAGCTTTTGCTTGAGACATAAAATCTTTTTAAAACTTACCATAATATCCCACGAGTATCAAAAACAGCAACCAACATGTCATTCTTCCACTGAGCCTTATATCGGGCATCTTTGTGGTGTTCCTATCTGCAATAACAATAAACCATACGGAGTGTAAAGATACAATGAAGGTCCCAGACTGTTTTCCCCTACAGCCTCGGTTTGGTTACATTGGGTTTCAGAGTAAAGAAACAACAAAATGATGGTACTATAGTTACCAACTATCAGATTGGTATATTTTTTAGTATGCCTTTTGTAGTTATATGGGGTGTTAATTCGTTTTTGATAAAAATTTGGAAAGCGGAGAGCGATTTATGTTCTTTCTGTCGGTTCGAGAGTGAAACCCTGATCCTCTTATTTTGTACTTGCGAGTTTTCTTTTTGGACCGAAATTAAGGATGGGTAAAAGAGACATTGGATATAAATGTTATTTTAGACCACTGGGCAAACTAATTTGGTATTCTCCATAAAAAAAGGACTGTTCTAAAAAATCTAAACTTTATTCTACTGCCATATCTATCAAATGAAGATAAACGGTGGAAAATACATTTATATTTTAAAAAGGAGTTACAACTGTGCTTTGAGGTAGAAAATTATTTGTCTTTCCTATTGGTAAACTATAAACTTTATAGTTTTTATGTGTGTACTGACTATACACCAATGCGGTCTGGGGTGCCGATGTGCTGATGGAGTGTGGAATGTTTGTATGACATTTGGGTATTTTGAGCGAAACTGACATCATTAATGCCACATGAATGGAAGCAAAAACCAAATGGCCATGCCATGGTGAATTTTGACTGTGTTAATGATTTACTTGCTTCAAAATTGAGACCAGGGCTGTGTTCTGCTTGCACAAACATTGCATGCATTTATACACAATGTTTGCGCTCGGTGGAACCAATTATGTTAGTACAAAGCTGACATAACGATAGTCTTTAGTCAAGGCGCAACGCGGCACCCCAGCCAAGATATCACGCACGAAAAAAGACTAGTGCGAGCGGCGAAGCCGCGAAGCGCCTTTACCAACTCGTTTTGGGGCTTTATGTTTTTCTTTACTTTTTGCTACCGATTTTGGTAGGAGAAATTTAATGCATAATGCATTAGCGTGAGTGGCCAATAAGAAGACACAATTACTTGCAAGACGTCACATGAACGTTTGATGCAAATTTGATGCAAATTATTAGCAAGATAGCGACTAGTAGTACTAGCGGAAGTGTTGATGACAAATTGTTTCAGCAAAGCATAAGATTTGCTGCTCAAAAAATTAAAATTACAGGTGAACTGACAGCATTACCCATCTAAATAATAGAGGAGTCCAATATCTATAGTTGAAGGTGATTGGTTACAAGAAATTGCATATATAAATATTTCATGATCATGAATAACTGATTAGCTGAACGAGTTGGTAAAGGCGCTTCGCGGCTTCGCCGCTCGCGCTAGTCTTTTGTCGTGCGTGATATCTGGGCTGGGGTGCCGCGGTGCGCCTTGACTAAAGGCTAACATAACGACAGCCCACAGTCATGCCATTTTCTATAAGTTTCATAGTTTCTACTCAATATCCCTATGCAAGAAGAAACTTCACCCCATACTACTGTGTGCCACCCACCACTGACAAATACAGTTTAGTTATTTTTGTGGCAGCAAAATGATGTTATTTACTTACCTTTTTGCCATCTTAAAATTGTCGTGCCATTTTTAATTAGAACACCTCAGAATAACGTTCGCCATCTGTTGCTGACATTTGCCAGCATTGGCGGTGCACAACTTGTTTGGGAATATTTGGCAAATGTTTGCAATGTCTGCACAAGGATGCACCCCATGGCCAGATCTGACATTGCCTGGTGTAACCTGTTCTTTGCTAAGCAAAGTTTATCTGTGATTAGAAAGTGTGTTTGTTTAAAAAACTGTATTGGCTCAAGGAAACTGAGGCCCTGGTGAACATGTACTAAACTGCAATATCGCCAACATGTTTTCCTTTAATTGCAGATAATGCCCTTTGATTTATACTGTTTTGTGGCTGTTTCCCTGGTAATGTTAGCTTAGCAGAGAAATGTGCGCCGGGGTTATCAACAGTCTATGCAAAATAACTTCAGAATTTGATTTGAGTTTGGACTATACACTACATACAGTACTTGTAACGTACTTAAGTTTGTACCGTACTTTATTTGCATAGCACATTCTGTAACTTAAATTATTTATTTTCTGGGGTTGGCATCCTATTGCCTCTGTCAAAGTGTTGCCACTGGAAACTGATTAACATTTGTGGCAGTGTTGTGAGAGTTACCAACAAAATGTTTTTGGGGTTTATTTTTATATCATTTTTTTGTTTGTCAGACCAGGTAAATATGTTGAGTATGAGAGTGGAATGTATTGACCCAATCCACCAGACATCAAAACATGATTGATAAATCTTGCTTGTGCCATTTCAAGAGTCAGATTCCAATTACTGTGCAGTGTGTGTACTTTGTGTATAGTGATTTTGACATCCAATGCGTCATATGGCAACAGCACATGGTTTTGGTGTTCACGTTAATGCGTTTTAAATTTATATTAAATGTCATTTCATTGCTATTTATTTTATATTTAATCTGTTCCATACTTTTCTTCAGTATTGCATTAATGAAAGTGGTTTTTTTTAAATTTGCTGTTATGTTTTGCATTTGGAGGGTTTGTGAATAATAACAATATGCGGACATTACTTGCGAAATTATTTTTGTTGGTGTCTTCAGTTATGACAAATTACATGTGTGAGACATAAAATAATTACAAGACTGTCTGGGCAATAATTAGCATAACTAATATTTAAAAATCTATTCTCAACCATTTGTTAAAGGCATCGTACACGTTTAGTTATGACTCTGAAAATTTATTGCAATAAAAACTTACTTGGTATGAAGTACACCAGCTTTGGATAGTATAATGTATTTTGAGAGACTTTTTACTTAGAAGGACTGCGGTTATGGAAAAATAAATCACTTTTTATCCCAAAAATATTTTGAATATTGAGATACGGTAATGCTTCTCAGAGTGTGTATTCCAATGCAGATTATTCCTCTTGCGTGGACATAACCGTTCCAGATTTTCGGCAATATCTCAAAAACACTACCACCTTTTGAAATGAAATTTTCACAGGTATAGTTTTATGGTATATATCTACAACTACATAGGAATGAAACAAACAATAGGCTCCAATTACCAAACGTGTACGATGCCTTTTATATTGGAATATGCTGAAAGTATTAAAATTACATATGCAACTTGTTCTGTAAATATTTATATGCTTCAGTATTCTAATTTGTTTGGATTTTGGGTTAGGGTTTTAAAATGGCATTTGTGTAGGTTAGGGTTAGGCCTGGACTTCCAGTTTGGAGTTGGTGCTTCAGTTATAGGTCGAGGATGAGGAGTTGGCGTTGGGCTAGTTAGCGTTAGGGTTAGCTTTTGGAGTAGGGCTCTTGGTTAGGGTGAGGGTTCACCCCCATGATCCGACACCCCTATGTTCCGACGCCCCTATATTCTGACACCCATGTTCTGAATTCAACCATGAGTAAAGGAATCCACTATGCAAAGTGGATAAAAAGGAGTGTAACCGACGACTAGTATTAAACTTTTAGACAAGCAAGTATCTATATGGCTGTGGGGTCTGTGGAGGGTCTGTGTGGGGTCTGTATAGGGGGTCTGTGGGGGGTAGCTGTGGGGGTCCATTCTCAGGAAACGGCAAGATGGAACCATATTGCGGGAAAAATTCTCTCGAAGAAGCAAAAATGCTTCGTCTCCCATTCGCGCGCGTGTGCTGCGCATGTGATTTATTAAGCTAGCCTTCATCCCATAGTTCAGCGTCGAATTGGGTTTAGGGTATCTCACTAGCTAATTAAGAATAACTTCCGCCCAACCTCGTCCCCATGGTTTACTTTATTTCCAACCATGTTTACAAACCTCGTACTGCTCGACACACCTTGAGGACGAGGTTGACTTCCGCCCTCTGTTGGTGTAAAAGAGAAATCTCCCGCGCAAAGTTTTAACTTAAAAATGAGTTTTATTAGTTGATTTACTTGCTTGGTTTGATTAATAACCAATAAGCAACTGGCTCCCACAAGATCTCGCGGTAATGAACAGATATGCGATAGTCGGACCGGTAGTAATTTTCTGGGGTGTGGCTGGTAGTTGGATTTGAAGGTAGGGGAGACGGAATTAGTTTTGCTGGGTAACTGGTTGGACATGGGTATGAGATAGCTGGGTAGATGACTGGCGACAGGGGCTGGGAGATCGCCTTGATGGATTAGCAGTATAATTATAAATCATCATGCTGTGGAATGGTTAGTTGGGATGGGTATGAATGGGATGAGTATTACGACTGGGCCTGGTTGGGGAGGGGGATGCTGGAGAAAAAATATTGTTATGTGTATAAACTAGGTTCATTGGATTTTACTGCAGGGTGGAATTTATTTCAAGACAGTTCAAAATGAGTTGAAAGAATACATGTATGGTGTTCATGGGAAGACATGTGGTTATAGGTTGATAACGTTTAACTGTAGGGTGGAATTGATTTAAAGGAACAGTCCCTACCGCACCCATCAGTTCATCCCGCTGGTTGACTGACTGTCTTCATTCCAGCACCAGAGCTCATAGCCCAAGTCCTGCACCCAGCCTAATCATTTGCCGTTACATGTAAGTTTTTATGCTAATATTTATTTTGAGTCATTACCAAACGTGTACGATACCTTTAAAATAATTTTCGGTTTCACTTTTCCGATCTGTTTAATGGCATACTTTTCACCAACATTTTGAAGGGGAAAACAAATACAAGTGTTTTTTTCACTTAGGCCAAGGGGCGCCCGTGGACTCGGCTTTCAAGCAAACACGAGTCACGTACAAGTGTGTAGGCCTACTTTTCATAGCCCCTCCCCTCCCCAGGTCAATTATGGGGGGGGGGGGTGAGCGAACTTCTTCATCAATTGTTTTTCCTCAATGGCCGATAGGTTATTCATGACAGCAGAGGGCGCACTTTTAAAAGCGCCTCTTACATTTTCTTCGGTGTTGTATTATTGTATGCGATCGACAGGGCCCAATTTCATGGAGGTGCTAGAGAACAAAAAGTAGCTAAGCACAACAAAATATTGCTTACAAGAATAAGGTTATCAGTTATAATACCATGTCAAGTATACTATCTGTAACTGGTGTCTTGTTAGTGTCAATGTTTGCTTAGCAAAACAAAATGTTAAGCAATATTTTTCTGCCTATAAGAAGCTCTATGAAATAGCATGTACTTGATGAACTGCATGTGGTCTAGCTAGACAATGAATTTTTTGTTTATCTTCAAGCAAGCTTGAATCCTCCATTCTGATTTTTGACCTGTAGCAACAAGAGGTGTGATATAAACCTTTATAACACCCCTTATTACAAAGTTTTAGTATTTTGATTGGTTTAGAGCGCGTCACATGATACCGGTATGTCTTATTTTTTACTAGAAAGCCGCACGAACGTGACGCGCTATACACGCAGCATTGTACTATACCCGTAGCAACCGATGTACTATCCCATAGCAACCAGTATACTATACCTAGAGCAACAGCAGCTTCTTGGTAGATGTTTGGGCACAATATGTTCGGGGTGTTAAAAAAAGTCCAAAATTTGGTTCTACAAAATGGCAGACGGTGTTATTTCACGAAGTAAAAGGAAACCACATAATTTTGAGGGATATTTGTGTCAGTCATTATGTTCTACGTAAAAAATAATTATACTTCAAACCATGTTCATTTCATAACAAATGCTTTTCTAGCCCACAGCACCAAATCTGATGTGTCCCTTTAAGCAACAACAGTGAAACTGTACCCCGTGGCCCTGTCCACTTTATGCAAACTTCATCAAGCTTATAATCAGCCAATATTTTTTTACAAACAACTTTCTGCAGAAAGTTTTGATAGACAGTTACGGTCGGAAGAGGTAGAAGACCTTGCCCCTGTATTGACTTCCTTTACTTTCTTATCGACCATCTGTAATCTTGCTAAAATAAATATCCCGACAAGTCGTTTCTTAGAGCTAAATCTGTCCACAAATTGTTTTTCTCCAAGCGTTTCAAAATGCATAGGCCTAAGGAATACGGAACATTAATAGTATTAATCTTCAACATGAGGGGAGAATGTTTGCATCCGGTTGTTTGTATGAAGTTCTTCAAGCACGAAATGTGCGGCAATGATGTTGAACAACAAGTCTTGAGTGATATGGACAATACTCATAATATTTTATGTGGGGACTGGAATTTAATTTTGAATAATTTAATCGATTGCGTCAATTAAAATGGTATAAACAACCCCCTGGTAAGGAAAAGAGTTTTGGAAATGTGCAGTGATTTAGATTTGGTTGATGTGTGGCGTATCCACAACCCTCACACTCAGAGGTTTACCTGGATGCAACATAAAATATTAAAGCAATCGAGATTAGATTTCTTTTTACTTTCCTCCGAGCTTCAATCCAAACTAGTGAGTTGTGACACCAAACCAGGGTATAGAACTGATCACTCTATCATTGATATTACTCTCGACTTGACCAAAATAGAACGTGGTAACGGTTAATGGTAATTTAACAACTCTCTGTTAATAGATAAAAACTACTCTGTTTTAGTGAGAAATGCAGTTGTTTCTGATTTGGTAGACGAATAGGCCTATGCTGCTTCTCCCTATTTGCTCTCTAATGTTAAGAACATTCATCCTAAAGATATTCAGTTTAACATTAACGACCAGAATTTTTTGAGATGCTCCTTATGAAAATAAGGTCTAAAACTATTTCATACTCCACATGGAAAAAGAAAGAGTTCAACAAATTAGAGGTTTCTCTAGAAAGGGACATTGGTATTCTTTCTAATAAAGTGGCCGAAGGTGACATTGAGTCAATCGATCTCTTAAGTGCTAAACAAACTGATCTTGTAGATCTTTGTAAAATCAAAATGGATGGTGTACTTATTAGATGTAGAACACGGTGGATGGAATGCGGAGAAAAAACATCCAAGTATTTTCTGAATATGGAGAAACGTAGATTCGTTAGTAAATCTATCAATTGTGTTGTTAATGATGCAGATTCCAGATTGACCAAATCTAATGAAATTCTTTCCGAAGCCAGGAAATTCTACAAAAGTCTTTATTCTCATCGGAATGTTAATAACTTGGCTGATTTAAATTCTATTTTCAAGAAAGCCGATGCTCCTATTCTTACAGATACAATACGGGATAATCTGGTAGGTCCTTTGTCGCATGTAGAGCTTATGCAAGCTTTAAAGAATAGTAAGAATGGTAAATCCCAAGGTTCCGATGGGTTCAGTTTTGAATTTTATAAATTCTTTTCGCCTGATTTATCGTGGTTCCTTTTCATTCACTTAACTTCGCTTATTTCTCGGGCAAGTTGTCAGTCACTCAGAAATACGGCATTATCACTTTGTTACCAAAAGGGGACAACCCCCGGCAATTTTTAAAAAATTGGCGTCCTATTTCTCTCCTGAACACATCCTATAAATTGGCGTCGGCGTGTATTGCTGAGAGACTGAAAACTTGTCTACCAATTATTATTAATGAGCGACAAAAAGGCTTTATGTCAGGTCGGTTCATTGGTGAAAATATTCGTTTGATGTATGACTTACTTGATGTCACCGATTCGAACAACATTCCTGGTCAATTAATTTCCATTGATTTTGAAAAAGCTTTCGATTCACTATCACATGAGTTTATCCTCAAAGTTCCTGATAAACTCAACTTTGGTGCATCCATAAAAAAGTGGATCAACCTCTTCTATAACCAGGCCTCGTCTTCGATTTTGGTGAATGGCTTTCTTTCAGAATCATTTAATATGGAACGGGGCTGCAGGCAAGGTGATGGTCTAAGCCCCTATTTATTTATTATGTGTGTTGAAGTTCTTGCTATGATAGATAATGATGAAGACTTCAAAGGTATTAAGGTAGCCGGTAAAGAGTTTCGATTATCCCAGTATGCCGATGACACTGTTTTATTTCTTGATGGTTCTGCTAAATCTATGCTTATTGCATTTAACATCCTTGACGCATTTGCCAATATGTTATGTCCGGACTAAAAGTCAATGTTGATAAAACTAATGTGGTTTGGATAGGGTCAAAGAAAGGTCAAGATGGCAAGATATGCGAAGAGATCAATGCCCACTGGGTGGAACCTTTAGAAACTTTTAAAATACTTGGTATTCAGTTTTCCATTGATCTGCATTCCATGGTTCTACTCAATTACAACACGACTATACTTTCATTACGTAACCTGATTTCGAGTCGGTTAGGCTCGGCCGAATCACTGTTGCCAAATCTTTGCTTCTGTCTAAGCTTACTTTTCTTATTTTAACTATCCCTGATCCGCCTGTTATGTATTGTTAACGAATTAAACTCTATGTTCCTATTTAAATTTATTTGGAGGGGACATGACCGGGTTAGCAGAAATCAAATGGTTCAAGACTACAGCCAAGGTGGGCACCGCATGATAGATGTTCGTGAATATGTGAACGCTCTTAAAATAACTTGGCTCCGCAGACTCCTAATTTCTGACAGTGGTTGTGGATGGGTTCATTTATTTCACAAGATTATGGACATTTCTGGATTGTCCAGTTTTGAAGGTGGTTCCCTGAAATTACTTTATGCACATAAACAAACTCCGTATGGGAACCCTTTTTGAAGAAATGTCTTTACATCCTGGTCAAAATTCACCATGGCACATAGCCCAGAGACCGCTGAAGAAATATTGACCAATACCCTGTGGCACAATGACAAAATTAAGGTTGATAAAAAATGCTTCTATTTCAAACATTGGGAGTCGGCAGGAGTCAATTATATCTATAACCCTGTCGACGATGCCGGGACTTTTTTGTCCTTAAATGGTTTCAGAAATAAATTTCATATTAAAACTAATTTTTGGGAATATGTGGGTGTGGTCAGGGCCATCAAGTCTGCTTTTCCTAACATTTTGCCTTTTACGAAAGGTACTGTTCAACTTCCTTTTATTCCATTCAATTTCAAGACCCTTTTGAGGGACAAAAAGGCTCCAGCAGAATCTTAAAGGTCTTGACCTCCTCCAGGAAAGTCACTTATACATTTATTCCTAAGTGGAACTTAAGTTTGCAAATAGACTATAGTTTTTCTAAATGGTCGTTAATTTTTAATATTCCTTTCAACTGCACAATAGACACTAGACTGAGATGGTTCCAGTACAGACTAATTCATAGAATTCTAGGCACAAACAGTTTTCTTTTCAAAATCAACAAGCTGAACTCTAATTTATGTACTTTTTGTAATAATGATGAGGAGGAGACACTTATCCATTTGTTTTGCTCATGTGCCGCTACAATTTCTTTTTGGACAGCAGTTGTTTCATGTATTAATTATACGACTAAGTTAAACATCATCCCTGAAGCTTTTTTATTTGGCAAAACAGACTTTAAGTGTAAAGCTACAAACCTTATTTTATTAGTTTGCCGTTTTCATATTTACAAAAGGAAAATGTCTAAGAACAGACCATCCTTCTTAATATTCAAAACAGAACTCAAAAATTATTATGCCATGGAAAAATTTATTTACACTTGTAACAATAAGTTGGCCATGTTTCTATCATAAAATGGGAATGGGATTTCTTCTCTGTTCTTTTCCAAGATTAATGTTCTAAGAGTTAATTCTCTTTTAAAACGCAGTGTCTTGCTTTCACTTTTATCATATGTATGTTTCAACGATCTGATGTATGGTTTTGTGAAATTAGCCCCCGGGATAAAAAAAAACCCCAAAACCCCCAAACAAACAAGTTATATAGTTTATTTGCTATTCTCCTGTCTGTGTATAAAACCCAAACTACAAGCCGTCAAGCCCTAATTTAACGGGATCCGCCAATCGGAAGATACCACAACATTGTCGAAGAGAAATTACAGGGAACCAGTCAGAAAAAACCAGCATTGTAGACTATACAATTTAGTTGGTATCCTGTTTCGTACTCAACTTAGATATGGCTCATAATTGACTTTTGTGATATTATTAAACCGGTTATTGTGCCAGGTGTCAAAGCCGAGAATTTTCTTGTGTTTCACAGAGAGGCAATCGGCTTCAAATAATACATGTACGCATGATAAAACAAATCCCGACCATTAGGGTGATGGCGGTACCCCCCCCCCCCGAATTTGACCCAGAAAACCGGGGTCAAAAAACTAAGAAGTGCAACATTTTCGCACATTAGGGTGTCGGAAAAAAGGAATTTCAAAATATAGGTGTGTAACCGTCGGTCTCTATCAAATCACGTCATAATGCACTAATAAAGAGTGACCTTGTACATTCAAGGGCATTTCCTGGCAGGCAAAATACGATACTTCACTGGTCATTATCGGAAACTTTACATCTTGTAAAATAATTACCATATCATATCCGAAATTGTAAAAATAACAGCTGAACAAGTTTTGAGATCTTCTCCCTTTCTTTATATCAAAAGGTGATGAAAATCGTACAGTGGAATCTCCTTGTAATGTAGATTGTATGTTTTTTTTTCTTCAAAAGACTGTTTAAATCTCGCAAATATTCAAACATTGGGACCCGTTAAAGTTTCTGCTGTATTTGTTGGTATAATTCACTCTCTCGAGCAAATTGCAAGAAACTCCAGTGTATCACTAAACAGGCTAGCAGGATTATTGGAGCAGACACTAAGAGCATGCAAGAAATTATGGAAGGACTCGGTTCAATAAGATTCGTTGTGATCCAACTTAACCTTCAAATTAGTCAGAATCACTCAGCGTCCGACAACTATGTCTCAAGACCAACAGATTTAAGGATCATTCCTTTTTACCTAGTGCAGTTAACCTTTTGAACAGCAGATGGTCGAAATAATGTGGTTCATTTTCTAAATTGTTTGTATACATGTGTATTATATTCTGTATATGCCGCCTTTTTATATTACTGTAATTTGGTAAATTTTAATTTATGTTGTCTATTGCTTGTGTATGCCTTTACTTGTATTTACTCTCCTTAGCCTACACAGGAGAGACAAATTTCATGCTTTTTATCGGGACAATAAATATTTTGAATCTTGGAATCTTGGAATGCGTTCGTATCAGTGTAACCCAACAAGTGCAATTTAATTTTCTTTTGAGATAACTGATAGTCACAAATTAATTCAGTAAAACAGCATTAATGTTATCACCAACAAAAAGGGAAAAGCCCTAATATTCTAATACAATTAAATTAAATCATCAGTGGAAGTCGAAATCTATGTCAACAGCTCAACAACAAACAGTTTTTTATTTAAAAGCAGTACAGATTGTGGCATAAGCACAATCTTCAGAGTCACCAAGTTATCCACCATTTAAAAATATTTTTTTATTTACACAATTATTTCAAAAAAACCTACGAATCTGCTTCTTGCTGTGACTAAATGCAGTCAGTCAATTAATTTTACCATGCAGGACTGGGACTTGAATCTTAAATTCTGCCACCCCAACTGCTTGAAGTTTCGACACCTGACTGTCGGCGATACAGCCAGTCGACAAACAACCACAATAACAACCTCCGCGAGGATATCGAGCGTCGGATGAGAAGGAAGATGGGAGAACTTCTCAGCATGAACCCACAAGACATCAACCTAAAGCAGCCTATGGTTAACTATGGAGTCGATTCATTGATGGCTGTTGAAATGATATCTTGGGCCTCGAATGAACTAGGTTCGGCCTTCACGCAGATGGAGGTTCTCAGTGGGATAACAGCAGAGGGCGTTTTAGAGAGAGCGCCAACCAGATGATTATTTTACTCAATGATGCATGATGAGCCCAGGGCTCGATTTCAACGTTGATATGCACAGAACAATTTTCTGAGCACAAAACCATTTACTTAGCAGAAACAGATACCAGCGAATGCCAAAAGGTTAACATTATTTCGATCGATGCGTTGCTGATAATTTGCTTTGTTGCTAAAGAAATTTATGAAGCAATATTGTTCTGCTCATGATTGATGGGCCCAGAATGGGTAGATTATTTACATTGAAGTCAGTGAACATCCAATGCTGAAAATCGTACATACAATTTCTTATGTCCGTATTCGGATTTAAAGTTTCTTGTTGTTTGGGTTTTGTTTGTGGAGTGACAAAATGGCGGCCAACTGGCTTCCCAAATCAACAAAGTTATTATGGCTCACGAATTAAGTAAACTTTGAGAGGGTACGTTTTTGCATCGTGACAAATTTTGTTTGTTTGTTATAATCTTGGTAAACTGCCATTGGACAGGGGGCTTCCTCACACGAGTAGACTCAAGATGGGAAATATAAGTCCAATTATAGTTAGTGTGGTTATTGGTGGTTTGACATCACTAAATCTCCAGAATCTAAAAGCGTATGATCTGTTCACCAGTGTTGCCAAACTTGGATAATTCTTTGTAATAATAATAATACGCAGTTCTTATACAGCGCTTTATACTCCCGATGGGTGTCTCAAAGCGATCAGTATTTTTCCAAGGTAAGTGGAGTTACGTATTGAAGTATGAGACCTATTCCTTTGCATAGCACCATGTAATGGTTTACAAGGTGCTGTAGGCGTTACCATTTTCAAAGTGTTTTCAAAAACTATTCAGAAGACGTCAAATCAATGCAAAGATTTGTATACAAAGTTATGACATACATTACAAGTGTCTGTCAGAATATAAAACACAAAGATCAATGGACAAGATTGTAAGAGCAGCTCTTTGCACATGACGAAACTGTCCGAAGGGAGAGAGAGGGGGAAGTTAGGGACAGGAATACAAACATTATTTTTTGTAGGTAATTCACGTCGTTTAGGACTATAGGCAAAGTATTTGTTCATTTTTAGTTAACGGGTACTGAATATCGGTATGGGCTTGGCCGGTGTGGCAGGAGATTATATTCCCCATGACGAATTGTGTAGACATTTCGTCTGATGGCGCCCTCTTTTGAATCAACTTCATTCAGCCCATGTTTTGTTCTATCTGCCTTTCACCGTCTAACCATGGGGGAAGTTCCTTCCTCCATGGTCTAACTGTGACTTATTTTGTATCCAAACTTCTACATCCGAAGCCACAGTCCTACTACTACTGCTACTAGTACTACTACTTCATGAATATAATTGTCACAAACTAAGCCCCACTCGTCGTGTGGCCGGCCAAGGATTCACCTTAGCCACACGGGCGGACGTACGGACGCACGGGTGGGGCTACGGGTACGTCGGCCCGTGTAGTCAACCTAGACTGCCAGTGCTAATGCTATGAGTCACGGACTTAACGGGCATTACGGACGATGAACCATTGCGGAATCACATGAAATTTTCAAATTATAGTTGCAGTTCAATTGAGAAAAAATGTTGCTTCACTTACCAACATAAATCTTTCTCTTCCATGAAAGAATCCAACAGGTTTGTCTGTCAAACTTTGGCAGTCACGTTACAACTATGCAGACGACTTTCCGCAGTGTTTATATGTGCAAGTATTTCGTTCGAACATGCCGCTCAGCCTCGGTTCATAATTTATTAAATTAAACGTTCACCACCATCACTACTACATATATTTAATAAATCTGTTTACTTTCCTGGTTCAATAAAACCCCTAAAACAACACTGTATCTATTTTGTAAAATGTTACAATCGGTTTCTTGTAAAATGTACAAAAAGGCTGAGTTAAGTAAGCCTGTTGTTCTGCAAATAAGGACAATCTTTGAGCCAATCGCCGGACAAGTTCCAGAAGCACAAATTAATATCATTAAATCACTGTCTTTAAGTTCCGTTGTATGCGAAACTTCTGCCGATACAACTTATACTGTATCTTACATTTAATTTCGAAGACAAAGCTTTTTCTTGTAAAGGTTTTACGATATAAAGTAGAACTTTATCTGTTCTTTATTACAAAGTTTATCAGCAAAACTACCAGTTGGAAACTCATTTGTACTCTGAAATCATTTTCTATGTAATGTATTTGTTGGGGGTCAAAGTACCTTTGAACATTGTTTTTCAATGGATACCTTTTTCGAACATTTTCGTTTTTTTATAACACCATTTTCTTTTTGCACAGCGAAATGCACATTTGAAATCTCAATGCACTGCGAAACAACCACACATCACCAAGAAGCAAGGTTTATGTTTAATATATTTATTAAATTAATCAATCAATAACGGCCAAACTAAATCATTCTTTATGACTTTTCAATTAACTCTTAACACTACAGTCGAGTTCTACTTTCGGACAAACACATAAATTATATTTACAGTAATATGTCATCAATATTTGGAATTGTCATTACTACCAGAGAGTACACACTAATTCTTTTAAAATGAAATAGGGTTTACATAATTTGTTGCTGTTATTATATTTGACAATGCTTTTAGAAAACAAGAAGGACATTTTACAAATTTCAACTTAATAACACGACCAGATCTTGCATTTATATTGAATTGTATTGTAGTAAAGGGAAACCACAAAATTCCGAAACTGGAACAAAGCCATAACCTCGAGGAGGGTTACATATAAGTGAAGTATTAAATCAGTAGAGACGTGTCAAAATACTTTCGCATTTTTTTAATCCTTAAAATATTATTCAGGACATATTTTGTTTTTCGTTTTCAAAAATTTGAACATAACCGCACAGTGAACAGTGAACTTAATTGCATTTTGACCTCATGGATGAAATAGGATTTGTGTATACAAAACACACACCAAAAAACACAATTTCAGAAATAAAATTGCCTTACAGGCCAGCCTAATAAATTCTTTTATAATATTTAGTGGAAAAGTATTGTAAATATCATTTCCACAAATTTGTAAATCATTTAAGTTAACAAAAGGTTTCTTAGATATTTCAAATAGACTCTAAAGACTAAAATTTTACCTTATGGTATGGTGCTATCTTGTTTTACTTTTCAAAATGCTATCTTTGACCATGGCCCAATGTCTTAAAGTCGTTAAGCAGAAAATACTGCTTAGCAAATTTCTCTGTTAAGCAAAACATGATGTGGGAACCAGTGTAAACAATGTCAACTCTTTGAAATTTTGGCTTCAACCCATTTCAGCTAAGCAAGATTTTTCCGTGCTCAGCAAGTTTTCGTGCTTACAGGCTTTATGAAATTGGGCCATGACCCCATCACCACAATACATCTTGGCTATACCCTTTTGGAAGTTAGGCCGTGTACAAATTGGCGGCTACGGCTACAGCTACGGCTACATTTCTGCGTCATCATGCGTTGAACTATAGGACGTCCTTGCACTACCCTTGGCAACAGTCGTAGCCGTAACTGTAGCCGCCAATTCAGATACGGCCTAAGATTCCCTGTGTGCGTTACGGTACAGGGTGCCATTTAGGAGATGTGGTGTTAACATGCTCACAGGGCCCAACTTCACTAAGCTGCTTAGCAGAAAATACTGCCAAGAAAACTTGTTCACTGAGCATCTTTTTTTAAACAAATAAATAAATGAGTGGGGTACCAGCTACAATAATGTAAATTTTGTGGCATTTTGAAGGTGCTTAAATTTTCATGGTTTATAAACAATGATTTGTAAACCATGTTTTATAATGCTACAATTGTCATGGTTTATAAACCATTATTTGTAAACCATGCTATAATTTTCATGGTTTATAAACCATGTTTTGGAGATGATTCAATCTCCATGGTTTACATCTCATTGTTACAAACCATGGTAAAAACATGTCAAAAATACGCTAAAAATTTAATTGACAAACGGCGCCCCATAGGTGTCAGATGCAATTGTGTCCGCCATGCAATACTGTCAGGTTGCATATGCAATCGTGTCCGGGGCTATGCTTACATGTAAAAGGAACACTTCGGTCAGCAGACATTTTTATAATACTATCTTACTGTCCCCAAGACAATTATGAGGAAATTAACATGTGAATGTTTTTTCTTATTGGAGATTGCCTGGAACTGGTTGCCTGTAAATTGCCTCGTGTGACATGGCCCTAGCGAGCGTGCATGCACTGGAATTACGTATGCAATGTGCAGCATGAATATTCTCGTATTTCATGATTACAGCGAATACCCAACGGCCGAATATTTTCCCACAGGCTACGACGGGGGGGGGGGGAGGGTTTACCTCTGGTGAGGGCGCTATTTTTGTTGTGGTCTGGCTGACACACGTTTTTCCATGCAAGTTTTACGTCAAAGATCTCCTTTTCTAATGGCCTATAGCCTTCCTATAGCCAAGGAATCATACACAGTTGTTGAATATTGCAACTACACTTGACTACACTCCAGCAACTAAAGAGCAACCCTGGCGATGGAGCTAAAAGTTACAAACCGTCCACATCATCATTCACGTCACTTAGCTTGTAAAACAAATTGCGAACGTACTTCGTGTTCCGACGACCAATAGAGGGCGTTTAATTTACTGCAAGGTTTTGCATGGGGCGGACACGATTGCATAATGTAAATGATCTGTCCGGGCGGACACAATTGCATTATGCAGCAGCGTCAGGGCGGACACGATTGCATATGCAAAACCGTCCGGCGGACATTATAAGTCATCACACAAGCGCGAGTGGTATACGGAAAAATATAGCGCTTCTGCGTCCCATATCCACCGAGGCCGAATGTAGTCCAGATTCTGGACGTTCTTTATTTAATAGCTCTCCCGATCGCACGGAAACCCTCCGCGTTGAGGGCGCTTTGCCCACCAATTCAGCAGATCAGAGACCCGGCAAATATTTCCATGCGTTTAAAGATGGAATGTTCTTTTCAACGAGTCGGAGCACCATTGCACTCATAAACATTCGTTATTTGTATAATATCACACTCCTTGTTGGTATGGATCGACCAATCAGAATCGAATATTCAGGCCTGCTTGAAGATAATATTGCATATGCAATAATGTCCGCCGGATAGTATTGCATAGAGGTTATAATTGCATGCGACACCGGCAAGCAAAACAAGTGTCAAATTATCATAATTTCAGAGGAACTTAAATTATGAAAGACTTCAAAACCTTTGCTTTGCACTAAATGTGCATTGAATAAAAATCACCTTTTAAAAATGGTTCTCCATAGCAAGGATAACTTGTTATGCTTGTGATAAAATGCCTATAAGAGGCCAAGGAACAAGTAGGCCTAAATCTTGACTGACAGTCATTAATGATTGTTTTATATTCCATTGGTTATCACTCATAACTATAACTATATACGTTTGGCATAATTAAATTTACAATAGCAACGCAATTCATTAACCTTATGAAAATGCTTTTATATTTTCTGTCGTTGTAATTTGCATTTGGGCTGAATGGAAGTCTAATTCTCATTCAAGAGCACATAAAGTCCGAAGACAGATGGCTCTTGGCATAGGGGCCTCTACATCACTCTTGATTAATACTAAAGAGCAAATCCCTAGTTAGGCTTGTCACTTGAGCACAAGTCAATGGATTTATCACGTCAATCATTACAAACACAAAACAAATTACCAAAGACAAAATAAACAACGAAACCTGTTAATTTTCTTTTCTAATTACAAACATAATTAATTTATATCGTTAGTTGTCTCGTTAGGCTCTTTTATACGATAACATAGCTGACGATTCATGATCTATTTTGTTGGGAATACTGCATCTTGAATTGATGTGTAAAACGGTGTAATGGCCGTATGTGTGTGACCCGACTCATCCCATCTTCCCACGGTAGGATGTCAAGTTTATTACCAAATTGAAATATGGTTGTCGATTCAGATTTAGTTTGCATTAAATGAATAGACTAGCAAGGTATGATACACGGCCCACGGTCACTTTATTAGAAGAAAAGCTGTGACCAATGGCATTGACACTAGACCATCACTACTTGCACGATGAATTTCTTATTATTTTATGTTATAAGTGCTTTTATCATGGTGCAGCCATCTTGTTTTTCTTCCATTCAAACCAATGTAACCAAACTGAGGCTGGAAGGGAAAATAGTCTGGTGCCTTTTCAAAAGCCTGAGATTTAAAACCATCAGTGCCATTGTGTATACAGGGAATCGGACAAAGATGGCTGCAGTGTGACAAAGGTCTATAGCAGGAGGAGAAGGCCGCACCTGTTTTAAGGGAACACATTATGTTCTCAAATATTGTAAAGTTCAAAATCATGGAGGAACTATATATATTTGTCCACACATTTGTTTTTTAATATTAATATGAACCAGATTTCATATTTCATTTTTCAGTTCAGTATAGGCCTAATAATAAAAATATTAAATATTGTATTATAACCTTTTTTGAAGTCAATAAAACCAAGTAAAGTTGGGGTTCGTGTACAGTTCTTTTGTAGTTCTCATTTAGCGCGTCAATAAATATTTTCAAAGATGAACATTGACTTCAAATCTAGGAGTCACGTCTGATTTTAATTAATGATTTTTAATTTACGGCGTGAACCGTTTTGCACATCGACATTTTATCATCCAATTAATATTAAATTGCTAAACCGCGATGAAAATCTCTTAGGATTTACATCATTAAGGCAACAGTGGAGGTTTCGTACGGCCAGTGAAGAAAAATGTTGAGTTATTTAGCCAGCTATTTCGAATTTATACGGTCAAAGATATGGTGATTTTTTTATTTGGCATTATAAACGATAAGTGGCGTTGTATTTGTATAGCTTTATAAAAAGAATTAAATTCAGCATGGTAAGTATACACACAGAAGCCAATGTGGGTCATCTCAATGTGATAAATGACTTTGCTAATATTTTAAAGCCTTTCAGTGGAGTCATTACAAATGCTTTATCTTGGATAGTAAAATGTACGAATTGTTTTCAAAATTTAAAAACGTATTCGTTATTATACATGGCTGAGAAAAAAGAGAAAAAGGAATCTCATCTTGTGCATCCTTCGGCATAATATTTCTTATCTTCACAAGTGAGGGACAGCTGTTTCGCTTGCATCCCGGACACAGGCGAGCTTCTCCTATCCTGATATAAGTGACATAATATACTTTGCCTGAAAAGGGTATGGGGTGTAGAGTTATTGATCGGGATAGGCTAAGTCAACATACACTCGAGAAGGTTTACTGGAATACGGATTATATTATGTCCTTTAGAGGACAAGCTAAACTTGCATTTTGATGAACGTATTTGGTGAGACACGGGCCGAACTTCATTAACACTTATCAAACTGCATTTTTTTGTCGATTGTAATTAAATGAATTAGGGAAGTTTTTCTGCTTATGATACTTTTTGAAGTGGATTTTTTTTTGTATGTGGGAGGAATGTTATTGTAACATCATGGCAGAGTCAACAACAATATTAAAAGCAAACAATGTTGGATCAAACGAGTTTTCTTGGTAACTAATTTAATATAATATAATTAAAACAAGTTCGATTGTATTTTCGTATCATTAAAACAGATAGGCCTAGTTTGCGGTAAGGGTTACTTTTTGGTTTACTCCTTAAAACTAAAATGTCAATACAAGGCCAAGTACAAAATTTGGTTTGAAAAATGCATTGGGTGTAGGCCCTATCCTTGTGTGCAGTGACTGTTAAGTTCTGAAACTGTATCGAACATGTGACTGTAGTTCAAAGGAAGAAAAATACAACTTCGGAGACTGGAAAATAAAAAACAATAACAAACACAAATTATTTTAATTTAATGGTGGAATAACTAAGAATACTGTGATAATATCAGCCAATCAGAATTGTTAATGTATGAAGGTAACCTTGTGTTTTGGGGTATTTTTTTTATACTTTGTATACTTTGGCCTTTACCTTAATTTGGCTGTTATTTTCTTTTAATATCTTTTTAATGTTCTTAGTAATTTTCTTTTTATATTCATATTTGTTTGTAGCTGCTTGGCACATCTGAAAAACAGTGTTGTGCTGAGAGGTCTCCCCAGGGTAAATAATAAATAAATATATAAACTAGAGATGAGTTTTTGTCATGTGACAAAAACAAGGTGTTCGCGGGGAGTGATTGAATGAATAAACATTCTACCTTATCAATCCAATGCCTGGTCCAGGAGTTATGAATTATGAAATTTGGGGTCACGGTACCCAAGGCTAATATCAATGCCCAAGGAGTCCATAACTAAACAAAGTTTGAAAATCGGTTGAGTAGTTCTTGAGATATGGTATCACTTCCGGTTGACCCGGAAGTAAAGGTCAACATGGGGTCACGGCTACTCAAGGCTAATCTCCAATGCCCAAGGAGTCTATACCTGAAAACAGTCTGAAAATCGGGCGAGTAGTTCTTGAGATATGGTGTCACTTCCATTTGACCCGGAAGTAAAGGTCAACATGGGGTCACGGTACCCAAGGCTAATCTCCAATGCCCAAGGAGTCTATAACTGTAAAAAGTTTGAAAATCGGTTGAGTAGTACTTGAGATATGGTGTCACTTCCGGTTGACCCGGAAGTAAAGGTCAACATGGGGTCACGGTTACCCAAAGCTAATCTCTAATGCCAAAGGAGTCTATAACTGAAAACAGTTTGAAAATCGGTTGTGTAGTTCTTGAGATATGGTGTCACTTCCGGTTGACCCGGAAGTAAAGGGCAACATGGGGTCACGGCTACCCAAAGCTAATCTCTAATGCCCAAGGAGTCTATAACTGAAAACAGTTTGAAAATCGGTTGTGTAGTTCTTGAGATATGATCTCACTTCCGGTTGACCTGGAGGTAAAGGTCAACATGGGGTCACGGTTACCCAAGGCTAATCTCCAATGCCCAAGGAGTCTATAACTGAAACAAGTTTGAAAATCGGTTTAGTAGTTCTTGAGATATGTTGTTACTTCCGGTTGACCCGGAAGTAAAGGTCAACATGGGGTCACGGTTACCCAAAGCTAATCTCCAATGCCCAAGGAGTCTATCACTGAAAACAGTTTGAAAATCGGTTGTGTAGTTCTTGAGATATGGTCCCACTTCCGGTTGACCCGGAAGTAAAGGTCAACATGGGATCACGGTTACCCAAGGCTAATCTCCAATGCCCAAGGAGTTTATAACTGAACAAAGTTTGAAAATCGGTTGTGTAGTTCTTGAATTATGTTTTTTTTTAAATCTGACATTTGATTGTTAGCGAGGTTTGCACGGACGGCTGTTTTAGAGACTAACAAAGCGTAATGTCAAAATCAGGTTGCGCGAACCTTGAAAAGAGACTAGACTACAAGCATGTTTGAAGGACTTTGAACCTTGCGGTTTGATTCAATGGAGCAAGCAGCCGCTCACCGTCTAACTGGTTTAGATCGCGTATTGTGTGTGTTTTCAATGCAGTTTATTCCCGCGGTTTGACAGCGGGTCAATGTATACCCAATTACAACCATAAGTGAAGGTCAAAAGGTAACATCTCTGTGATAAATTTTGAGAAGGCTTAAAAATCTACAACATGATGTAAAAATTGTGAGTAATGTGTATGTTAAAAGTACAAGTATTCCTTAAAGTTTGAATTGTGAAGTTTTCAACTTCCGGTTTGAACAGGAAGACAAGGTCAAACGGTATAAGACTCTGTTTAGTATTTGCTACATTTGTCAAGACCTCTCCGATGATGTATAGATTGTTATAATAGCATATGTACTTCTTGCGTTATGAATTTTTAAATGATTAAACTTTGATTTACTGTATTTCAACACTTGATGACGTAATCATGACGTCACAACTACTTGATTGAGGTTTTATCAAGTTCCTTACACGGTGTAAATTTAAAGTTGATCTGATACACAGAAGTTAATGTTTTTGCCGGGAAAGTGTTTTTTTGAAGAATTACACCAAGGCAAACTTTGACCTTCCGGTACGACCGGAAGTTAAGGTCATACGATTTTGACGTTAACTTTTTAAACGTTGCCCGTGTCTTGATCTATCATATGCCCAAATATGAATACCATAGCTGTAATATTCAGAGACATACGGGCATTGGCATATGGTCACTTTTTCCCCTTAAATGGCTTGTAATTTGATACCTGATGACGTCACCATGACGTAACTAAAGCGGTTTCATCTCCTAATGAATATCTAATCATATGTGAAGTTTCAAGTTCATGTGATGTTGGGAAAGGTGTCTTAGTTACCGGACAAGGGACGAAGAGAAGCAGAAGAAGTAAAAAAAAAAAAACGAACAAAAATAAGAGGTGTTCCGGGCTGAATGCCCGAACACCTAATAAAGAAACCTGTAACGACAATTCCAAGGACAATAATTCATGACCAAACTGAGTGTCAGGTGTGATGCAGAAACCAACCCTATTAAATTTGAGTTTTAATAACATTTCTTAAAGTGTTTTGTATACCGGTATAGTACGTTGAAAACACAAATTCCCCAGATTGCATATTTGCAATGACATATGTTGTTTAATTTCAAATAAGTATAGCATAGATCGATGGGATAATATTTTAGCTTAAATGACTTGTCTTAAACCCAATATGTGGCTCCGTGCAGGGGTAAAACAAACCGACTTGTCCCAAAACTTTCCACTCCAAAATCGTATACTTTTAGTATTTTGGGAGAATGGTGAATCAGAATTCCCTCGAAATTCAAGGTTTTTAACACAAGGCAAATTCTATTAAAATAAAATTTTGACATGGATTTTATCTCCATATTACTCAATTATTTTCAACAAAAAATTGTTCAACTATAAATCCAAGCAACTTAATGCGCACATCTTGCTCACAAAATTGTCTTGAAAATCCAGTTACGAGCCAAAATGGGGTGACATTCTGAATAATATGTTACTCGCTGAAACCCAAAACATTGAGAATATAATAATGATAACAATAATCTATAGCGTTCTTACGCAGAAAAGGTACCACAACGATGTATACAACAACAAAATTACAGCAATCAACAATTAACAAAACAAAGGAACGATAATGAAATAAATAGCCTAAAGCAAAGTAAGTCTGAAAAGGGTAAGTTTTAAGCGATGTTTTGAATTCAGTCAGTGAAATTGCATGACGTATTTGATAGAAGATTGTTCCAAAGGTTTGGAGAAGCTGCATAAAAACCTTTGGAACATGAAGAGTATCTGGTTTGAAGTTTTGTGAGAATCCTTGTATCTGAGCTGGAACGGAGTGTGCGATTAAGCTGGTACTATAGGAGTGATAAGTTCAGTAAGGTAAGGGGAGCAAGGTATCTAGAATGAAACGCTACCTAAGCGAACGTATGACTTATAATATGACGTATAACGTAAGTTGCACTGAAGTTGCCTTGATAAGTAACCGACCCTAAACTCCCATTCAGTGGCTCTGGGATTAAGACGATGAATAACAGACGATTTGCCCAGCACACAGTGCATGCATTGTCCGCTTTACACTGGGGAGTGTTAATACATTGTTTGGTATTGTTGTACTAAAGGGCTGGGCCCCGGAATGCGGGCTTTTTAAAAGCATGTGGTTTACCTACGCGGTAGGAGGAAATCAGAGAAAATGGGTGAGAGAGTAAATCGTAGGCGTCTTGCCATGACCGAAGAGGAACAAGCTATCATAATAGAGATGCGTACAATGTACATCGAAACAATTATGTGAGAATGTTGGCGTACGCCAGGCGCCATATCCCAGCTAATTTGCGAGGGGTATAAGGGCGGACCGATGTAATAACTGTCAAGTGGACAATGTGCGCCGGGCAGATCGTCTGTCACTCATCGTCTTAATCCCAGAGCCACTGAGTGGGAGTTTAGGGCCGGTCACTTATCAAGGCAACTTCAGTGCAACTTACTTTATTCGTCATAAGTCATACGTTCGCTTAGGTAGCGTTTCATGCTAGATACATCAACATTTATATGTGATGATAACAACTTGAAGAAGATACGTTCATAAATAGGAAGCCAGTGGAGTTGGTCAGATTAATTGTTTGCCATAAAGATTAATTTGGCTGCCCTGTTCTGGAGTCGTTGGTGGATACGTTTGATGTCTTTGCTGGACAATCCATAGAGAAGAGAGTTTCCATAGTCTAAACAAGATGTGATTAGAGCACGAACAGCGTGGTGACAAGTTGTTTCATCTATCACTCAGGCTATGTACACGTGAACGGTTTCTCAGATGAAAATTGACAGTCTTACAGATTGAGGAAACATGTTGGGACATAGTCATGGCAGAATCAAAGATAACGCCAAGGTTTCTTGTTGTGGAGGATGGTTTAATTATGGTATTTCCAACAGAAAGAGAAATGTTGGGTACAAGTTTTTGAATTCTTGGTTGTGCTGCAATAAACGATTCAGTTTTTTTCATGGTTAAGGAGAAGCATGTTTTGGCACAGCACATCCAGTCCTAAAATTTAGAAATCCATCTCGTTAGTCAGAAAGAAATTGATCTATATCGCCTGGTTTCTAGTCGTTCTTTGAATACTGGTGTTTTCATTGGTTTTCTTACTTTCGATAGGCCGGGATCTTGCTGTTAGTTGCGACACTTACCGCTGCTTTCAAATGTCTTGTTTCATAATATCAGTTGGAATTTTGGACTGCAAACAGGCATTATAAACAGTATCCTTTTGGTGGTGGATGCATTAAATGGCACTGATTTTATAGCACAGTTACAATCTGCTACGACAACATGCGCTCACTACACTAATAGAATCATCAATTAGACCTGTCCCGCAACTGTTGTCCAGGAACTATTACACTAAAAAATAATTACACATTCCTTATTGTAAATTTTCTTTCACTTCATAATAAAGGGCGTTAGTTATTCCCGATTCATAATTACTCATGAAATGAGGTTACTTTTGTCTCAATTTCCAACTACAATATTCCAGACACGACTTTTTTTTACATGGGTGCAGGACCTCAATTCGATGTTAGGAGCACTTTCCGTATGATTCATTCTTCATCATTACACTTGGTATTCGGAATGAAACGATATAAAAGGGGAAAGAGACAAAATCAAGTTAATAATAATAATAATATCAAGCATTTATAAAGCGCCATCTATCTAGGTAGCCTATTCCGAGGCGCATAACAAAGGAAAGAAGAAGAAAAAACAGGGAAAACTTAAGCAAACAAAAATACCAATACATGCAACCAATGCATTAATAAGCTACACTAAACAAGTATGATTTTAATTTAATTTTAAACACTTCTAATGAGTCTATAGTTTTTACTTCTAAGGGTAGTCTATTCCATAAATCCGGTGCTGATGCAAAAAATGCTCTATTTCCATAAGTAACGCGTGTCTTTTGAGTTTCAAGTAGTAATCTATTTGAGGAGCGGAGGTTACGTTGTGGTACATATGACCGGACTAACTCATTTAAGTAACAAGGTGCCATACCATGAAGAATCTTCCAAGTTTGAAGTAGTATCTTAAATTCAATACGCTGGCGAATAGGTAGCCAATGTAAAGTTTGCAGCACAGGTGTAATATGATCGTACTTTGAAGTTCTAGATAGGATCCTAGCAGCAGAATTTAAAGCAAGTTGCAATTTATCCAACAAATATAATGGAATATTATACAAAAGAGAATTGCCAATGTCCAATCTAGAAATAACAAAGGCATGTATGAGCATAGAGGCAGACTAATCATCAAGAATCTTTCTAATGCAATTAACATTGTATATACTATAATACACAGACTTACAAATATGTTGTACATGGGATTCCATTGACATATTCTCATCAAATATAACACCGAGATTACGGACCGAAGATGATGCCCTGATTTGTTCACTGCCAATGGTAATACTCTGAGTTTGAATCATAGGTTTATGATACTTTGAAGAGATAACAAGAAACTCTGATTTACAACCATTTAATTTTAACTTATTCACAACCATCCAAGATGCCATATCAGATATACAAGCTTCAAGTCGACGTTTGGCTGACAGTTCACTATTTGGGTCACTGGGATTAAAAGGAAGATACAACTGAGTATCATCGGCATATAAGTGGATTGAAATACCGTGGCTCCAATACTTGCTAAAGGCGCACAATATATACTTAAACAAAAAAAAACAAAAAAACAAAAAAAAAAGTTACTAACTATATGGGATAGTATATATTTATTTATTACAACCATCTACTTTTCAATAATCGTAAACTACAAAAGCAGCCAGCGAAGATTCTTCGGATTAATTATTGCGATTTTCAGGGGAAATGTAAACAAAAAATACCAATAGGTTATGATTTATACCACAGATTTATTGTAATGTAAAAGATGCAAAGAGCAGTGCAAATTCTACCTCATGCACATGGAGCAAAGAGTTAAATAGACTGAAAACACATTAAGTGCGTATAAACACATATATAGCTGATGTGCAGTAAGTGCGTAGTGACATGCGCACGAAGGTGTTTGAAGTGCGACAGATTTTTAGAGTGTACATGAAAACAACAAACGAAAAGCTTTCCTATAGCGAGGGTTTGCCACATTATAGATTAATGGGTTGATGGCAGAATTAAGGTACATCATCATCCGGAAAACTTGCATCACTGATACAAAGTTACCATTAGTTGGGGTCAAGATCATAAGAAGAGCTGAGAAAAGTTCATAAGGAGCAAGACAGAGGAAGAAAATAACCCCTGTTGCAACCACCATACGTGTAATCTTAGCTTCAATAACTGAGGATCCACTAGGGTTGGAGCGCGCGTTGGGACGGGCTGTTGTGCAGTTAACAGCGCGGGTGATTTTTCCATACAACACTGAGTTAATTCCCATAGCAAGAATAAAGGGAACTATCTGGATGCATTTTGTGGCGTATGAAATCCATTCTTTAGGCGGCCGGCATTCCCCAATTATCTGTGGGTATTCTTCATATGAATCCGGCCATATCAGACAATAAACTTGATACTTATATGAGGCAAATATACGTAGACTTGACACAGCGAGGGAGGTAACCCATGATGCTATGATCAATTTAGCTGTCCTATTACGGAGTTTGGTTCCTCTGTCTCGTCTTTGCTTCAAGGGGCGACACGCAGCGTTGAAACGTTCCATAGAGATGCATGTTACCAGAAAGATGGATGAGAAAAAGCAGAAGTCTTTGATGAAGGGAACCAGAATACAACCTGCAGGTCCTTTCGGATAGTCGTCATATATGAAAGGTGTCGATGAGTATTGGTGCAGTTTCTCTCCTATAGCCACAACCAAGAAAGCTATATCTGCCATTGCCAAGTTCACTAAATAAAGATTTGTGATTGTTCTCATCCATTCGATTTTAGCCACAGCGACTAAAATGGTCAAGTTCCCAAAGAGCCCCACAGCTAAAATAAAGGGCATCACCACAATGTGTATGATTGCATCACTCCTGGTGTAGGCGTGCATCTCGATAAACTTGTCGGCGTTGCTTCCAATGGTTAAATCAAGAGTCTCTGTCGGCAAACACTCAACTTGAAAATGTCCTCTCACTAAGACTGTAGTATTATTAAAGGCACCCATAGTTACTACTACCTCTGAATTGTAGATGTACCGGTATCAGACCATACTACTGCTTGATTAGACAGGAGATAGGCCTACCTTGTCTGCGTGTGACAGCACAACATAATGCAGGCAAGCTCCAGAAAATGAGGTTGGTACTAACGACCACAATTTCCATTTTAAGCGACTGCGGTATTTCGAAGATATACCGGTATCTAGCTTCTGGGCAGGATGAACACTATAGCTTGTTTTTTAATTCCGACTGTTGACAGAGTACGGGCAATGCACACGCCAGATAATTTTGTTATTCTCCTTGTAAAAGGTTTTTAAATGTCCGATGCTTAGAGGGTACTTAAGGCACACGATACAGTATTGATCCAACGGTGACTGACGAGTAGGGATGAACAAAACGACAAGTTCATTATTAACATAACAGCAGCGTTTATAACGCGTAATTTCATTACATTGCCGGGACGTTACATTGCAACTGTTTTTATAGTTGGAATTTTGACTGGAATTCGTGGTCAGGCCCATCATCTGTTACATAACAATCATTGGCTCTTCGGGGCCGAAAGGGGTTTGATGTGAAGTCGATAGACAAGCAGTTTTCGCTCACAACTGCGTACGGGGAAAAAGCGAAATCAAACCATTATTACGTTTGTCAATTTAAGAAAATCGAACTTTGCGTTGGCTAGCCTGAATTTCATTTGGATTATTGACATAACTGTTACTCTGGTATGTTCACGCTGTGACATAAATCCGTGCAATAAGCCTATCTTGACATATTTGGATTGACTTCATTCTGTTTACCCGCCGGAGGAGACGAGTCTTATTGACCTCAGCTTCTTGACAAAATACTTTCCACTGTGAAATCATACTGTTCTCGTTGCATTTCGAAAAGAAAGTCCAACAAAATAAGCAGGAAGCTTCCTTGGCGATAAGCCGCAAAAGGTTTTCAAGAACCAAACTGAAATTCAAGACGTTTACCAATAATATTCTATACATGTTTGCAGGCTCCTTAATGCGCACCACATGCACTTTTGATAATCACACTTTAACGTTAAATCAAAGTGACATCAAGACGTTAACAGGGCCAGCAGCTGATTTCACGAAACGCTAGGATTAATCCTATCTCGAGTTAGGACGAGTACTTAGGATTAATCTTAAGGTCTATGTTACAGTGCAAGGCTGGGACTCGTCCTACGTCCTATAAGATTAATCCTAAGTTAGGAAGAGTTTGGTGAAATCGACGGCTGCACAGCAGCACACTGGGCCCGAAAGTAGAAACATTCTCTGTTCACTTTAAATCATGTCACCAAAACGGTTGGCAATCACTGGCTCTGCTTTGAAGTAAAATCTTGTAGCAGACAGATATTCCATGTCACCAGAAACTTAACGATGCAATAAAAGGGTGCATTAAATGCCCGATTAAGGATACATATCAATCGGCATAAACGATATTTGTTTATTTGATGTTTGTTTTATCGTTTCCTTTGGATTTGAATTCAAAATAACATATCGGTCGAGTGGATTTGAATAAAATGTCACCACTGTACGATTCTTGAAGAGAACGGCGGAATTTGTAATGCCTGCACAATCTACTTCCTAAGGACAATTACGCTTGTCGTACAACCACGAAAAACACCTTTGACGATTCTAGTCTAAATGAGTTTTTAGCCGTTTTGGTGAATATGAGACATTGTGTGAGTAGGAGGTCCATCCTATAGGCTTATAATATTCAAATGATAATGCCGTAGCCGTTGATTAGAAATAGTTTCACCTTAGCTTAAGTCATATATCACGCTAGCTAAGCTTCGAGACTTGGCAGCTACTCATAGCTGACATTGGGAATTGTGAGACTATTAAAGAGAACTGGTGAGCGGTCAGTGTCATGCTAATTAAAGGGAACGTATACCTTTGCTTTTTGAACCATTCGATTGTAGATATATACAATAAAACTAACCTGTGCAAAAGGTGGTAGCGTTTTTGAGATATCACCGAGAATCAGGAGCGGCTATGTCCACCAAGGAAGAATAATCCGTAATTGAAATACACAATCTGAGAAAAGTATCTGACAGTAGGTTTCTCAGATTCACATTTTTCTGAATAAAAACTTATATCTTTTTCCATAACCATATTACTTCGAAGTGAAATACCTCTCAAAATGCTTTATACTATCAAAAGCTGCTGTAGGCCTACTTCTAACCAAGTAAGTTTTTATTGTCATTAATTTTAAGAGCGATTACCAAACGTATAAGCCTATAACAACGATTCATACTCACAAGAACTAAAGTTAGTGTTATAACTAACATAGACTATGTTTTGGTTATTTCACATTTATTGTTCAATAATGATTAAATAGGTTGAGTGACTAAATAGACCCCTTGATATGACGTCACAAGCCCAAACAAAGCCTTCACTGAGGTCAATGACGACCTATCATTGGGCTGAGAGTTATGCGCGTCGTGCAGCGCGTACACGTTTCCATTGTTAGACCTCAGCGATGGCAGCCAATGCAAGGGGTCTATAAACTGGTGCATGAATGCTCATGTTTCAATCAATGGCTTGATTTATCGTTAGAGTATAATACTATATATATTGTCTGCTATCATCCTGCCCTGATGTTCAAATGAGCCAATGCAAATTATTATGTCAGATTTAATACTTTCTGAAAATGTCCCAAAGGTAACGAGAAAAACAGCATGAAACCATTATAGTGGGGGGGCCTATGTATGAAAATAGGGGTCCCGTCGAAAATTCATGTTAATTTTTGGCAACCATTATAAATGCAATCTTAGTAGTCGTAGCAACAAGAAATTCTATGTTGCCATTTTTTCAAGTAGGTTTTACTGACCTTTACACGAGGTCAAAGGTCAAAGGTGACTTTTGTTCTGTTTTCTTCCTTATATTGTCCATAACTTGCTTTAGAACACAAATAAACTTGGTTATTTAACCATATCTAATATTAGGTCATAATATTTAATTGAATGTTTTTTGAAACGTCTATGGTTTCCATGACTGCTTAAGCTTTGCTGCCATACTACTTCATGTTCACTAGACTTACATTTTGTCTGAAATTATAAACAAACTTTAACAAAGTGTTGAGGTTTGGCAATATTTCAAAATCCATGTGTAAAAACAAAAAAATAAATACAATAAAAAATCAACAAGCTTGTTCACAAGACTCGTATCAAATTGATCATAAAAAGGGTCCCATATCGTCATGCAAATGGACTTTAAACCAACAAATCCAAGATGGCCCCGCACATGGTGGCCATTTTTAAATTTCATAATCTTTGTTTTTTATTTGACAATTCAAATCCTTGATTTATGCAAGAATATCAAAATAAGATGTGCCAAAAAGTTCTTAAAAAGCATAAAAATGAAAAAAAATCCAATGTTCCAAGGTCAAGTAAACGGTTGCCATGGAAACCATAGACATTTCACTTATTTTTTTCAATTAAATATTATGACCTAAGATTAGATATGGTTAAATGACCAAGTTTATTTGTGTTCCAAAGCAAGTTATGGGCAATTTAAGGAAGAAAACAGTACAAAAGTGACCTTTGACCTTTGACCAAACCTATTTGAAAAAATGGCAACATCGTTTTGTTTGTTTCTGTCACTATTTTGAATGCATTTATAATGGTTGCAAAAAATTAACAAGAAATTTCAACGAAAGTACATTGCCCCCCCCCCCACTATTAGTGCCTATATACAATGGAGTGCTTTAAAGGCACTGTACACGTTTGGTAATTACTCAAAATATATATTAGCATAAAAACTGACTTGGTAACGAGCAACAGAGAGCTGTTGATAGTATAAAACATTGTGAGAAACGACTCCCTCTGAAGTAACGTAGTTTTTGAAAAAGAGGTAATTTCTCACTAAAATAATAAAGACTTCTTGCAAGAAGTTTTTATTCCTATCTGAAAGCACACAAATTTGTACAACAAGGGTGTTTTTTCTTTCATAATTTTCTTGCAACTTCGAATACCAATTGAGCCCAAATTTTCACAGGCTTGTTATATTATGCATATGTTGTGATACCCCTAATGAGAACACTGGTCTTTGACAATTACCAAACGTGTACAAGGTACGATGCCTTTAAACAAACTCATGCATGCAGTTGAGTACTCTGTGAACGCATTGTACTTTTAACTCGACACAGCCATTTCAATCGATTGGATATCGCCTTGTATGCAAGAAGCCTGCCGGTAATGTACTTTTATACTAACGGGGGACAATGTTTTTAAAAACAATCGACAAATCAATTCTGACTAAAATTTTGAAAGGAAACCAACGATTTGTGTCAACTGCTGGGAAACTGGTCAACTATACGGTCAGTATTTAACAGTATACGACTAATTTGAGTAGGCCTACACTGCAAAAACTTGGGTGTTAAAATTGACACCATAATGTGATGTCACATACCGAAAAAAGTAATCAACATTTAAACAAAGGGTGTTAAATTAACACTAATTTCTGCCAACACAATTACATTGATGTTATTTTAACACCCTTTGATGTTAATTTTAATTCTCTCTTGGGTATCTATATGTGACAACACCCATGGTGTCAAATTTAACACCCCAGTTTTTGCAGCGAGAGAGAGACATGTTATATAGGCCTAGTGGTTATTTGCTGTGTGTTTCTTTCCTGTCATTTACTACGTTTTTCTCATGATGAGAAAAATATAATGGTGAACAGACAGAAAGTTGTGTGTGTTTCTGTCGCCTGTATGTGCCTAGATATTGGAGTACCACCAAATAGTTTTATGCATAACATTATTATAACAAACAAAGCCGCTTGAGCATCACAAAACCACGCAAGAGGTTATGAAGCGCCCTCTCGCAAGCAACCATGCAACCTCTCGTAATGCATGTACATGACATGTCACACATTTTTTTTTTTTTACCGGCGAAAAAATAGATCATTCTACCTCCATGCTGTAAGTAAAGAACCTTTGTAAATCGTTTTTGATATTCGTGACAAATAACTTAAGCTATGTATGAATTATGTCTTCAAGCAATAACCACGCTAGAAAGTGCTCTGTCTCAGTGAGGTCATACCGGTATAGTATTCCAACTGTGTCCTACCTACCATTCGCAAAACGTGGGACGTGCCTGTCAAAACGGTTTGTGAATTTAAAAGGTGGGATTGACTAATTTCATTGGATCGTGTCGTATAAGTTCTGATGCAAATATTTTGGTAAAATGCAGGGGAAAAAAATGTCATTGGGCTGACCCAATTGGCAGCTTGAACTGCTGGCTGGCTACACAACTGTCACATTCAATTCTCACTAATATTAATTTCAACTTACCTCAGGAATGTTTGGCGCCCTCTCCTGGTTATTTAATTGCAATGCGGGATGGCTCCGTTATGATTAGTGTTATTGAAAACTTCTCACTGTCATGGTTTGAGATTTGCAGTAAAGTAAAAGTCACACTGGAAAATAATCAAAGCACAAAACGAGTGATGTCGGGGAGTCAAATTATTATAAGTTATTTTAATAATGACGGACCCACAATAAACAAAATGAGGCAGAATCTTAAAACAAACAGTGCCCACTGTCAGACCGTGTGCTTACGGGTGCTTCACGTCATATTTGATATTTCCACAAATACATTCAAAAATTGTGTCAGATATAAAAAGGGGGCAAAACAATCACCAAAAGAGATAACGCTCATTTTGTGATGTAGGCCTACTTCTTTCCAAATCTGATCCATTCATGTTGCCTCCTGATTATAACCCACACAGACACAAACCGGAGCACGAAAACAAAAACATCCGTCGGACACAGCTGCAAGGTAGCTGAACAGCAAACTGCATTCGTTATACTTGTTAATTCTAGTCTACATCAAGACACTCTTGTAGACATGTTTGTTTCCTAAGCGTGCATTGTGATCGATTTATTTCATGAGGGAGTTCTGAGTATGTTGATGTTACATCATGTGCTGCCTTCAAGGAGGTTCAGGTTAGGACGAGTTTCTTACTATTAACTCCATGGTGCGAGTTTTAGTTTTGCAGCGCTGAATTTTGTTTTATTGCACACAAATTACAAGTGTACATGTACAACCATAGAGAACAACTATGCAATCAGTATATGTAAACTTTTTGTTGACTATCACTTATTCAAAAATGTTTAATTCATTGTTTTTTTGCACACAATTCGAAGCAGGGGCTGTATGTGCCCGCGAACATCAACACATTAATACATAGCCTTTGGCAAAGGAGTATAACCACGCATTTTTAGAGCCCAAAGCTCACTAATGTGTAATGCAATTTAAGTGGCAACTGCCCACGTTTATACTGGAGATTTAAACATGGAAAAAACCCACGGTAGCTTGAGACAAGATCAAAAATATGAAATTAGCCTAGCCTATACTTGTCCTTCCACTACATGCAACACATTGAATCTTGAAGTGTACTGCACTTCAGAAAGATTCAATCACTATGGAGGACTGTCTTCAAGATGAGAGCGTGCACCGCCCAAGGGCATCCAGATAGAATCTCAGTCTTGGGCAAAATAAAAAGAAAGTCTCATCTCAGAAAAGCGGACAGAGGTTTGCACGCAGGACAACTTTCTTGAACTGAGTAGCTCTATAATGGTATCGAGAAAAAAGAAATTGCTCATGAGTGGTTGTGGATGTATAATAAACGATTAAAAAATCTCATGGACACCATGGAAAGACGCCAGCGTGGATGACATCTCACGTAATAACGTTGACATTGCCATAATTGAAGCACCTTTTCCCTAAAAACTTCGTCAATAATTCCATTGAAGATTCACTCACGGCTATAACATGGCGCGTCAATTTCATTTGTTTTTAATTTCTCTCTGGAAAAAAGACCCTTGGGGAAACGGGCATCCGCCTCTTCAAAATGTAGAAAAGTATAATATAATATTGGTCACGTGTGATTATCCTGAATTTACTTATAACATGTAGAGTATAACTACGAATCCATATGCTTCTGTTCACACGCTCATAGTGAAAATAGGACGCGTGGCAGCAGAGAAGGTTGTTACAGGTTTGATTTAGAGCTACTTCAACAGCGTGGGCTGAACACACTTCTCCGACAGTTAATGAGATAGTTAAAGAAACGGGTAAATTTACGCATCGACGCTAGAAACTGACGATCGTAAATCACCCGGCGTGCTGAAATTGACGCTTTGTGTAATATCTTAATCAATTCAGAAATATAATTATCGTTCTCTCTCTGGGGAACACGGTTTTAATTAAAACCTGTACGACTACAACGGGACACGAAAGAGGTCTTGTTTTACCCGCAACAGACACGCTCCTGGCGTGGTTCACACTATAAAAATGGTTGAACATAAGACTTTGTGGAGAGAAAAGCTGGGCATTTGTGTCTTCAAAGGACGTCACCATACAATCTGTGTTATACCGTATTGATATCATCTTCGATATTAATGATATCATCTTCGGTTAAAAACTATTGTTTCATCTGCGACAAATGCATTTTGGGGAGCCAAAATGCCATTCTAGTATGAAGAAGCATGGTGTTGGTGAAGATGGCACAGAGCTTCGGCTCAAATCGAAGACAATTGTATTGAGCCAAGTCAGCAATTCAATTCCAGTCATGCAGCCATGAAAAAATCACAATCAAGGGTGGAGACATCCAAGCAAATGTTATTAACAATATTGAATTAGGATCAAACTTCACAATTTTCAAGCAAGAAGCAAAGCGTCGATTGACGAAAATTCCAAACGTTGCATAACAACGACATTTTTAAACTTGCAGCGAAAATCTTACGATCAGCTCTCCAACAGAAAAAATTACATTGCTGAGACGCTTCAAATAAGACAGCCAATTCTGAACATCTGGATAACAAAGTTAAAGGCTGCCAACTTGATTCGATTAAATTCGCATCATATTAACGACATAGCAGTCCATGCTGGTAATCACACCGAACAAGTTGAAAACTATAAAGACAGTCTACAATATCTTTGTGAGGGAAAAAACCTTCAACTGGTTAGTAGAGGTAAAAAGTACTGGGAAAGTATTTTACAATTACCACATGACTTTGACTGACAGCGGGTTTTGGAAGTTTAACATGATAACTTCCCATTAATAAATATAAATAATTATGTTTCAAGGTAATGCACAATACACTTTCCCCTAAAACTAATTTGGTTAATTAAATTTATGTTTTAAGCAACTCTGGTTACTGTTATATATGTAAAGAGCATGACGACATCAATTTCTGTTGATCTCCTGGAAGGCTCTAAAAACATTTCTGGTATACCTACATTATTTCTGTCAACTGCAACTTTAAGCAAGACATCGGTTTAAAAGAGACTGTGATATGTTACAAAATTAATGACACAACTTTGGACACGGTCAACCTGCTTAAAACAATAGACGCCTTTACCGTGTGTATATAGATGCAAAGTCACTGTCCATACAATTGTAAGAAAACCTTTGACAATGAATTTCAGATGTTTAATCATTATAATTGAATTTCTCTAAATTTGAACTTTAACTTTAACTCACTGACGGTAATGAGTGTTGGGGTTTTTGTCAAATTATTTAAATGCATAAACGATGATTATTAAAATGCCAGAAATGGCAAGGGAGAGGGGGGAGGGGAGAGATGGGAAGAAAAAAATCAACAGGTCTAAAACTAAGTCTGTCATTTATGTCCTAACATAAGTTAGGCTAAATAATGATTTCACTGACTGAAGCATCATCAAGAAAGAGTCTGAAGGACTTATCTAAATATGTGAGATGCTACACATTGGATGCATGGCAAAACACTTTAAGGGAGGGAAGATCTTGGCATTAACATTCTGTAAGTTCCCTGTTGGTCGCAATAACCCTTCCCATAAATCATCTGTTATAGTCAACTGTACTTTTTCAACTACAGATGTTTGCATGGGTGATAATTAGCATAATGTGTACTAACAGTTATTGATTCTGCTAATAAATTCTATTTGCATAGAGATGATTATATACTTAGTCAGTTTGTAAATGAGATTTTTACTTGAATACCTCGAGATCGTGAGTTATTTCGCTTGCCTATAAAAACATTATTACAGCATTCAATTTCTTTGAACCCGTTCAGAAAAGGGAGAACTGCCATTGGCCTTTTCAAGCTACCGATGAAAAGTAATTAACATTTACATTTACTCCATTTTTACAGCGACATGTTTCACAGAATTTTTTACTGACGACATAGCGCAGGCATGTAGTGATAGCGCCACCTCTGTTTTAGCAGATAAAAGGTTCAACGTAAACACGTGTGGTTCTGTGAATATTAACAATTGTACAGGATTTCAACTGTCGACGGACGCCCCCCCCCCACACACACACATCATTGTATTTTTTCATATAAAGGGTTTTAGATGCCTTCATTGTTTTTCTCCTTTTATAGCACCAAGGTGAGAAGAATTTCTCTCATATCTTATCCAAGACAACCCACTCTGGGTGAGACCAATGAATCGATAAACTTGTCAAACTGCGAGACACTTGAAACTGAAAGTCATAAAATTTATGACTTTCAGTTTCATGGTTGTTGATGTGTGTGGGTTTGCTTTGCCACAGAATTGTTCAAGTTTCACCTGATGTTTTGTACCTCATAAACTCCTACATTAATTACTTTCAAAATTTCATGCAAATAAACTTCCCACGCACGAGTAAGTTTGTAATGTCAGCATTTAACAGAAAATGTGTGTGTAATTGTGTAATTCCTTATTGGTCCTTGAGAAACATAAATACTAAAGTATGTCAATATTTCTGGTAAATTCATTAAGGATTTAAGCAGTAACTTTAATATAAAACCACAATGGAAATGCAATGACGTAAAGTCTTAATAAACCAAATATGGACGACATGAAAACCGGTCGGGTTTTTTTGTACGTAAACTTAGGGAAGTTACTTATTTTGTGTGTCTTCATTTTTAGGAGATTGTGGTGGACATTGTTATTCCGTTCCTCTCAATGAAAATAATACATTTAGAATATCAAGTACAACAGGTGTATGGTCTCACCATGGTCTCATAAGTGAATAACAAAATGTTCAAAGCCAAACAGTTTTGTTACAGGTAATAGAGCAGAACAACGCACAAACTAACGGTCGATTCAATTCACGACCTTGACATTATTTCAACGCTCTTTCATTTTCGTGCATTCAATAGAATGGATGTCTATTCAGCAAAGATGACTGACAAGACCCAAGAACAACGTTTTATTATAATTAGGCTTTACCCGAAACTATACGGTATACAGACAACATTGAGTCTCTTGTGCCCGATTGAAACATGACGTGAAAGCCTTGGCCTGCAAAATGTGACACTTGAAATAACCCGAGATTTACGACTTACGACTGAAACTGATGGTGCGACACATTAGTGTATCTAAAATTGACATACTGCTACCATACTTAAAGAAAGTGGCTCAAGACTTAAACGAAAGTAGTCATTTCATACGTGACCTAAGACTCTGCGACTGTGGCGTGGGACGTGACCACCCATCCAACCGAATGGGTTTATTCTAGGGTTTTAACATAGTTCTATTTGTATATGAACGCCGAAGAATGATACGAATCTGGCATGAGGAATGCATTATTCTCATCTACTTAGACACAGCCACTTTTGAACTGACAAGATAGTTAGACATAATTTTGGGTAATATCAATTTGGGTTCCCCATTTTCCCGTTTGAACCAGGAGCACCTGGGCAGATGCAACAACAATTCTCTGCTACAGCAGGTACAATTGTCCAATTAACATTCTGGTGCTCAGAGGGATTACTGCATGAACAGTTCTGGTAACAGGCCCAAGAGGAACGGATGGAATTGTTATCCACAAGCTCTAAGGGGGCACAAGGGGTGCACCATTTCTTCTACGGGCACTTCTGGCCAATTAAAATTGTAGTTTCCGTTTGCATTTCTCTTTTTTTGTAAGATAATCTGACGTTAGTGTAAAAACAAATGTCTGCGTGTAAATGGAAAAAAAATCAAAAAACATTGAAATTATCACATTAAAGCTTATAAAAATGTAGAATTTTGTAATTTTTAATCTTAAAAGTCCCTGGATCTAAGCAGGATGGTTCTTTCTTAGATTTACACTGTGTGGAATACTGTCATGAAACAACGTATGACACATTCAAGAACCTTGTTATACATCAACCCAAGGATCCGTCAAGACGACCCCGTTAATACCGTATAAGAAACCTAACCATGGGCGTATATGGGCACTCTTTGGATAAGGGGGCAGAGGGGTTGATTTGCCCCAAATTGTACACAGATAAAAACAAACCAATATCTCATACCGCGTAAAAAGTCTTTTTGCTTTCTCTGTCCATTTCCCCCCTTCTTGCTGTGCCTGAATTTCCCCCACTACTTTTTGCGCCCCGCCCCTTGGTCTATGAACATTACGCAATCGTACAAATTCGTCGTTTACAGGTCGCCACAAAAGTTTACCTGAAAGGCTAAACACAGATTACACATGCAGAGGTACCCGGTACCGTACGAGTTTTATTGTTACTTGATTGGATGTGTCATACGCTACTGTCTTGAACTATCTGAACGCATTCATCTACGCTCGTCTACACAATATAGCACTCCAATTTGCTCAGATAATTCTTGTTAGCGTTCAGTACGAGACCAACTATAAAAACAACTGTTAGGAAGAAAAGCACAGAGAATACAATACTTATAATACGTCGGTGTATTAAGTCAAAACTAAATCATGTAGGCCTACCCCCAACGCAATAACCACACCATACGAGAAACTTAAATGAAGCTATACTTTTGAAGCACGCTACATACCGGTAGTTCATTCAGTAGGGCCTACCCCAACCTCGTCCCCATGGTTTACTTTATTTCCAACCATTTTTACAATAGTAAACCCTGGGAGGGAAACTCCTTACTTGGACCCTGATTGGACAACGACTGGTGTACAAAAGTCTAACGTAAACATGTTAAGTTGTACTCATTCAGTATTCACCATGTTCACAGCCAGACTATTCTAATTTGCATTACGTATCGAAACATTTTGGATATGCAAATAATCCAATACCAGGGTGAGAGAGCGGTCAACCTCGTACTGCTCGACACACCTTGGGGACGAGGTTGGGCCTACCCCGGTAGTGATTTTGGACTTTTCTATGTTGCTGTTCTATAATAACAATATGGGGCGATATAACAAATGATTACATTTTCCTTATGTCATCCATTGAGTAAACGACAATCTATCCTTTGAACGTTTTTATCCTTGTTTGCCTTCACATTTTATAACAGTTCATGTTGTTACTAGCAGAGCAATGACAAGATTAACCTAATTAAGTCCACACAATAGATTTTAGGTCTAGTTCCCAGTCTCAGAAATTGAAAGAACTCTAACATTCATAAATCACTGGCTAAAGACACACAATTGGCGATTTGTGGACACTTGCAGACATTATTACAATACGTACCGGTGTAAGAGAAAAATGAGAAAAAGGTGGTACACCAGAACTTTAATATATGGGTCATTTAGTATAGAAGTATTTGTTCTCTTTTTGAGTGTTTGCTGCAGCAATCTGGGGAGAGGGAGGATTATATGACGAGGACCTATTATGGTGAAATCCATTAGCTCAAGACAGGTTTTGTCATTCAATCGTCCATATAGTAAACCAACAAGCACGTTTGAGCAGCGGGTAGTCTCTCGCAAACAGAGTCCCAGTATTGTAAATGCAATCAACGACAAAATCAATACTTTTAATGATATTGATATTTGATTCAATTTGTTTTCCCAGTGCATTTCATGACTGCACCAGTCTTAGTCTAATCTGTACCAGTTTTCTCATGAAGTCGCACCATTGTGAAACCAAAAACGATGAACGATTTGATTTCATTTTGATACAGCCACCCATCTGGAAGCTTAAAGGAACATTACAGAATTGGTTTTTGCTGACTGGCAGTGTAAGCACTTTGTATAATCCACCATATACATAAACTGACAAACCTGTAGAAGTTTGAGATCGATCGGCCATCTGGGTCACGAGAAAATAGTGAACAACCGATTACACATTTGCATGTGTTATACAATGCATGAATAAAACGCTCATGAGCGATAAACTCCAATCGGAAGTTAGTTTTATTTATTTCTCATCAAATATGGCATTTCAGACAGAAATATTTCTAGGGATGTTTTCTACTATCCTCATCTTTAGACCGTGTAAGTTTTATGTAAATCTGTGATCATCAAGAAAATTTTAATTACCAGTTCTGTAACGTTCCTTTAACAATGCTTTTTTATGCATATAATTTGGATCAATGTATGAGATGTATGCCAACGGAAATGAAAGTGACGACAGAAATTTGCATATACTTGCCAATTTCTATTCAGTGTCGTAGGCTTCCAAACATCCCACACAATACATTTTGTGTGGTTACTTATAAACGCCGTCTTATTTGTTCAATATTCTCAAGAATCTCATATTTGGGGGAAATACGTACGAAAGGCTCTTTTCAAACATGAGAAGTGGGTTAAATGTATAAATATTATTAGCAAACTAAACAACCAGCCGAGTTTACAACCAATGGAAATTCGAGATGTGTGAAAGTGATCCATGGGTTTGATATCCCTTTCAAAAGTTGAAAAGGAAATATTACCCTGCAGGTGCCACAAATTGGAGTGAAATTTTATATAATTGGTGTATATGATGCATATCATATTATTCCAAGACGACCTCCTGGCATTAAAGAGATAGAAAATTATTTGACATAAAATACACACTTTAAAAAAGTATTCCGGTACTTGAACAAAGTAAGCGTAGGTCTATAACAAAAAAACAGTCATAACATTTTAGAAAGCTTGCAATTAATGATAAACTAACAAAGCCCGTGTCGAATCTTACTAACTATAATCACATAGTATTGAACAAAACTCCGTCGTGGAGTGACTTCTTGTGTGCCATCATGAGGCACCTATATCCCCTAAATTTCTGCTCAGTTCGACTGCAATCTTTTCAAAGAAGTCTGCTTTTAGGCTAACATTTGGAATTCGAAAAGCTCGTTTGATTTTATCCGTGTATGTTTGCGCAGCCGTACAACATACATGACCATGCATACAGTCGATCCTACGCGACCTTATTTTAAGTCTACGTGCATAGCGCCAACTCCAGATTTGTTTGTCTCACAAAGTGGGTATTCTGCAAGATCTTGAGAAAACATTTTCGTACATGACCGAAATATGCCGGTCCTGAACTAAATTATAATTTCAAAATAACAAAATAAAATAAAAAAAATAAAATAAATCCTGCATGCTTTATAAGGAATCGCTACGGTAGAAATGATCATATCAATGAAATCTTTGGAGGAATACTCCGTTGTAGATGCCATGGCAAGAATAAGCAGCTTTATATCTCTGTCAAGAAGAAGACAGTCTGTGTGTTAAATCCTTCTCAGAGCGATCTTACTATTATAGAGAACTAAACATTGTTATCATCCCCTCATCGGCTATGTGATGGTTGGGGTTTTTCCAACCATCCGCGGGATCGTGTTGACCAACAAGGACATAAGAAGTAAACACATCCAGGCACAATCTCCGTGTTCAGACAATTTATTATTTTACTCCTATTTACAAGGGTTGCCGAATCTCCCACTTTAGTATGAGACCAAACACTCGCCGGTAAAGCATTTGAACATAATAATAAGTACATAGTCATGATGACCTGACACACACGACAGACCACGAGGGTGTGTGGCCAATGGGTTTTATACTGATAAAGGTATTCCAAAAAGGTATTCAATTACGTAATAAAGCGCTCCAACTTAAACTATGGGAGATTCGGTATAAAGCAATCATTGAATTAATACAATCTATCTGTTACATCATCACAGCTATAATACGTACACTGAAGTAAAGCCATAGTGATTACTGAAACACGCATAATTTAGAATAAATTTGGTGGGTAAAAGATGGGGTGTGCAATGTCCCATCTGTCATGTACAGGTATAGTTTCCAGATCACGAAGATATCCATCGCGTTTGCTGTTGTCATTGGTTCCGCAACAAGTCGTTGGTTTTGCGTCGTCCAGTGGCCACAGAGGCCCCACCATGAGCTTGGCACACACACACACATATTCCCAAACGATATAGTACCTGGATTCGTTTTTAGATTACTTTCGATTGCCAAGACTTTGTCAGATCACGTACGGGGTCCTTGTCCGGGCATTAAGTACAGAGTCACACTTTCATGACTGTTGAAGAATATCATAGATGCATCCACAGACCCTACACACTATTTCGGAAGGAAGCAAGAAGCCAGGACATAGCTATTAACAAAAAGAGGTAAAAGGGCTAATTCGCACGTCAGCAAAATGCATAAAGCCATGGCTGATGAGGTCGAACGGTCCGTATATAGAACATTCTATGTGGACATGGACAGACAAGTATATTTGCATCCTCCGCGAACCACTTAAACAAACTTGAGCCTGGTGAGAATACCTAAACTTCGAAACATGCCTCCCGTGTGCTACATACACAGACCGTAAGTCATACAAATTCACCCCGATGAGGAACTTAATGTGCTGCATCCACATGCAACTTTACATTGCCCACAGTGAACCTTTGCCTCACAGGGAATGAAGTTAACGAGGTTACCAATCTGAAGGTCACTCAAATCAGACCATCGACGACACCAACCATACCGTTACAGCAAAACTGTTTCCCACTATCGTAGTATTTGACAACCAGCAATATTTGCAAACTGTCGGAGAGCGTCGATAATCTTTTAATTAATGTAATTGATGGCGGCGTCGACACCATTTCCCGAGGTGACTGCACTCTTCACTTATCCTAAAACCTAAATTGATTCGGGAATTGCTTAAATGAGATACACGGTTGCTTTTGTCAACAAAACCAAAAGCCTTTAAGAATTCGTGCCATAAGCCTATATAGTATACGTTTCTAACGAACGCGTGCGAAATGCGATTAAGTTTCAATGTTAACACGACATGCCCTTGGGGGTTCCAGCTTTCAGTCAGCAGCTCAACTTTATTTTGTTCATAGAATCTGGCTTTCTTCGGGGAAATAAAATAATCTTAGAGTATAAAAGACGTGCCTAAGTGTTAAAAATAGCCCATACACAAAGAAAAGACCCGAGAAAAATGTTGTCAATTTACGAAGACGTGGAGTACTGTGTGCGAGGCTCCTTGTTTAAATTCGTAACATTTTGACCAAAAAACTCGTGCTTCAAGGCATAACTTCTTTGCTACAAATGGTTTACTTTTGAGCAAACCAAACCAAAGGGGAAATCATCGCAAATCTAATAATAATCTTTTTTTCTTTTTAGAGCAGAAACAAGGTAAAGTTTGGGATGTTTGACTGAATAACTTTTAGTGGGTCAAATGGCGTCAAAGGCTTCATTGTAACGTGATAAAGAACGTGTGTTCATGAAATAATTGGTTTAAGCTTCACAGTCTCAAACCTCTTTGCAGCTACTTTTATCCAATGGATGGCTGGTTTTTCCTCTTACCCACGCCTTCTTTTTCAATGACTCCAGTCATTTGGTATGGCAATATGTATTTTGAATGTTCTATAGTGGGGTCTATAAGCACCATCCCACGAGTACATTCGTACGCTCTCACTTCGTCTGACTTGAATCACAAGTACTCATTAAATCTACTATCTGCGATGTCTAGCTTATCATCTGAAAGATGGGCCCATTATGTCAAGCAGGAAAACAAATAAAGCACTTCACGTTGACCTCAAAATTTTAAAGCATGGTTTGAAAGGGAGGATATTTTGAATGCACCTCTCGTCCATGAGCCCCACTTCGTTGCCTGACCAGCCAGGTCGCACTTGCAATCGGGTTCTCTATAACTCTGGCCCGTTGGGATGATACCTGACAAACTTCCCTGGATTGAGCCTCGATTCCCTACGGCCACCGTCAATTTGTAGGGATGCAAATCTCTCCTTTGCATTCGGACCTTAGTCGTCGGCTGGCGGACTAAGACGGTTCAGTTTATTGCACTTGTTCTGAAAATATCTGAATATTGACTTTCAACGTGTGGACTACTGCACATACCTAATTTTATTACATTTGGGGGGTTTTAGGGGGTAGGCGGGTATATATATACACAACTACTGTTGTATAGTAATTTGTGGTGGTTAAGTAGATTTAATCAATTAGACATAATTAAGAGCATGTCCACGAGAGGACCATGCAGACCGTGATAAGGTGGGGGTCAACGGATTTGGCTGAAATTTGGTTTGTAGGTGGGTCATAGGTAGCCTTGAGGCTGTATACAATTTTAGGCCAATCCGACCTCCCCAACAGAAAAAAGAGCCCAAAATGTGTTATTGGATTGATAAATGGGCGATTTTGATGATTTTGGGCTACAAAAGTTCAAATGCTTGCTGTTGAACGGTGGAATGCAGTAGAACGTTGAAATTTCCAGGGTCTTAAGGGTGTATCCTGACCTTAACAAGAAATTCAAAATTGGGGGAAAAAATAATCTTAAGAGGCATTGACAACTCTTTACTTAGGGGTACCCCCAAATTTGCGTCATGATTTTATGGCAATATTTGATACAATTCGCCGTAGAGTCATTAGTGCAGGTCTTAGAGCAATGAAAATTGGGTGAAAGAGAGATCTTACTATGGTCTTTTGGAAGCATCAATAAAATATTTGCCAGCAGTTTTTAGTATGAAATGGCGGGAGCCTGTTTTTGCTTTAAAATGGCTATTTAGCCTTGTATTGTTCAAATTTGTACCTTTTGATTGCCTTGTATTCTACAGCAGTCCCGATTAATTGGACGTGAAACAAACCTCTTATTACCCTACAAGGAAACCATGGGCGTCAATTCGTTCTGAAATGTGGGGTGGGGAGACAACGGTAGTTATATAATTTACGCTGTGTGGTTCAGGGCCCGCTTTAGGGCCCCGGGAGACAATTTCAGGTCGTAAGTGCTACTGGTGCAGTGTTCTTTCTTGTACAGCTGCTTGCAAAGCATATTACCTATTGTAAAGATTATACAAAATTGTTTTTTCTATTCATTTGAACTAAATCATTAATTAACATGAATATAAAAATCAACTGATTAATTTGTTAAAACAAATTAATTATTTAATTTTAAGTCTTAATTCACACAAGTATTTGCAATCAATCAAAACATCAAGAGTGATTTACCGTAATTAATGTGTTACTTATTTTAAACTGACCAATCATGGTAATTAAACACTTTCTTAGTACTTGTATTTGTTTTATATGTTTGCATAACGTTTTTGTTTATTCTGTTTTCTTTTTAGTGAAAAGAATGATAGAAACACTGACAATATCAATTTAAAAACTGGGACACATGTCAAAGGCAAATGTTATTGATCTTTGGAAAAATTCAGTAACGAAAGACAGTGCAACTATCATGCTATATTTCCACAGGGAAATACAAGTAGGTATAGAAACATAAATACCTGGAGGTAAATAAATAAGGAGAGAAGAAGCAAATTACTAAACCGACTTGATAATTAAAAAGGAATGGTCCAGTTATTGAACCTATTACAGGCGTAGACAGCAAGGGTAACGTACTTGTTATTTAGCTAAACTATTTTAAAGTGATGATATGGGAGACGATTTTCCAACTTTGGAGCACAGAGCATTGTTTTATTTATTAACTGCAGTTTTTTTAATATACCCACACCACAGATTTTGTATACTTCTACAATCTGCCAGCGGTAGGCATATCTGTTAAGTTGTAAAAAAACCTCACAAGTTTCTGTTGCGATAAGATTACTTACATGAATGTTGGTCACTTCGTACCCAGGTCATTTTGTACCCAAGTCAAGTCATGGGATGACGTGACTTGTGCCCTGTTTTACTCTTCCCAGATAGGCAAGTATCACTCGTTTTTATGTAAAAGGCGTTTTAATTACGTACCACTATTTTGTAAGTATCCCTGCACTTTGGAACGGTTCATCTTTCGTCATTTTCAAGTGCGAAATAAGAAAGTCACGCCTTTTACGTCAAAGTTTAGAAAAGTTATAATAACATTTGGACACTATACCAAGATTGGTGAGGAAGTTTTATTCTGATCTTCCTGCATGTCGTCGTTTTTAATTACTGTTAAAATAATCGTTGTCGATGTCATCATTAATGACATTAATGAACGACAACCCAGGCAGAGAGTGATTGACACACACATATAATTTCTTTTTCATTGTTTTATGTTTTGTGTTGCGCATAGAGGCTCCTGCATTATTCGCCATATAAAGGTATCGTATTATTATTATATAATCATGCACGCAGCGGTGGTACCAAGTGACTTGGGTACGAAGTGACATCTTGATGGAGTGTAAACGGCAGCGGTATTTTGGAGGCGTTGAAGACGGAATCTGGGTTGTTAGGCACTTTTGTCCAAGTACTTGCGAATCTTACCAATATTCCTGATGTGATATGATGACAGACGAACGAAGTTGTTTATGTGTGTTTGAAGTGTCATCGATGAATCAAAAATACCCTAAGTCCGAGCTTGCAGCGAGGGAGCTCCGAGCATCACCCGATGATGGATGTGGCTGGCACTGAAAACCTTGTTAACTGACGACGACAAAAAAAGAAGAACTCTGTCTTATCATCATTTTAACTAGGAAGTTTTGTTGTGTCCAACGTCGAATCTCTTGGATGCATTTCTCAAGTCTCTTGATAGATGCATTGGCGTTTTCTTGAGAAGATTTAAACGTGATGATGTATAGTGTGTCGTCTGTCTGCATAATAATGGTAATTATTTCAGGAAATTGTCAGGATGATGTCGGTAAAAGGTAAAGTGTACAGCGTAAACCACTGCGACCCCAGTACCGACCCCAAGTTCACAACAAAAGGGTCTGATATTGTATTGCGGTGCCAATACATACATGCTGAGTTCTATTGTAGAGATACGATTTGCACCATGGCTGTGTCTCTCATGCCAAGGTGATTCTGGCCGAGAGAGAAGGAGAGTGTGATGTTGTGTCAAACAAAGTCAAGCAGTCTAGCAAGGCAGCACTGAGGTTGATTACCATTGTTTGTGTCAGAAGAAAGAAGAATATTGCTCACGGGACGCAGCTTCTCTCTGTCCATGGAAAGGCTTGTATGCTGCTGTGGAACACGTCGGACAGGTTGAAAATGAATGAATCAGAAAAATGTGAGATGATGATACTCGTTCGATGACTTTTTTTCCATATTTTTAAGTTGCAACCGGGTCTGTAGTTTTTTTTCATCTCCTTGTCATTTTTTTTTTTCTTGATGAGCGGCCTGACTTTTAAACTTTGAGGCTATCGACAACCGGACTTGAAGAACATTTTTTCAAGATTAAGATTGAGAATAAAATATATCAATGTTTTGCTTCATCATGGATGTCATGGAATGTTTTGCTTCATCATGGATTTTGAAGGAGATTTCATAATAAAGGATTTTGAAGGAGATTTCAGGTGAACACAGGCAGCTCAAAGCTGCAGATCTGGTTGAAGATGTTGTAAGACGCAATGTCCTGGCAAAGTGTAAGATGAAATGATGAAAAGATGAGCGGAAGTCTGAAATCAAAGAGAAATTCATTTCTGGAATTCATTTGCCAAGTCTGATCATTGGAGTGGATGATTGGACAGGGGTTTTGGGTTTGAGCAACAACTGACCAATTATATCTTTGTCTTCTTTTAATCTCTGATTCTTGTCTTGGATTTGAGATGAATGGATGAATCCTTTTCTTGGTCAAATTCCTTGACTACCTTACATTTGTTTGCGTTTTTCTTGTCGTGTTTTTGCGATATTTTCTTTTTTGTATTTTTTTTTTCAATTCTTGCCGACACATCTTTCTTGCTGTACGAATATCATCATTGAACCAGGAACTTGCAGTTCGGACCCCTCTGAATCTTGTTTTTCCAAGGGTTCTATTTTGCCAAGATGTCACTGATAGTATTCTCATATTGGCTGACATAGGAATCCAAGCATCCATGATCAATTTCCAGCTTTGCTAAATTTTCTGGCTGTCGCTGATGACTTCCAGGAGAATTCATCTGTTGTTTCCTCTCTCTTTATAGTGACATAGGAATGATGTTTGGGGTACGAAGATGAACCGCTCCAAAACAAAGTGCAGTGTTGTTTACAAAAATGTGGAATTTCGAAATTAAAATAAATGCCAATTATAAAGAAGCGACACTTAACCCATCTTGGAACGGAAAAGTACAGTACAACGGGGTACAAAGTGACCAACATCGCAGTAACACCATGGAGGATCAGAATACAGTACAAGAACTAAACAGTCTGGAGAAGGCAAACAAACTGCGGAGGGGGGGGGGGGGAACGGGGACATTTTGCTATAATAGTGTCCTCCACCGTAAGTGAGGGGATGTGCCCCCCCCCCTCTGATTGACGCCCATGATTTGACACAGGTTTGGTCTTACACATCAATACTTGAGATTCATGATAAAGGAGGTCATTATAGTTTCACCACCCTTGAACATTTGGGGGGGGGGACCACCCATGTCCCCCGTCCCCTATGATTGACGCCCATGGGCAGTATCAGCTTCCATGGCACTCAACATTCACATCATATGCAGCTAGCTAGTTTCCAATTAAATTTTTATGCAAATGGTTCCGTATGTTTGATGTGCATTAATGAATATTAAGCACTGTATTTTTCTCACACAGGTAGGAGGAATAATATACACTACTGGCTTTGCATTGCTCGAAATTACAAATACCACGCAGCGAGACCGACGGCATATCCATGGCTTATATAGACCTTTCTTTTGCAACGTCACAGTCCGAGTTTTTGCCAACCCAGGTTGGAAAACTATGGAAAGCCATAAATTCAAATAAAATACAGATCGCTACTGTTTGTAACAATGTTAAAAAAAATATTCAAATATTGTGTTGATTGTGTTGAAAACAAAACAACTAATAATATGTGAAGAGGGGGCGGGGAGGGGGAGGTGTGATGTGACGGCGCCCTCTTGCGGTACTTCGCGCTGAGTGGGTGGGATGCATCTGGACGTTCTGAATGGTCGGTACTGTGGCCAAAATAGGTCTCCCATCCACCACAATATGCGAAAAGTAAAAGTTTTAGTTTTTCGGCAAATTTGTTATGTGATAATAACAATCTATTCCAAATGTGAATTAAGGGATAGTAATACTGTACTCGGAACTATAGGTAATTTTGATCCCAACAATGAAGTTTTTTATCTTTTTGGACCGTAGGCAAACAAAATCAAGAAGAGCTGGCAAAGATTTTATTTCTAATTATTGTAGGTTGATATCTGAAGTATATTTCCACCAAGTTTGTTGACTCTCAAACCTGCACTAATTAAGTTATGGTTAATTGCCTAAATGACGTATTTCCTTAATGAGCTCGTACATGTTTTCCTAATGCCTATTTATCTGCAGTAAAAATTTGCACATCAAATATTTATATTTCATCGTGTAGAGGAGGGTGAGCTCTTTCTTTTGATGTATAAGTCGACACTAATTGATAAAGTTAAAGGAAATTAACAGGGCTTTAATTATACACCAACAATACAACAAATTAACTCCCCGAAAGTCTCAGTTTTCACTGAAAACAGTTGGTGCCCCGTACTCGGCCATGGTGCGATATCTTTTCGAGCTGCTTCACCAAATGTTATCGTCCCAGGTGGGGATCAAATAGCCATGATTTGAACTTAATTCGCTGACCCCCCACCTTGTCGATTTTTCAAGATTTTGCATGGTCCTCTCGTGGACATGCTCTTAAATATATAAATTTAAAATGACTATAGGCCCTACGGCATTTTTAATAACGTTGACTAGAAAATTGCATGAAATCGACATTTACAAACCGCAAAAACGGTCAGGACATTTATTGATCCCTCCTCTTTGTCGTTCTTTTAATTTAGCTTCCTTTTATTAAATTACGTCCATTGACCAATTTCATACAATAATTTATGGCACGATTAAAAGCCTTTAAGAAACCATCACGTTCACACATACATACTACAGTACTTAACGATTCTTCCGTTTCTTGTTTATATTGTGCTTTCATTCCTTTATGCACATTGAGCACCTGATATCCTTAGGGATGATCTGACTGCTGAAAATCACGCCGAAATACAATACCAGACTGTGAGAAGCCTTCAGTTGCCCTTGGCACTCATTGTGCCCGGAAGGAATTGGAACCCTGGAGAACAATTAGGGCCATCCTTACCACCTTGAACACTATGGGACTAGACTATACCTTGATGGACACTCAGTTCTTCACCATCACAGAATCTGTAATCAGCAGATCACAGATCTCCAAGGAGGGAGATACGACAAAAACACAAATGTGGACATAACACACCAAAGAGGACCGCGTCACCGGTAATAAACCACCAGAGAAACTACAATAACCAATTGAACAGCCTAATGGATTTTATACATCTTCAAACTGCTCTTAACTCCCGTAGTTGTACATATCATGAAGTGTTCGGAATTCTGCTTCCGGTATGCCTTACTACAATGACGTCAGTGTTACGGGATGAAATATAAAGTGTGGAAATGAAAGATCGCTTTTTATTTCCAGACCTGTTTAAACTTAAAAATATCGCCTCTATACGTAAGCAAATTCGCACAATGCCTCCCCCTCAGTAACAATTGCAAGGAGGTGAAGTTAAAGAGTCTCTAATTACATAACAACGACGAGTGGCCTAAAAGGTTGATCGTCTTGCCTGGCTTGATGCTATATTGAATCTTTATATTACTTAAGTCCGCAAAAACGGAGTTTTTGCTCCACGACATGACCTCATAATGGTGCTTCTGAAAACAAAGAACTGTTGACTGGAATTGGCGTTTAAATAACTCGGAGCGAAATCGACGTGTGCGCTGGAATGGGGTTAGCTAAATCAACCTTATTATTATTAACCAGCAAAGAGCTAGGTTTATGACAGGGTTTTGAACAGTCAACATGTCTGTATGTAGTACACAACCTATACCCATCAGTAAATGACGTATGTCCCTATATTCGAACTTCCGGGACCATTGTGGTCCCAACCATAAGATGGAGTTTTACGTGGGCGGGATTTTGTTTCGTCAATTATTTTAGTTTAACGTAGTTTACGGCCATGACAATTACATATGATGTTGGGAATGTAATACTAAGTGATAAACAATATGGAAAAAACCCAATTCAACAAAATAACGAAGAAAACCCGAGAATAAGACTTGACCTCCGTTTCCGGTTACTTGTAAAAAATTAAGAATGCTGCCCAACTGTTGTTCATGTTATCATTAAACCTATGTGATAGACGCATACACTCGGGCGTGATTGGCAAATGGCGTTTCTAACAATAAGCATCCTCGTGCCAAGTTTTAATTTTGTTTCAATGTTAATTTGATCAAATTACTTGTATTATACAAATATTAAATTTGTTTTATAACAACTTGCTATGGGTATTTGTATTTTCAAGAATTTTGTATAAATATAAGATTTGATTTCATAGAAAAAATAGTCTTCGTTCGAGTTTTTCTCGTTTTTGATATGCGCGAGACTTGAACAGTCTATTAAAAAGCAGATCTACAGGGCTAGGCCGCGGTTCTTCATTTAAGTAGAGCACATCAGACTGAACCCAATATATCTCGAGGTGCGGTGACTGTCAAGTCTTTTGTTTTTCTTTTCTTTTCAGAAAATGGCTTTGAAGTCCGGGATGTAAGTTCAATACCCTGATGCTCTACAGTACGCAATCTAAACCCTTGTTAAAACAAGATCAATATCCCCCATACTACAGTGCAGGTTGTCGTAAACGGTCAGTCTTGCAGATAATTTTTATAAAGGTAATTGCTTACATTATAAAGTGATATAGACCTTCAGTGATTTCTCTTTAATCGAGATGAATCCAACAGCTCAGCGTTTAATTATTATATTTACTGCAATTGTGAAGTGGGCAGAAACACCTTCCTGTCGACTTAATTACTGGACCCCTGAATAAGCAACACCCTCGGTGAGGACCAGCCACCGGTATGGTTCAACATACGTGAAAAAAGTGATAAGTGAAAGTAATTTTGTCACCAAATAATGTGTAATTAAGGCTGGATAGAAGACGACAAGATACATTAAGACATAGGTGAACCATAGAGGAAGGAATCCTCCATGGGTGAACGAACGCAGAAACCGATTCTGACGTCCATCGGTTGTGTGAAGAATGTAATTATTCATGATCAAAATAATGGGAAAACTGTATGACAAGTTGACAACGTGGAAACGCTAACCCTTGATCTTTAGACCAACCTTTAAAAACCTTCTAGAGCTGCAGTGGTGGCGATTTTATTAATTAACAGCACACCCAGAGGTAAGTCCACTGGGTACCAACTCTGGGAGCATAAAGAAATCAAAACAAGAGCAGAGATTTCAAAAGAAGATAACCGATCGAACATTTTATATTGATTCGTGTGCTCTATGATTTCCCACTTGTTCAGTAGTTGTTTATTTGGCCGCAGTACCTTTTAAACAACAACATTTGCAGTCAGGTAAACAGCAGGAACGATTCGTTTCTGCTCATCTCCATAACTGCATGGACTGTGGCTTCCGTAGCTTAAGGTTGAACAGAACTTTGTGTCATGAAATACCCCCAGACACAAACAGTGAATGCTCGTAAACCAATCACATTGATGATAGCAAATTATTCTCTGTGGGGTAATTCATACGGGTATTAAAAGTACAGTCCCCGCATCGAATAAATTGGGGAAAATCAATAGGCAATTACTCACTTGTTGTTCTGAAATATTCTGAAACGTAAATACTCTGTCGAAATTTATATGTTTTCATTCTGAAGAAAATGTCAGATTTAACGTGCAATGCCGTATGCCATGCCTACTTGTAAACAAAGTGATAAGTTGAGCTGAAGATAAACGCTTTCGACAAGATCGACACTTCTTTCCAATTATATTAAGGAATTCATATTTTCATAAAGCACACAATCATAATAAGAACTTTAATCGGGTAAATTTCGTTTATTCTACATCTTTAGAAATTTCGAATGGTGTAAATTACACCGTAGGCGGAAACACGTGAGTAACATTTGCAAACTAATCCTTCTAATTGACGGTGCAGTAGTTCATCGAGCCATGGTAATCGATTCACAATATCAGTTTTCCTGTTCAGTAATGAAAGCGCCAACGATATAGCGAAATGTTTTTATTGTTCAATGAACTGCGTAAAAATGTCATACGAGTTTCTTGGTTCAGAATACGTCTGATTGAATACTGTTATGTACAAGGCTTCATGTTGTTTTAAAGGAGACACAATGTGATCGTCATAGGTCCTTCTGATGCCATGGGCAGACTTGTAGGATTTCTTGTGCGCAGTCATTACATCAAAAAAATAACAGTATAAAAGGGCCCCGATTGGGGGTTTTCCAGTTTGAGTTCCACGGATTGGTGAAAAAAAAGAACAAAACAAACTACTGCAGTGTAATAAAATATCTGCAGCGTATAGTAATTAAATTAGCAGATTCACCAAGGCACTATTTCAATGCAAATATTTAAGAAGCGTCATGAACATACACACTCGTGTTACTGTACACACGGTACTGAATTTAATGAAGACAGTTAATGTTACGGTAAGTGCTATAACCACTTTGACTATTAAAAGCAAACATAATTATGTACTCGAGTCGTGTTGCTATTTAAAATTGATTTGTTCACTGTATTTTATTTAGGGGTCTAGAGTAAAGAATATCAAAATAAATGTAAATTCTTGATCATTTGTGAAAATTTAATTCACGAGAAAGGAATACACTTAGTGGTGCCTAGTTACGGAATTGCAACCAACACTATATCAACAAGAACAAGTGTTTCATAATTATTGAATGTAAGCAATGCATCAAACAACAGGAGGAGTGTTTTAAATGCTTTTATATAGACAAAGTTTCTACATGGGTGCTTTTCAGCACAGATGGTGAGCTCAGTCTCCATGGCGAAACTTCAATACCAATGTTATTGATCTTCATTATGGCACCTGTAACACCATAGCCACTAATAATCATCAATTACTTGCTAGCGTTTTTGTCATGATTTGAAAAATAATAACACCATGGAAGTAACAAACTCATAATCTAAAAATGCAATTGTCAGCCTTTCATTCTGGATGGAATTTGCAAAGCAATGGAATATGAGCCAAGGCTGATGAGAATGTGTTAAAAATAACAATGACTACCAACTCAATTGTAAATTCATCATAAGAAGTGATTAATCAGGTACCGGGGTAGCCATAAGGACGAACACAAACACGTGTTTATAGAGTCGATCATTCCTCGTTTAATTTGTCAACTCGTGATCAGCCCCATGCAAGTAACTACACCTATACAGTATGTTTATAATGTTGTGCTATATTTTGAAAATCACGACAACAAACATGATAAACAGACCAAGTTGAAAGTTGTGTGGCAACATTTCTGCCTAAATTATTATTGATAAAAAAGTAAGAAATAGCTGTTATTTATAAGGAGTATGCAATTTTATGAATAGCATTGATTCATTGATCAATAACTTCATTGCGCCTTTGTGTGGCTACTCGATCACCGTTAGTTAAACATGAAAGTTTTGTTTTGATTTTTGTATATCAAAAAATAAAATCTAAACAGTGTTAGAAAAGTCTTGCGTCATGTTTTACTATCTTTCTATTTGACGGTACGCCTTTATACCCAGCACCACGTCTAGCCACAGGCACTACTACAACCTGTATCACTCAGCGTACATCGATTCATTTGACGGTGAAGTCAAATTTCATACATTTACTCATATTGCTCGCTTTAAAGGCACTGAACACGTTTGGAAATTGTCAAAGACCAGTGTTCTCACTTGGTGTATCCCAACATATGCATAATATAACCTGTGAAAATTTGGGCTCAATTGGTCATCGAAGTTGCAAGAAAATGATGAAAGAAAAAACACCCTTGTTGTACACATTTGTGTGCTTTCAGATAGGAATAAAAACCTCTTGCAAGAAGTTTTTATTATTTTAGTGAGAAATTACCTCTTTCTCAAAAACTACGTTACTTCAGAGGGAGTCGTTTCCTACAATGTTTCATACTATCAACAGCTCTCCGGTGCTTGTTACCAAGTAAGTTTTTTATGCTAATATTTGTTTTGAGTCATTACCAAACGTGTACGATACCTTTAAATGCGAAATGGCATGGTGCCAACAAGTTCCACCGCCTTGAAAACTCTATATGGAATTTGGCAAGAAGTCGGAACTCTGTGGTACTTTGGAGTTAGATTACATTTTCTATTGAATGGAACTGAAACTAATGGATTGACTGACGTATGAAAAATCATTTTTCACAGAACTTGTTTTCTTTAAGCGAGAGGGCGCTACTCAGAACCAAAGTGCAAATCAGTGCCTGGAGATTGCTTTCTGTCGACAGTGGGTCTGACAACTGATACCACAACATGGCTTAGGTGGTGGTGTATCCTGTCTCTAAAACATCCCTCAAGCAATTTATGGCTGATACATATCTGTTGGTTATCTCACAGAGGAGCAATTGGGTTTATTGAAAATCCACCAATATGTGGAATGCGTGAGCTACACAGGTAGATTGCCGCCTGTAGCTTAGGGAAATAATGGTCGAAGGCAGATGCAACTCTACACCAGTATGTGTCTAATTGAAAGCCTCGGCTAAAGTGTACCAAGTGACTGTGACCACTTCCTCTTCTTCTCTTCGCTTAACTCATCTACCTTTAAAATCATGTCCACGGCCAATTGTTTTTTCTGAAAACGATTTTCACACCATGCAGACGATTTAGAAAGATGTAAAAACCTTTGGAGACCAAAGACCTACAATAAACTCAGGAGATAGGAGTTAAGGAGAGTCAAGTCCCTAATTTCAGTCCGATCCAACAAAGAACAAATCGCAGTTAATTTCCAAACGGTAAATTGACAAAAGGTTTGAGACAGTGAGAGGGAGTAAACAACTCGCTCATGGTAACAGCCATCGAGTAAATATCAGCCACACATCGGCCACGCCGAGACTGTCAGTTCCATGCTATCCGAAGACGGTGTCAAATATTAGCACAGCGGCACGCTGTGTATTTATTTTACAAGGCGTGTCAGTCAAAACGAAGACTTTTAATTACCTTGGTTTGATTAATTACGTCAAAGATGCAATAACTGACAAACATATCATAGGAAAGATTTATTGACTAATTGAAGAGTATCGCTAGATATTGTATGTCAACAGCGAAGGCCTCTCCGTACTAAGAAGAACTAAATGCATCTGTCTATAGGGAAAGTGTACCTGATTGTCAGTCCCTTCCTTCTGGGTACTCAAATGCCTTTTCCTCGACTTTGACAGATTTTTAAATGATTTATCTGGTGTTATTACTGTACGGTTTGAACTTTATAGTCTGTCTGTGAGTTTTTCAAATTGAATTTTTTTTGATAAGCACCAATCCTGATTTTGCTGATACAGCAGATTGTATTATAATCGGTTAAGTAGTATACATAAACCATGGCTGGAGAGTGTTGCTTCTTTTGCATGGGAACATGGAACAAGAAGTTGACCAAAAATGAGCCAAGATGATCAGACGAAAGAGCTATGTAGTTCTGGTCAATTTAAGAGTGAACTCTTCAAAAAATCACATAAATGCAAATTTGCAAAGTGCCATGAACTCTAAACATTCAAGTGAATCAACACAAACTTTGAATTGAATCTCTCATCACAACTACACACGACCTCTATAGCATCAAGAGACCAAATGAACGTAGCAACACATATCTCCACAACATTTCTAGATTTGGTATTATTATTAAACATGAAAGGGAGTGCAGAAGGCAATTGATCGTATACCGGGTTGTTCATTCAATCTTGGTTGGGTGTGTTGATCACGCCCAATTTCATGGTTCTTACCACGAAAAACTGTGCTTACCATATACGGCATCCTGTAAAGCACATAATTCCATGGGCCATAAGTGCAGAATTTCTCGGTAAGCAGAACCATGAAATTGGGCACTGATGCCAACGAATTCTACTATATAGTTCAATATTATTCAACCTTGCTTGTTTATTACTTTACAACAGCAACGAAGGAAACCGATGGTGGTTCAAATCATATATAATTCAGATATACTTTATTGTTTATCAGATAGAAGTGTGTCTTTCAAAAATTGCCATTGGCTAATTCTAGTCACGTCCCCCTTGTGTTGTTTGACGTACGTGGTTACATGGGAGACGTAGTCAAAACAAGGCCGTGGGACAATGTGTAAATTATTAATTATTTGTCTCCTTGTTCATAATACTTGGTGGATTTATGAATCGGGATTACACCATCTGGTGTTGACGTCCATGTGATTACAAAAAACTTCATATCCTAAATGCAATTGTGTCCTCATAGCGAAGAATATACCAAGTCTCTTAACAAAACATTATTTAATTATTTAAACGTAAAAGTAAAATTTAACTGTGCAAGATTTCCAACAACGATATCGGTCTATTCGTGGAGTAATTTTGCAAGTTTTTACGTTTGAAGGGAAATCCAGCTGAAGCACGACCAAATTATCGAAAGAACTTGATCAGCTCAGATACTGATACATAGTACTTTGCTTTATGGCCACAAGCTGACCTAATTTATTTGCTCAAAAACATGACTCGTAAGAAAATCCATTCGATCGCTGAGTGAATGGCACTTGAAAATATCACACTACAACCTTGTGAAGGCATACTTGTACTGGTGAAGGCCCAATTCTTTACAATACTACATTGTATAAATAGGAGACAGGACTAATTTTAGTAAAGTAATATTCGGGACGACAAAGTAAAAACAAAGATACTGAAAACACGTGTTTGCAGCCAGAGTATTGAACTCGGGTTTAGACTGGAGTGTTTTGACTCAAGGCGTAGTTCAGGTCATTCAGAATGTAAGAGTTTGGCCGAGTGGTCAGGCCAATTTGCAAAATGGCCAGCTGATATATAACCTACACTTGAGATTTGTCAAGTCTATATGGAAAATCAAACCTGAGTAGAAGATGCATGTGTAATCTTCCCCTTGTGCTGAGTTAGGTTTATGTTGCGTCAAAGACGATCTAAAAGTACTTTTTGTGAGGACATTTGGATAAGTAAAATTCTTTCTGCAGACAAGGGAACTTGAGTTCGAAAGAGATTCATTTTGAGAACGCTCATGGATTTGAAATGGCCACTTATTAAGCTTACCAGAGTAAAAACACAATTCTGAGAATAGGCCTAAATAATTTGCATGTTTGGACACGATTTCTTTCACTGGATATTAAAGAGCATCTTCAGATAAATTGAGTAAAAAAGGGGGGATATTATAAATGTAACAATAAAAAGAGGTGTCCGAGCGTTGCGCGTTCACCTAAAAAGAATAAAATAATATTAATAATAACTTGTTTTTATAAGGTCATCCTGCACACTCAAAATGAATGGTAAAAAATAAATGTGGAAAAAAAATTGTAAATAATTACACAATTTATGTAAACATTGGCCAAACGAAAATACACAACTTATTTGTAAATTTAAATTTTCATAATTTGTATGTATTGTTATACTTTTACACAACTTTTGTCAAGTTTTACATCGATTATGAAAGTTTTACAGTATTAACGTAAATGTTGTCGGGTATTGTAAACAGTACGGACGCCATTAGCATGTGTTTTTCACTGTTAAATCGTGACGGGCGTCTGACGTCGCACTTCACTGGGATGGAAACGATGAAGAAAAACCGCACAGACTGGGAATTTTGTTAGCTTTTGCAGAAATTTGAAGGTAAATTACTACATAGGTCTACTTAATTCCATTTTTTTAAGAAGGGCACGCAAAATTCATAAAAATGTCGCCGATTGTGTGTGAGAGTATCTTTGTGAGAGCGTGCGAATGTAAACGGTAATCTTCCGCATGCATGCTGGTTGACTATTTTGCTACATTGTAACTCTATGGCCACAGAGACAAAAAATAACATGCCAAATTGTACTAGCTTTTGAAAACCTTTCAGCACTTTTCTAGCTGAGACAGCAATAAGAAATCGTGATCCCAGCCTGTAAGAAATTTTCCGTGATGAGTGGAATCTCGAATGCAACAATACGATTATGTTTCCACCAAACTCCTGTCTCACAACAGTATTCCAGGCATCCATGCATTATGATTCAAGCAGTCCAACATAAAAATTACTACTGCAATTTTGTTACTTTTCCTAAATAAACAAAATTGAAATGTACCGGTATATACTTTCGACTCGTTTAATCTTTCTTAAACTCAATGTTTTAACAGACCTCACAAAAGACTGTATCATTCTTGCAGTTAAGGAGCCAACCTAGTATTTGAATGGTTATAACATTTCGTAACTAAATATTAGTCTTCCGCTTGTCGCAGCTTACAGTTCGGTTGCCAGACTACCTGGGTGCAGTAACGTCCTTGACAAGTAATTTGAGATAGTGTTTATAATCACTTTGTCAAAAATTCATCCGCGTTGTTCGTGTGGGCGATATCTATGCATGTAGCAATGCTAAATCTGTGACTTACAAGTTAGTTAGAATAGTCATACGGTAGCCTTTCCCCTTGACGCATCATAATATTAAGGTGAACGCCAACAATTACACTTCAGTCAACAATCGAGTTCGAAAAAAAGCTACATGTGAAGTTTCAGCTTCTTAATGTCGAAAAGAAGCATCGAGAGAGTTACATTCATTCTGTATGATAATAACTACAGAAGCACAACATACAAATAACAACTAAGTAACTATTACACCATCACGCTAGACTCTTGAACTGTGAAAGGTGTTTTTGTTTTGTTTTTATTATTACTAATGCAGATCCAAAAAACAGGTCAGATAAGTCGTACTTGAGGTCCGCGAGCGTGTTTGTCATTGAAATCATAGTGAGAAAATGCTTATCACAGACGTGAATAGCATGTGTTCTCTTATTTTTGATAGATCAAAACAAATGAAATTACAGTCACTTAATTTGTGGCATATTTAGCTTAATTGTCGACCCATGGGTCAAGATCGTTCTCGTTACGTCCAATTCATGAAACTATAGATGTATCTTTTTCACTCTGCCTGACTCTCCTCCTCATACTTTCAGTTTGAGAGTGAATTGCCCGAGCAATTAAGACGTAGGGGCCAGTCTGTCAATCTTGTGAGGTAAAGGGTTAAGGGTCCACCTGGGTATCATGTCCGATTGGACAGCTTCTGCAGGTGCTTCGTGTCCAGGGAATGTACTGATCTGTCAAACCAACCAACCACTGAAAACCAATCCGAATTGCTTTAATTTTCTCCCTCGCCATGGGACACTATATGCTGAGTGCCCACTCTTGTCAGTAAACAAGTACTGTGTGGTAAAATTAGGCACAAACTGCATTCACCATTACATATACGGTACCGGTACTTCCTAAATCTACAGACATCATACCTATGAGAAAAAGCACCCAAAACAGATCAACACATTCATGCAGGCCCGTAAAAAGGAATTATCATTATTATTATATATATCAATATAGTTTGTAGGGGAGATGGCGTTAGCTTTCGATCCAAACCGGACCTTTGTCAGAGGCAGACACAAACATATCCATTTATAGCAAAAAGAGGAGCAAAAGATTAAGGGAAGGTATAAAAAAAAAATAGGGGGCGAATATGGATTGTGGTGGGGGGGGGAGGGGCGAATATGAAAGAAAATGTACATCGGCGCGTTAGCGCCGCCCGTCGCTCGGCGACGCAGGGGGAAGTTGGAATTGTTTTGAAATGAAGGCCTAATTCAAGCCGTTTGGTCCATTTTTGCGGTTTGGGGTGGGAAGGCGGTTTTTGTTTTGTTTTCTTTTAATTGAGTTTGTTGACATGGCAAAATATTAAGTAAATTATTAAGAAATCATCACAATCACTATAAAACAGAGGGTATGTGTGATTTTGATGTTTTTAATTGTTTTGATAAACCCATTTAACTCCTATAGATGATTATTCTGTAAACATTTTCAAAAAACAAAAACGCAGTGTAGCTTGGGTAAATATTTGAAGAATTGTTCCCTTTTTTTTCCAACATGAATAACCTTTCTTCAAACATATTTTCAAACTTAACTGTGTGTGCGGCGCAGAACGGAGCCAAATTTGACTGAAACGATCATTGAAAAGGCCGTTTTTATGATTACAAAAAAATAATTTTAAAAAGGGGGTCGGAGAGTTTTGTAGGGTCGGGCAGGGACGATCAACAATTTTTTGGGGGGGCCTTATTAGACATATTAAATTATTAATAATGATAACACATCATTTGGCACATCTGGCTGTAGATTACGGTGTTGCTCACGGTTATTTTCCCTTGAAAATCGGGGATTCTTATTAAAGATATGCTTTGTGGACTTGTTTATCAGTAATTACCTTCCCGGTATATCCCAAACTAGATACCATCTCTAAATCCGAACTCATCACTTTTGTAAGTGATTGGATCTACTTTAACAGTGGACTATTCCCAAGTACAGCGACCTGAAACAGTTGCTTATATGTTTTTCAGACTCTTCACTCAACACATTCTTGGCAAGATTTCAACCTCAAAATTGCAACTACTTTATCCAACTTCATCCAAGCTCCTCCAAACCACAAGGTTAGTCGAGCACATAGTTCATCAAGGCCTACAAATGTCCCACCATAAGGCGAGTGAAACACAAGGGATGAGGAAAATGTCAATATGTTGAAAGATTTATTATTGATGCAATTTAACTTATAAAGGCACAATCTATGTGACGACTTACTGACATGATCAGGGCTTAGACTAGAGAGTAATTTACACATTCGGGAATGGGTATATTAATCAGAAAACTCAATGAAGCCATAAGCAGTGATGCTTAAACAACTGTCAAAGAAAATACCTCGGTTCAAAATAAGCATGATTGTTTTGATATCATTAAATTAACAATTCCATCACTCAAAGTGGTCGTTGTCTCTGCATTAATCTCCACAGTTCATCATGATTATTATTCAATAATTGATATCCCATCAACACACTTCTCAGAGTTACTATAAATTCATTTATCGCTAGAGTTCAACAAAAACCTAAAACTTCTTCCAAAACCTTTAATCATGGACATCTGCCAATAACCATAACTACTGTTCCGTTCCTGATTTTTTTATTTCAAGCTAATCTCAATCAAACAAACCCTTGTAATGTTTGTTTAATTTATGGACGATATAATATAATTTTTATGACAACAAGGAAACTGACCGATCACTGAAGTTGTCGCCAAGCTCTAAAAATATTATTTAATTGATGATCATTGCTACATCATCATCTGTTATACGATTTTATATTGAACAATCTGCAGAGGGTTATACGAGGCGTTTACTTGTATTACTCGACGCGTGCATGAGGTGTGAAAAATATGCCAACTTATCACCATGTGATAACGAATCGGGCTTAAGGGTTACAGTACCTAATTTGTTTAATAGGTTGAATGTTAAACCGATGCAAAAGCGGACAAATTGCAAAACTATTCTTGGAAATACAAAAATGTTTTCATGTGGTTGATCAAATTATTTCAAATGATACAACAAATGGACCGTAAAACGTTAGTTTTAACATTTCTACTTGAACAAAAATAAAATCATTTAAAGTTACAAGTTAAGCAGCAAAATTAGTTTGCATACGCAGGAAAGTTTTAAGCCAGATATCATTGTATTCTGTATGTCACACAAAAACACTAACGTCTCAGCTTGAAAAGATGCCAAGTTCAACATAAATTATATTTATTTTTTATTTTCTATATGACCTCCTGGATTTACTGGGGAAACATGTCATAAATACAGCGTTTCCATGTCGTACATACGCGAAAGTCGCGAATAAGTATACAACTGTCCAATATCACTATACGAAAGATAATGAAACAGCAACAAATTGCAATATATTACCCCTGACCAATAAAATTATTTATTTAGTGAAAAATATACACACAGACGCGTCTTTGTGTTTATAATGTACCGGTAGTATAGGCCCTATATGCATTCATTTTTTTCTCATTCAAACGGCTATACCACCGGACATTTTGTGATGGCTTTCCAAATGTTCCTGTCCAGCAGCAATTGCTTTCGTACTCACAGGTCAAGTTGAAGTCTTATATGCAGGCCCGTGATGTGCAGTATTTATCAACACTGAGAACATTGCTAAACCCAAACCAGCTCATTTCTTGTTCATGTTATTTTTTTCTGAATAGATTCCCCCCTGGCTGCCAACTTGTCCAATGTCCTCATTTTTAATATCGATCCTTAAAAGGTGTTTGAGAGATTAATATCCAGAGCGGACGCACTTGATGCTGACAGAAACGAATTTGCCTTATCATTGCTAGAGTGCAGTAGTAAAGGATTGCACCAACCAAACGGATTTGCTTCTATTATCGTTTCACAATACTGAGATGTCATGGCTTGACCAGTCACTCTCTTCGTTGATTTGGGAAGTATGTCAAAACACTAAGATCAATAATACTAAGAAAATACCTGAACTCTTCTAAAGAGTGAACAAGGAGATCGCCTTTTTAGAAGTGTGTGATTTATCATATATTTTGCGACCCTTTTTGACATATACTCAAGATCTGAAATGTTTGAAGAGGTTGTTTTTTTTTGGTTATGATTTACTACCCGTTATCAAGAGCACCAAAAACAGCAGCTGTGGATTTCAAAAAAATTGGGTCGCAAATGTTGAGTAGTGCCATATTGTCTATGCTGTTTTAATTAAAGACTGACCCATTTTTCGGCAAACTAAATTAATCAATGTAGTGATAGCTTTATGTTTTCTAGGTACTTAGGCCTATATGGGACGGACTCATTAATTTCGAAATGATTAAAATAAATCGAGAATATTTCGAGCTGTCAATTTGAATCTTTACAGCACATCACAATAATTTGTTCGCAAACGAGAGGTAGTTTCAGCTTGGAAACTGGATTTTTGAAAAGCTGTTTTTTACAAGAGTGATAAGATTGTTGATAAACATGTAGTCACCTATAGCTAGTCTAGCGGTGAAAAATGTGCCTTTTGGCCATCCATAGAGTACCAGTAACATGTTAAGTGGTTCATTAATGATGCATGATGGAAATGGACAGGCCTGTGTTATTAGACATTGTGTTTCAAGTTCGCATTTAATTAAAACCCTTAACTGCGGGTCAATAGATCATACACACCATCCAATATATATTACAAATGTTTTCTGTACATTTCCAATGATATTTTACATATATAAGAGACTTCTTTACATGCCAAGCAATTGTCTAGAATTATTTGAGTTCATTAATTACCCAGTAATTTATTTATTTTCCCTAATAAGCTAACCTTTTAGGGGCGTGGAAAGACCCCCACTTTATCCCGAGGGACAAAAGGGCCAATATTACTAAATATTAATAAATATGTGCTTTTCCCACTAATTTGTACATCTAAGTGTCTTCTTTACATGCCCAGCTATTGTCTAATATTATTTGAGTCATTTAGCAACCAGTAATTGGTATATTTCTCTAATTATCTAAGTTCTCAATGGCATGGCAATGCCCTTATTTACTACCACACCATCAAATATTTTTCTTGAAAAAATCCTGTAAACAAAAACAATTATCTGGGGCCTGACCCCCCTCTTAGATATGTGGAATGGTCCATTCTAGGATATCAAGGAATTTGACTTCCCCAGTCATTAGACTTCGGAGAAATTAATTAATTAGTGATTGTGTGGAATGCTCCATTGGCCCCTCCCCCCAGTTAAGGGTTTTAAGCAAAAAACCCTTATCATTAACTTGAGTCTCCTTAAAAACATCTCCTTGCCCACGTTTGTGTCTTTGGTCGACCAGCTAGACCCAATAACGTGCCCGTGTCACGTCATTTGGTAGTGAACGTCTTATGTGCCAAATGAAACCGTGTTGGCGGAGTAAATAATCGCACATCTTGACTCAAGTCATTGGAGATAGATCCAGTAGCAAGAGTGAGTAGTCTGCAAGCAATACATTGCATCTATCGGGAATATCACCTTCCCTTGTGGCGTCAAAAACACGAATCACTTCTTATTATTAAGAAACCTCAAAATTACTTGTTTTTGCTTTTCAGCACGGATAAAGTATTTCACAACATAGTGTGAAGCTTCTATACATGTAGCTCAAAATTCAAATTTATTTGGTGAAGGTACGAAACAATTTGTATGGGGTAAAAGGAGGTGATGTTATTCTGAACAAACAAAGTAAAGTATATTCACAGTTTAAGAACAGAATAGAAAATTTGTGTGCTTTTAGCTTCAGGGCAATGATGGTATTTACCCGGAAAAGTAATTCCCTGTGACATGGTCTCAGTTTTGAGAAATCGAAAATGTGTGGATTCATAAATTGAATGATCCATTTTTTTTCACTGGAATAAATATTAAATACTACAAGGTTTAAATTCATGCTTGTGTCCTACTTATAAGCTGAACCTATCTTAGGCGTCCAAAGATTTGTTTCTCGGTATTATCATGAAATTCAATTAGGACTTAAGGTACGACCGATTTAATTAAAAATATTATATTGTAGATATGTACATTTAAATACAAATAAAAATAAGGGAAAATATGAGGTGAAGACCCTCTTTGGCATCGGGTGTTCCACGACACATCCGACCGCACCTTACTGCCTATAGAACATGCTCAATGATTAATGGGCAACGAGGAAAGTTGTCTTTCTCCCTTCAGAACATTACGAAATTTGCTTAAAAAATCCCTCAAGTATCGTACCCACTGCTTCCCCGTTTACTGTTAATGGTTGTGACATGAAGGTAACTCACCGATATAGCAACATAGCTTTAAATTCTGAAAACGTGTGAAGATTTTATTGCTCCACAAAGTCAACACGTGGAAAGTAGAGCACTGATGTGTATTTATGCTGCTTGTGTCCAGACTACTACCGGCCAGAAATGCTGCAGGTTTCAACGACTTTTTTTTCCCTAGTAATCCAACCCTCTCTTCAACGATTGTAAAACATTGGTCATGTTGGCCAAACTCCTTCAGGAGTAGGCTTACTGTCTCCAAACCAAGAAGCACACCAAGAAACCATCATAACAAAACATTGCATTGAATGTGCAACAAATAACTTTCTTAGCGCCATAGTCTGACTTGTTCTAAAAAAACAGCTAACCTAAACATAGATAAAAAGAAAGCTGCCAAAAAACACACAACAAAAACCTTAAACAAATTGTCAACCTGCCCTAAAGGCTCGATGATGGCATTTCATTCAAATCTTCTAATTTTAAACAAACACGTCATGAAACTGGCATTCAAATATTTAATCAAATTGTACAGGGAGGAGAACACAGTGAAACAGGTAGCGTTTCGTCAAAGAAAATGTGCACTCATAGTGTTTAGTTCAATTTGTTCAAATCAAAATGAAAACTGAGGTTTGAGGGACAACTTTCTTGCGCATTGAAGCATTTCAGACGGTTTGGGATTTTGTTTTAGTGGGGGGGGGGGGTTGGAAGTTATTTGAAGTTATGAGGTATACCTTAACCTTTCAGATTATAGATCATTATCAATCATGTATCATATATTTAACATGTGTTGCTGAATGTGTACTTTTAAAACATCACAGTTTGGTGCATGTGACTTTAAAGGTGAGCAGGTCTACATGCTTCCAACAGACACGCGGGCATTCAACTTGAGGATCTTATCGAATTAAGTTTCACCTTCAGAAATTAGCTCAGTGATTGCTGGCCGTATACAACTGACTACATGCGAGGGGAAAAGCTTTTCACTTCCCAAATCTGAGAGACCAGTTCCAAAACAGATCCATTAGGTTTTTACAAAGTCTACAGTAACATAAAAACATTTTATACATATTATAGAAGTTAAAGTGAAGTAACCGTTGATAGTAATTCGAGACAGGTCGTCTTCCCAAATGACAGCTCTTGAAATAATCGTGTTTTTTTATTAATAGAAATACGATAACAACTTGGGAGATTTGCTTTCAATTGACGTACTAATACTCTGTACAATCTATATGCCAACACTACACAACTTTTACAATCTTTTCAATTTTAATCAAGAAAATGTCATTTCCCCGTTAACTCATTAGCTGATAGGTATACGTGGCAGTAAGATTTAATGTTAAGAACATGAAAGTTAACCATGGTCCCTATTCCAATCATATTCCTATTCGTAAACACCACTACGTGAACGCGGACAGATATCATCAATCATTGCTTCATGTCAATCTAGGAAATGGAAGATTGCAACTGAGCAGAAAAACAAGGCAGGAAAGGACAATGGAGAAATAACTGTATATCATCTCCTTGAGAAACCCTATAGTTTATTTAGATTGTCTGAGAGATTAAATCTCCTGCACCACACCAGAAGGATGGAATAAGCAGGCTCCTTTAGCTCAGTACACATTGAATATGTATCTAAAACGGGTCCATTTCTTTGCACACCCGAAATCGAACACTGAGTTTTACGCAACATCGTTCGGTTAAAGTCAATTTGAACGGAGTTGAAAGTGTGTAATGCCGGTAACAATTAAAATAATGACATTGCTAGCCTATTATTCTGATTTATGAACATTTTAAAATTCAGTGTAAAAGAGGCTGCACTTGATAAGAATCGAATAAATGAATCTGTGACATTACAAATTATAAAGTAATAGCACTTGAGTCAAATATAGTGCTGACCGAAAAAGGTGAGACTGGAATCATCCTTGAGGCTGGTATTCAAACCATGCGTTCGTCTCTAAGTGATTTGTATTGCGATACAAACGTAGCAATTGGATTAACCTTAAAGCTTGAGACCGGCAGGAAAATCACGATGGAGCCAAGATGATCCTGAGGTTACAACGTTCCCTTACCGCTAGAAGGAGATTTATCACAATGACCTATCAAAGGGGTTCCATGCGATTGTGCTGTTGATGAGGTTTACAGAAACTAAACTTCTGGCACTTCCCGCCTGTATCGCTGGATCACACATGCTACAATAATGGTACTATCCACAAGGATTTATCTTTACGTGCTGAAGACTGCCATAATGCTGTACACTGAGTGAAAAGAAGTCATTATTATTCTGGCCTGTAGCTTTATATGATCACATCTTGAAGAGCCAAGATTGCACGTGGCTGAATAATTATTCCTTATACAAACCCCTTACAGGTTATACATTTAAGTCATATAGTGAACAACTGATGTTGATAAGATGTTTTACTGCTGGCAGACTTGTTGTCTTCTTACAGACGTAAAAACAGATCAACGCTTCATGAAAACATAGCATCAAGACCCTGAAGTCTTCTTCAATATCATTTAAAGGGACTCAGTTAATACAGCCGACTGATTCTTACAGTCATATCTCATGCCTACATCATACGATTGATTCAAGTATACTGAGGGTAGAATCCTTTTAAAATATACAGTCAAATGAAATTCAAAAGTTATGTTGAATTACACAAACTATTTTATCTTCTATAAATCAGCTAAATGAGAGTGCAAATGGTTCATTGTTTCTTAAAAAATGAGAGCTCAGAACCAATTTAACGATGATGAGGCATTTTACATCAGTAGACAGTTTAAAATGCGGATTCAAAGGCTGAAAGACTTCACAATGAGTTGATGGATGACATCGTAATGAGAAAGTTATTGCGAATAGAAGTAGAGTGATTAACAGTGATGGAGGTATAGCTGCAGTCAAAAGGGCAAGCAACCGTATTTATGTACTTTGCTGATTACGAGTTGTCAAGTATAACTCACCGCAACGTATACATTAATCGGATGGAAAATCACCCTTGTGTTGAAACACTTTCACATAAACTTAATTAAAGTTTATACATTCGTGCACAGTCGGATTATTTTTGTCCAACGGTTTCGCCACATCAGCTGCCGGAAATTCAGGAAATTAATAGGCAACAAAATGTGATCGGTCCGAAACGAAATCGTGGAATTGGTCACATTTTCTTATGTTTGTATTTTCTTAACAACATGCGCTTAGAGGCTTTGGCATTAGGCGCTTTACAAATGTCTTTATTATTATTATTATTATTATTATTATTATTATTATTATTAACAGCAATGTTGTAAAGCGCCTTGATCTATGCGCTCTATATAAAGTAAAACAAGAAGAAAACGTTGTTAGATCTGATGCGGTTTCATTTAAAATGATTTTTATTTTGAGCGCGTCGATCTATGTCTTACTTGGTGCAGCACTTGTACTCAATGTAATCACATTATTATAAAACATACGAGCAAAGTTCCACACAGCAAACCCAAACTGTCTCCCTTGCCAATGAGGACAGAAGAGGAGATGGTTTTATCATCTCAATTGAGTCAGTGTTATTCACGGCAATTTCTCATTGTAAATTGTCTCCGTTATTTACAGGAAATAAATGCAACAACATAAAACAAACCCCCAAATCAGGTAAGTCTAAACCAGAGATCGTGCTGCAATTTCCGTAATAACCATATAACAACGATACATCAATTTCCCAGCGGCGCTGGACGTTGATGAAAACGTCGGACCTCAGGCCATCGGAAAGCTTACTTTCCAAGCAGCGCCTTAAGAAAATAGCCTCATCGCTGTTTTCACCACCTTTTCCATGCGGTGACGACCTTCCTTAGATTCTATCCGCTTTTCCTGTATGCCCATCAGGACATTCACTAAACGATTTTCCATGAAAGCAAAACTCAATTTTACGCGAGGTTTTTCCAATCTGATACAATTCGGTGGTTTTGCACTCCCAGAATACCCGTGGCAAGGTCATTTATTTTGCCGCATTGCCATACTAAGTGCCTATTATTTTGCGCGCGCGTTTGCGGGGGGGGGGGGGACGTAAGGTGGGTGGGGGGGCAGAAATGGCATTATGTGATTTATGGTTTTTTTTATAATGTTGGGATATCGAGTCGACAGCACTCACCATCCTTGAGAATGTACTTGAGTAATACAAAATAAGCATGCCTGTAGTTTCAATAGCAACATTAAAAAGGCAAGTTACGGTATCCTGTCAGAAAGGTCATGGAATTCTTCACTTGACGCCATGGCAACAAAATGAACTTCTGCGAAAAACTGATGCTACACCACAAGATTTCCACTGATTGTTTGTTTTTTCATTTTAGGCTATCTCTTTCCCCCTTAAACTGTGTTTCTTCATTCCTCACAGTTCAACTTCTAAACATTCTTGAATTAATGTATTGATTAAACAACCCATATAAATAGAGTAGAGTAATGATCATATTGCATCCCACACAGCGGATAATAACCAATAATCAATTATTCATAAATTCATTCGAGCGAGGAACACTGCCACTAATATGTCGGGAAATCCAGACAACGCGGGAAGCACATTGTAACCGCCTTATCACGTTCAGCGGAGACCTTTTAACGTGTTTACGTCAATGACAAGGAATGTTTATTATTGAGTGCACTAAATAAATCAACGCGAACAAAATGTATAAAACGTGTTTTAAACTCACCAATCATGTACAGCAGTGCACATTTTTTATCTGGAAGAAAAAAAACGAAAAGGAAATCATAAGGTTATAACAAGGTTTTATGACAAGTGGATTAATCGAGCAAGGATGAAGAGATTGATTTCTTTAAAAAAATACGTTGGTTTGAGTCGGTTTATATTTCATGGCATTGCACTTTTCAGCATGATCATCGTAAAATCATGTTACTTTTCAGAGCCCAACTATGCTTCAACTGGAGTACATGTAGGCCTAACGACCCTTTTATAGCACTAAACAAAATTGAGAAAGTGTACGACACAATAATTGGTTCTTCATCTCCAAGCATAGTCCTAGATTGACCGTTTCCGTCAAATGTTATCTCAAACCCATCAGCTTTGTTTTTTCAAAAGTGTTATGAAAACCTTTTGCCCGTGGAGAAATGTTTTTTGGCCCATTTGCACAATTTGTCTTAAACTGGAAAACACTATGCAATGGCACGTCGGTGCACAATAAAATGAAGCTGGCAATGCATGCAGAAGCTCGACAGCTGTAACTGTAAAGTTGAATCTAGACAAGAGGGGAAGGAATGTTCTCTTTAAAAAAATAGATGAATGTGGAGATTTCATAAAGAAAATGACTATGATCGATGGTTTAAAGCAAAGGCACATCATTTTCATTATGCTAAAGAGCTGGACAGGAATTCTCACAATAAAAAGGGAACAGTATACAACAGGCTCTCAGATTGATTACCCTGTAAGCAATCCCGACGTTTCATTATCTCGATCGCGTCGGGAATGTGAATTTACAGCAAGAACAAAAAGCTAGCTCCTACATTTCTCATATACATTTATGACGTTTTATTTAAAGAAAACATGGTAAACGAACAGTCAATTTATTTCCTTCAGATTGTTTTGGCTCATAATGTTCCAACGTGAAAGCAATGTAGTGACCGTTCCCTGAGAAACATTTAAAACAAATACAACCCGAACAAGTTTGTGTTGTACATCGTGTATATGAAACCCGCAGAGCCATTTGACGGTTTTTGAGTGCCATGTCATTATATATGAATCATAATTTTCAAGATATTTATTTATATTCAGGACGGAATTGGCATAAGGACATATGGTGTTTTATAAACCGTCACATTAGTTATACTTGAGTATATTTGTTTAAAGATAATGTTAGCATAATAGTGTTATTTATTATGTAGGCTACGTTAACACAGGGAGAGACATTGAAGTAAGTTATTATTTCATCTCACTCCGTACATCATTAATTTGACTAATCTTTTTTCTGTCAAGTAAGCTATCAATTGGGAGAGTGGACAGTTGATTTGTTTTTTTAACGCTATTATTATTATATATATATATATATGTTTATCTTCAAGCAGGCCTGAATACTCGATTCTGATTGGTCGATCCATAGCAACAAGGAGTGTGATATAAACTTATATTGCACGGCCCATAATGCGCTGCGTTCTTGACGTAGTGGCGCTATAAAAATGCCCTATAATGTATGTATGTATCACACCCTGTGTATTGTGTGTTCTAACTACGCATCAAGTTTGCTCGAAGATAAATACGTTATCACACTCGCGCTTGTGTGATAACTTATAATATATATTTAATAAAAACACCACAATGCACGGTGAAACAACCATTTAGCTTATGTGTTAAAAATAACAAAACAAAGAATCCCTTTTAAAGTACAAGATAAAGGCCTACGTGTATTTGAGTTTTAATACTAAATAGGGTTAAACTTCTTGTTATTTTATCATTTCTGTAAAAATAAAAAAGTCACAAACTTTTACCAAAAAGGTTATTTACCACCTTTAAAATTGTCCAATTGGGTTGTACTGGTCTACTGGTTGGCTTATCACCGCCCAAAAACAACAAGTTTTGCTTGCTTCAAGAGCAACCGAAAATGCAATAACTTAATGGTTCCACCGTCTATAGAAGTGATTTGTCAATGAAGCTGATGGATCAGTGACATGCCACACAAAACGGTATAGTACATAGGGAATAGTCGACTTACATCGAACTTGAAACTAACTGTCACATTTTGAAATGAAGTCCACAATTCCTCATTAAACTTGGACGTGACATCAAGGCACGTTGATTGCATTATTATGCCAACAGGAAATACAATGATAAACCAATCTTTCCATCACATTTTCAATTTTCAAATGCTTTATTTAGAAAGGCTTATTAATTTCGAGGTATACTTCTTTTTAGGTGTCTAAATCATATTATTTATCACAGGGTTCCTTTTGGAAACTTAAACTAATGAATATTTGTTTGAGATTGAAGAAAAAATATTTCCTGGGGCACGTTTATTATCACGAAACTAAATCAGAGGTCTTCTCATTTCCCTACCGAATTGCGCAAGGAAATTCATCTTCAGCATTACTGATCAGAGGAACGCCTTGAAGGGAGTCTAGCTAAAATCTTTGGCCACCCCAAATGCAGCAGGAATAATACATCTAGATAACTCGAAGAAAACAATTTGGTTGGTTCATACATACTTTTGAGATATTTATCATAGGTGCAATCATTTTGAAGACTGGGCAAAGTGTAATCATGTGTGAGCGATTATACTGTGACATTGAACTGTACATAACATTCTACAGTTTCTGAATATTATTATAGAAAGTACAGATAACATTCAGTCAATGTTTTGTCATTTAGACAGTGCAGTCTTAACGACGAATCATCCATTACTTGCAGTTTCACAGACCTTGCAAGAAATGATGGTTGACAGGGTCATAACAAACTTTCTTTTTGAATCACGTTAAGATTAATTTGTTACCGGTGTACGATCTAGCAGAGGAGCATATCAACATTATTCGGCTTGGATATAACAACAGATTTAAAACATATCTAACCCTTCCTTTAAAAACTTAATGAAACGCTTCATTGGACACTGATTAAATGTAAACACAAAACATTAAAAATGTACATAAAAAGCCAAACTGTAGTGTTGAGATTACGAACCACGTGATAAATATTCATTTCACCTCATATTTACTGTTTAAAGGTATCGTACACGTTTGGGAATGACTCAAAACAAATATTAGCATAAAAACTTACTTGGTAACAAGCAACGGAGAGCTGTTGATAGTATAAAACATTGTAGGAAACGACTCCCTCTGAAGTAACGTAGTTTTTGAGAAAGAGGTAATTTCTCACTAAAATAATAAAAACTTTTTGTAAGAAGTTTTTATTCCTATCTGAAAGCACACAAATTTGTACAACAGGGTGTTTTTTCTTTCATAATTTTCTTCCAACTTCGATGACCAGTTGAGCCCAAATTTTCACAGGCTTGTTATTTTATGCATATGTTGGGATACACCAAGTGAGAACACTGGTCTTTGACAATTTCCAAACGTGTTCAGTGCCTTTAAATTGCAAATATGCAATCGTTGTTATATTAATAATGACAATTTTCATTCGAAATACCGAAATGTGCTTAAATACGTAGGCTGATTTGTCAGCTTCAGGCTTGCAGTGAGCAGTGCTCATTAAAATACACTTGTTTCATTATTAAATCAAAATAATTATCAAAATAAGCGCTTGAAGGGTCTGTATACGCATAGAGAAAAGACCACGGAGTATGTTTGGTAATGACTTTGAAGATTAATGGCAATACAAATTTACTTGGTAAGAAGTACAGCAGCTTTCGATAGTTTTCACTTCGAAGTACTGCGGTTATGGAAAAAGATATCACTTTTTATCCCCCAAAGTTTTAATCTGAGAAGCGTTACGGCAGTAACGCTTCTCAGATTGTGTGTTCCTATTCCAGATTCTCAAAAACGCTTCCACCTTTTGAAATGAAATTTTCACAGTTTATAGTTTTATGGTATAGGATTGAAACAAACCGTTGGTTCCAAATACCAAACGTATGCAATCCCTTTAACACGCCTCAAATGTAATGCCCCATTACATATTGAGTTTAACGTTAATGAGGCTCACTTAAATGTTTTTTTTCTTGCCTGCAGGGGAATATCGTTCTGTTGCATGGGCAGTAAAATGAAAACAAGTATAAAATATTGGCAAACTCCTTGGAGTTTAAATTTAGATAACCTTCAAGCATTGTCTGGACTACCGGTACATCATCAGTCAAGTGTGCTTCAATAACTACCTCTTAAATTCCTGATGAGTTAATTTTTTTAAACAGGCACTATCACCTAGAGTAGACGATAGCAAATATTATAAGCACTGCAGTTTGCTTTAAAAATCAATGAAGCAGATTTTGCAGCAAGCTTACTTTATCTTTATTCAGAGCGCTTGATTCACATGTAACACAAGTCTGTGTTCACAAGGCATGGCTGCAGTGCGAATATCTGTGCGATCACTTATTGGCTTTAGCCTATTAAAACAAATCCACTAGAGAGAATTTACACGGGAAAAGTAGAGCGGACACAGAAGGACAGACGGAAATAAAACTGCATCGTTACTTTAATGATGACACTGCTTCCAGTAGATTTCTCTAAGTTGCTCTTTGCTCCAAAGCTTCAAGGGTTGATATCGCCTGCAGAACCGTGTAAAAGTTCTTCATGCACGACCGATGTGACTCCCTCTGCCACACAGCGTATCTAGTCCGGGTTAAATGAGACCCATAAACGGTTCAAAGACAACGCGCTGCGATTAAGTCTTGACAGGTTTGGCAATCCGGCAACTTAAATGAAGCTCATCGGAACTTCAGGCGAAAGGATTCAGTGAAGGGCCTATCCCAACAAATCGCAAATAACACCTGAGATAACAAATAGTGCGTATCTGTAGAAGGAGCAATACCAGTCCTCTGTGGATTAGAACACAAAATTGCACAGTGAGTCTTGCTAGCGGGGAACTAATAATAAATTAGTGCCTGAGTTAGTCAAGTCGGACATTAGCAAGCAGCTGTCTGCTCCGGAGGAGTTTGTAATTGATTTACTTAAGTATCGAAAACAAAGTTAAAAGGATTATATGTATACCTTTGCCGATGCTAACCCCTTAAATATATTTCTCTTGGCATCGGTTCTGGAGATATAAACCTCGAGGCACTTTAGATCAAAATAAACCCTATCAAAATACGACAAATGAATCAGAAAAATGAAACGATAACTCAGTTATGGATTAGAAATAAGCCTTCTTGAAAATTTCCGGATATAAATAGAAGAGAAATTATCAAAGCACACACCTAAAATTTCTTTTTGATAAACAGTTGGCAATACTGGGGGAATTCTTCGACACGAGAGTGAAGGATGTAGTGAAACACCCCGAGTACGGACAGCTAAAAAAGAGAAAGTGTCACATTCCAAAGCCTTGCTTTGGGGGAATTCCAAGGAGAATTTGTATTCATTAAATCTGCAAAGCTACGAAAAACCAAATTGATTTTTACCTCGTGTTGGACCCGACGCTATCCTATAACAATCTCATCCAATACCAGTCTAGTAAGAAACACGAGTGTGGGTTTGACTATACGTCAGATAAAAGGATTCATTGGCAAAGATTTTCCGACAGATCTCTTCCTCTTCAACGCTGAGGGTTGATAGTCTCCTGTATATTCAAGTAACCTTTTTTCTCTTTCCAAACTAATTTTCGCAAGGTGTAAATTTGCATATCTGGCCTTGTTATTTCCTGGGAACCTCAGCTAAAGGTGGCGGCGGCAAGACCGAAGGATGCCTGACTCCCACTTATGCTATGGGGTTGTTATGACAACCGATAAGACGTCCTCACGGAGAATTACTATAACTAGATGAATACAACTATAAACAAAAATGAGAAATGTCTTGAATTTAAGTCTTACTGAGCTTTACTTTGTTTCAGTTTTATTTAAATGAATTCATGTTTTTTTTTAAATTACGGCTGGCCTTCTTAAATTGATCAATGTGTTTGAGAGCAGTAATTATCCTACGCCCTCAACACGATGAGCAAAGGTAAAACCTATCTGCCGAACGGCCAAAGTTTAAATCCGATTATTGACTTCAGATAAACTTTTTTTTAGTCGGACGTGTCATGTGGAAAATAGGTTAATTGCACTTTTATGCTATGATTTCCATACTGAAGCGTTATATTACAAGGAAGAGTGTGTGTCAATACTAGGGGAAGATCAGAAGGAGCTTGCCTTTTGAGGCTGCACGGCCACACCCCCGTCCCCCCTTCTCGCAGCCGAGTTTCATGTCACAGCAGCGTATAATTGAAGCGGTCGATTCAAGCCCCTTCCTGGGTATCGATTGCCCCCTCCCCATCTTTCCAAGCAGTTGCGAAGAGAAAACCCAAGCTCCAAGTTTCTTATAAGTCTCATCAATATTAGACCTATTGAGAGCTAGGGTCTGGATACAATACCGTATGCGAGTATTGGATGAAGTGTCAATTGCAGGACATCAGAATAGTGCGAACCAAGGAGGTTATATTCCCTGGTGAGCATTTACCGCCGGGGCTAGAAGGCATTTAGATACGGGCGAAAACACCGCACCTCCCCATGAATATGGACCGAGAGCGGGACGGAGACACGTTAAAACTCAAGCAGATCACTATCGACAATCAATTTCCCACACGAGACGTGAGCAAAAGATTCCGCCATCACTGATTGGTACACGCAGGAGGGGTGTATGCCAATCTACAGATTATCTAACATCAAAACCTACATGCATCTTATACTTTCTCTTTTCAATCAATTTACCCCAATTTGTTTTGTTCTCATCTTTCTTAAACACCCATTGCAAACTGGAGAGGTGTTTTTTTTTTAACTCTCGAAACACAAATAAAGTCAAATCTAAATGTTGTTGAACAATTTTTCAAAGGTAAAGTGAACTCAAGAAATATAACATAATGTGGACAACTTGGTCATTGTCTTTGTCATCACCAGATAGCGCAAGCTCCTCATTGAAAATCAAGGCATTTCAAGTTTTTAATTTTACTTAATAAATATTGTATGACTTTAAAAAGGTAACTTTTTACGCTAAAATAGTTTAAAGATTATTATCTTTATTTCCTGCCCTTTAAAGCAAACTGGGTATTGTATAAAATAAACATTGATTACAAGAGTTATTACAAGAGTTATTTAGATTTTCATTTATTTCCCTATTATGGCCATGTGATGGAAATTCATTCACATTATTTTACATCCATTCACTTTAAAAAGCGTTTTGCCATGTGTTATTTTCATAGATTTGTTTATTCTGGGTGGGTTTTTTTCATTTCAGGCTTACTGTATCCATATTTTTTTGAAGTTTTTTAGCATCATTATTTATTTATATTTTGAATTTATATAATTATCAAGGACTATTGTGTTTTAGGGGTATCCGCTGCAATACAAGTTTCACTTATACAATATCCCAGTACCTCGTGTCGTTGGGTGTCCTTTTAGTAACACCTCGAAGGCCTGTCGCCAAACGTCTTTATATGGCAAGATTTATTCGTCTGTATACAATAATACAAAATAATATAGAGTATATTTATACACTATCATATTGCCTCGAATACCGGCAGAGCACTCACAAGCGCCTATACTGAAATTGTTGCCGCTTGCTTGTTCTTGTCACGTTCAATGCATTAGTTCTGGTTTATTAGGCAGAGTGTTCAAGGTACTCTGAAATAATCGAGACTTGGGTGAATATGACAGATATAATGGATATTAATAATGGGCATTGCCCTTCAACAATAACACCACGTAATCCATTAGTCGGTACCCCCTTTGTGCCAATATGACTGACCCGGGGAATTTATGCACAAGGGCCTAATACTAATAGTCTGCAAATTAGATAAGGAGAGACTAAAAAGCTAATATTAACAGGTACGTCGTCTGACAAATGTTCTCCCATCAACAGTCATCTTATTTGGTTGAAGGATAACAAGTGAAACGCAAAAATTGAAATAACGTCCACGATCGAAATCAAATACATCTGAAGAAGTTGGTGTATATCCATGCTCAAGCAATTTATGCATTATGATGAACACCGATTCCCACACATCCACAGAGGTATCACGATTTCTTCCAAGCCTCGGTACAGTCTAAAAAACCTCCGTTGGGATGACTCGGAATCGGTGTCAAAATTACCAAGAAAAGGGTCAATCTGACGCATAATCTGAGTTAAAATCCCATTTTTTAAAACCCCTTTCCGGGTCTGACCCGGAAATGCCCCCTGGGAACCGGATTCCGGGATAATTCTGAACTGGGAGTTTTTAGAGTGATGGTTCCATAGATTATTGTAAAGTCGAAAACGATTGTTGCATCATGTAATTTAATTAGTTGCATGCTCAACCTCTATGTTGTGTCTTGTATTGTATGAACTGTTGGGCCATTTCTATTTCTTTTGTGTCACGGTGATCTAGTATGATTATTTTACATTTCCTTGCCTTGTTCAACATTGAAGGTTTTCATTTTTAAGTGCGAGTAGGCCTACATTGATCTGACTTGATGGCCTCGACTTACCGGTACAAAATGATGTATGCCTTCTTGATAAACAATTCTCATTTTAGTAAGTTGCAGCTTAACTCATTATAGGACTTGGTGTACAAACATGCATTTAGAAGCAGTCATGAAATTCCAATGGGCTTGCTTAAAGGAACATTACAAAATTGGTTTTTGCTAACAAAACAGTTAAGCACTTTATATAATCCACCGTAAACTGACAAACCTGTAGAAGTTTGGGATCAATCGGCCATCTGGGTCACGAGAAAATAGTGAAAAACAGATTACACATTTGCATGTGTTATACAATGCATGAATAAAACGCTCATGAGCGATAAACTCCAATCGGAAATTAGTTTTATTTATTTCTCATCAAATATGGCATTTCAGACAGAAATATTTCTAGGTATGTTTTCTACTATCATCATCATTAGACCGTGTAAGTTTTATGTAAATCTGTGATCTTAAAGAAAATTTTACTGTAACGTTCCTTTAATACAAACAAACTCACGACTCTAAAAACAGAGTTTGAATCGAGGATGTTTTATTATTTGTAAATTTGATCATTTTAGTTCACGTCACAATGCTAGTTGTCACTAAATGAGTGTTACTTTAAAATGAATTTGATTTGACCGAGCTATGTTTAATCACGGTGAATTTATCTGCATTGCTCTCTGAAGCTTTATAAACCACACTCTGGACATGACAACACGCCCCGGAGGACGAAGAGTCACTCACAATGCAAATTATTGTTCATGATATTGTTTGTGTGAAATGTATGGCTGATTACAAACTTATTGGAGTTTCAACTGAATTGAAATTGACAAGTTTGGGGGAATCAATGTCAGTTTGCTACAGGTCATTTGAAATAAAAAAATCAATGAGTCAACAGCTTCTTACTGTTATTATTTTAAACACACACGTACTGAACATCGTCAACAAAATGTGTCAACACAAGGTTCAAGCCATTCCTCCTTATTTAAATATTTGTCATTTGTGGAATTTGTTTAAGTGGGCCGGGGCTTTTAAGACTCAAAATTCGCTCGTTTTAACAGTGGTTTATTTTACACGATTGTACAGAAATGTATTGAGTGTTACATTGATTGATGCACAGTCACAAGGCGTGACATATCACGATTTATTCAAATTATGACGAGTTTATCTCGTATTTCAATTCAATGCATGGCTACCCATCTATAGACATTCGAGCAGAGCCTTTCCAAATTTGCTTTTTCCTTTTTTTCCCTACTTCCTTAGTTATAAGATGCTGTGCGTAATGTTATATTCCTATCCAATGTGCTTTGTATCGCGATCCAATCTCGAGGTCAACAATTTTTGTAGTTCCTCTCATCATGTGAGAAGCATCAACACCTGTCTCCGACATCCTCTTTATTGCCCTCCCACGCTGTCCCCTATGTACCATTAGTATAGCCCCTTCTTCTTCACTAATGTGCTGAAAACTACCAAGTCAAGTGTCACCAATCATCAAAACGGTTGAGTTCTTCAGTCACTTCCAAACCACCAAGTTGAGATGAAAAGCAACACTTGACTAATAGTTTCACTTGATTACACACAACATTTACGGCAAAAAGATGTAAGGCACAATATTATTCACCCGAAAATTAAACTGTAGCTCTCGTGTTATATGACGCATTATGGTAATTCAAAGATCCTTCATATAATAGGCCTACACATTGTTGCCAAAATACTTCCCACATGTTAGATTTTGTAATAATGTTAGAAAAACAAGTTACACTAGAGAAATGTTTTCATGGCGTATTTTTAGAATTGCTGTTGATAAAAAACAATGAATCACGTGAATGACGAAAAATGGTGCTATTTAGGGCACTGCCTACATGCCAAATTTTGTACAATTTCTTTTTCCCAAAATATTTTGATCAGATTACTGGATATTTATTGGGCCCACGAATAAGAGATGTAACGTCTAACCATGGGATGACCAGCCATGCAGGCCGACATAAATACAGATTATAACCGCATACAAAATGAGCTGGTGACTCTCATAGTTCTAAACATTTTGTTTATGTAATAACGCAAAAGGCGCAAATCCTTTTTTATAGTTTTATTTTTATTTTTATGTGCCTTTTATTTGAGGTTTTGTCATAATAAATGTAATTTTTCTTTACCGTTTCCCTTATTATAATTAATAAGTGATGTAACGTAAAGTGCTAGCTATTAAGAGAGTACCGGTAAATGACTTTTTCAATTTTACATGAATATGATATGGCAGACGTTACGGTACTAGCTTTTGCTCTTCCCTTCGAAATTACATTTTTATCCCCAACTAAAGGCCCCAGGGTAAACACAGAATAAAACGAAAATCTGAGCTTCTGTGAAATATCTCCCCTCTCTCGCTCACTTTCAAAGAGTCGGACGCCTTTGAGGTGTGGAGCCTCAACGTACGTTATTTCAAAACATTCACTAAATGCAAATGCTTTTAGCTCCTCGTAGAACTATCTTGCCTTAAGCCAGGCTTTAATGGTACGCATGCACTGAGAAAATACTATCCATAAACACACAAAATTTGCCATGTTTGCCAAGGTTGATTGAAAGAAATTGATTAGTTCAGCTTGTCTAGAGGCATAACCCTCCCTTTAAAACAAAGGATTTCAACAAAATTCAGATATAAACCAAATTTTGACAACATGTAAGTTAACTATAAGATGAATCTTTTGCGAAAAACAAAAACATATATGGAGGCTTCTTTTGAAGTATCTTGACAATGGTGCATAATTCAGTAAAACTTTCATAAGAAGTTTTAATAATTACAAACTTAATTTTTATTTTTATTTTTTTAATACCAGTGCAATAATAATACATCAATTGATGCAAAGTATTTTTTATTCAAATAGACGAACACAAGTTTTGTAAAAACTAACTCACAGTTTCACAAATAAGCTCAGGCGAAAGTGTAAATTATCGAGTGCCAGTCATTCTGTTCAACAATTCTTGGAAACGGTTAGTATTGACGTTCGTTTGATGTTAACACAAAAACAAAGATTCAAGACGGCAAGAATTCACTAGACTATAATAAAATATATACAGACCCACGAATATCTACCGAGATAATTATTATCATTTTCACTAACACTGTTTGCGTAAGACTCGTACTTGCCTACTTTATTTACGCCACCACAAAAACATAAATAATAGGGCAAAAAATGTTTTAAAATCTTTCAGTCCATTATTAAAGGCATTGAACACGTATGGAAATTGTCAAAGACCAGTGTTCTCACTTGGTGTATCCCAACATATGCATAAAATAACAAGCCTGTGAAAAATTTGGGCTCAATTGGTCATCGAAGTTGCAAGACAATGATGAAAGAAAAAACACCCTTGTTGTACAATCTGTGTGCTTTCAGATAGGAATAAAAACTTCTTGCAATAAGTTTTTATTATTTTAGTGAGAAATTACCTCTTTCTCAAAAACTACGTTACTTCAGAGGGAGTCGTTTCCTACATTTTGTTATACTATCAACAGCTCTCCGTTGCTTGCCACCAAGTAAGTTTGTATGCTAATATTTGTTTTGAGTCATTACCAAACGTGTACGATACCTTTAATGATACAGGAAGCAAGTGGTATCAGCATTTCATTAATATTCAAGCGGTGTACAACGACTATACGAGCCACTGCAATAACACACGCCCACAATTGCAAATGAACAAGTTTTGTTCAGTATTTATAAAAAAATACTTAGTAGCAACATGACTCATGTTAAGCCAATGTAGGTAATTATAGACGAGTTTTCAGACCAAACCAACTGACTAAAAAAGGGCTGCCACTGTTTTGTCTTGCACGTATGACCTTTAATAAGGTTATGTCAATGGCAATGGAACACTGCAAACCGACAATGGCGGCATTTTCAAACAGCTTGCTCACACGGCAACTTTTCTTACCTTGCTCTTGCAATTTATTCCAGGTCCCCCAACGCTGGGTTTTCCTTCCCTTTGTCAGGTACATTTAACTTTTGAAGAATATATCTTCCTGAGTTTTGGGGGTTCATTCGAGCATCCGCTGTCGTCAGTTAAAACGATGAATTTCGAGAAAAAACTCCAAACAAACAGCACGGTATTGTGTCGTCTGTGCAGGCGTTACGTGCTAGTAGTATGCGAGTAAACCAGTATTGTTTAGCAACAGGTGGTGCACGCGCCGGGCTAATTTGCATATTCATCCTTTTTGTTTAAGAACAGAAGGTAACAAAGTCTACTGTAAGGCTACTGCAAGTAGGAATGGAAGCTCCCAAAGATTGATGTGAGTCTGTATTTCAGGTGATGTTTTACCTGAATTTCACTCAAATTGTGGTAATTAATAATTATTATTTATGTGTGAAAAGCTACTGAAACCTCATCGACTCAACTACTTCATTATTAATTATTTGGTAAAGCAATTTCTCGGGGGAGGGGGCGTTTCAGGTAATGAGGACATACGACTGTTTATCCGATAAACGACTGTTGTATGATTAATCGAACCATGGACAGTGGGCCATACCTATCAGGCTGTGGGGCAAGCGAGAGTGGATGGGTGTCTGGCGGTGTGTATGTAGGTTGGGTTAGCATTTGTTCCTTTGTTGCATTTTCACGGGCATGGTCATCGACGATTGAATATTCCGTGGAAGGATACGGGGGCTCGGCTTCGAGTAACTCCCGCACATCTCAAAGTGTCCCGTACTCGTCGTTTCGGACTAACTCGTTAAAAATGAATTGCAGTTGTAACCGGGCCCAATTTCTTAAAGCTGTTTAGTAGAAAATTTTCTGCAAGCAAACAAATTAACAGGGGACCAGTCAAAAACAATATACATTACATGTATTTTGGCTGGTAACCTGTTTCTGCTAAGCAATATTTTTCTGTGCTAAGCAATATTTTGTGCTGACCTTTGTTTGGGTGTGTGTTGCGGGGGGGGGGGGCCTGCCGTTTGGTAAGGCATATAAAACTGCTTCGAAAAATGATCATCTTTTGACATGAGCTCCATGGAGTTGACCCCCAGGTAAGACACCACCTCCTCTGTTCACCAATCAGTCAGCACGTTTAGAGCTTTTATCTGTGAAAAAGTAACTCTGACGTCGTGCTAAATTTCAAACTCAGTAGAACTGCTAACTGCATTAGTATTTACATCAATTCAGCGCTGTAATTTGAGCTAGAGTGTATATGAGCAATAGCATGTATTATACAATCTTGGGTATATGCTATATATGGAACACCTTACGTGTATCATATGACAATCTCTTAGAGAGACTCACTTGGTATAATGGTCCATACTGCGAGAGCAATATATCTTTGCAGTATCTGAGCCATACGTGCTGTTATAAACTTGCTGGGACTGTCACTATAAGGATCGTTTCAATGCGGAAATGCAATCAATAGAAGGAATATTATTATGGAGTAAAATGACATAGAGGCATTTCTTTAGAATGTGTATCCTGAAAGTGTCTCCACTGGCGACGACTATTTGTCTGTGCAGACAGCGCTTTCTATTAATTATACAGGCACGTGTTGCTTGCTGACAGTTCGCCAAAAAAAGATTTAACTCTAGGAAGTTTTAAAACACCTACAAGTTTGACTTTAAATTAAGTCCGGAGTGATCGAACGAATTCCTTAATTCTTAGAAACCGTCTGCTTAAAATAGATTTATTTTGACCAAATCGCCCTATGTATGAGAGTATAGTGTGACTCAGATGAAAAGGGATTTTCTGTAGCTTCGACAGGTTGTGATTGATTTTGTGGCTCTTCCGTTCTGACTCACTGTTGCTCAAATTATTTAATCCAATAATACACCATGTCGCGATAGGTCAAAACAACAAAGTATAATGGCAACAAACCGGACGCTTCAGTTTCTGGAAAAAAACACGCCCAACAAAAAGACATATAATTAAACGAGGTATAACTGAGCCTTAAATAATATTATATAGGACGCTTCAGTTTCTAAAAAACACGCCCAACAAAAAGACATATAATTAAAGGAGGTTTAACTGAGCTTTAAATAATATTTAACCGGTAATCTTTATAGATTTGATGTTGAAAGTAATGAATTCATATGATATAACCGCCATTTAGCTCCTAGATAAAGTCTGCATTATCAATCAAGGCACATGGTACGCGTGAAAAGAATAAGCAAAGCTGCGGTCAACTGTCTTCAATGATCAGCTTTCAAAGCACAGCTAACCAATTTAATTACCACGCAGGCATAAAACGGGCATCACTAGCAATACAACATAGCTGTCTATATAGGCCCCTACGTTAAATTTGACATATGCACACAGTTAAAGGACACGTTGCCTTGGATCGGGCGAGTTGGTCTATAAAAAGCATTTGTAACCATTTGTTATAAAATGCATATGGTTGGAAAGATGTTTTAAAAGTAGAATACAATGATCCACACAAATATGCCTCAAAATTGCGTGGTTTTCCTTTTACATCGTGAACTAACACGGCACGCCATTTTGTAGAGCGTAAAACCACGCAATTTCGAGGCATATTTGTGTGGATCATTGTATTTTACTTTTAAAATATCTTTCTACTAAACCATATGCATTTTATAACAAACGGTTACAATTGCTTTTCATTGACCAACTCGCCCGATCCAAGGCAACGTGTCCCTTTAACCGGGCATCCAATAATTTTTAAGCTTTTTAAAGCTTCGTCATGTGCTAATTTTAATTGTGACATGAATGTTACACTTGGCATGTGCGACAGCCGAACAGTGGTTGACAAAAGCACTTCATAATGTCAGCGGTTGCTTCACTAATACCTCGATTAAACGATGTGACTCTCTGTAGATTGTTTCAAATGTAATAATTCCATTGAGTTAAAAATTATTTTATCATCATCAATTTAGTTAACATTTATTTTGCAACATTTATCTGCACCCTAACCTACTTAATTGGTAAATTAACATAACGGACATTTTAAATTAACATCTTCAGTTGATAACAACATTTCCTTCAACATACCATTCCTAATGGAAATTACTATTGTAACGTCCTCAAAGATTATCATAGACCACTAAATGTGCATTGGGCATTTGCTTTTTCGATTTGATCATTGATTAAGACTGGCTCATTTTGAGTTTTGCGTTATGATATAATCCTGTTTTTGCAAAGCTAACATTTCAATTGGAAAAAAAAATGAGCCAACAGCACTCAACGTATAAGTACTAAATCACTTCATACCGTACCGTTTCTTTTCTTTTAAAATGTTCAAACACATCAAAGTTCCGTTTGGTCTGGTGTCACATTTATACAAAGCAAAAATGATGGTCGAATATATTTCAAAAGCCCATCTTACAAAACGAGACATGACACACGGGCTTCCACACATCAAATCACAACCAATCACATGACGGGTAACAATATAGCCATGAAGTGTGTGCTAAAAACGGCAGCCCGTATTTTTGAAATGTTTTTACATGTTTTATATACAGCGTCTAACAATTCAAGTACAACACGTGCTCCACAAATTGATTTTAACTCTAAATGTCAAATCTAAATTTTCATTTATCTTAATCATATTTAGACCTGTTCGTTAATTATATTGACATTACTTTATAAATATACTCGATCTTTCGATGAATGAAAACAAAAACTTACTCATAACTAAAATAATCCACTTAGTTAGAGTCTCAGAGGGGAGCAAATACTCGGGGAAAATGTTTCCTTTGTGCGATGTTATCTCTTCACTTAACTCGATTGCATGGTAATTGCTTTGCCCTTAGAAGGACGGACACGACAGACAATTTGGATTAAATCCAGCAGTTAACTGAATGGTCTTTCTTTGAGCAAATTTTCACCTATTACTTTTCTTTGTCCAGCGTTCGTGACCCATAAATTTATCGTCATGATATTGCAAAGTAACCTAAATCCATTGACATTTTCAATCCTGACAAAGTCAAGATGAGATGAACATGCACAGGCCTAAACGCCCACGACCAACTACGCATTGTTACTTCAAAGTCCCGACACAGTCACACCGATTGTACAACAAAATAATTTTCACATCAGAGCAGGTCACGTTTTTTCTTGTTAGTTAAAACTTACGCCATTTTGTACTATACATTCACGTCTATTAATAATGACTTTGATCAGCATGCTGTCACTATATAGCTCGTGTCTAATTTACCGGTAGTTTCTAATCAAGAGGTACATTGTCATTGTAGACAAACAGCACAGTGTTAAAATGAGATACGTGTGTGGCATGCATGCCCAGTAATTGCGTTATTTCCTTGACGTCGAGAGCACCTTGATTCAAGGCTCTGACCTAAGATGATTGTTCATCATAAAACTAAAAGCAATTACGACGCTCCAAAACACCAACCCGAACTTGCATCATTTACCTGATGAAATACATATGCCTTCATTAATTTTTAATTAATCCTACCTAGATATACATGTACGTGCTGGTAAAAAGCATACGATATCATGGTGTACAAAACACGGATCTGCTTATGGTTTAAATATGCACTGTTCATTGCAGCGTCAGCTGAATATACTTCATTTTCACTATAGTTGTTAATACTTTAGCCTATCGTATACTGAGTACGCAATTGCGAAACCAAATCATACGTTGGTCCAAGTGCAATTGCTATTAAAATACAACAATATAAACACAATTCGATGTCTAACATTCTATTTAAAGTAGTACAATCGTAAACCAAATTTAGGCCTTTCATTTCAATATTGACTTTACTCACTACATAATAACAATAATAACAAAATATCCATTAGTAATGGAAGTTTATTGTTTAAATAAGCTAGTCTACAATGACAATCCATCGCCTATCTTTATGGTTCAAGAATGACACCTGAAGAAGACACGGAAAGACAATACTCGTCCATTAAAAACATCTTGCCGACGGCTGTAATTCAGCAATAATTGACCGCCATTACCTCTCCTCTCGTCCAGTCTAACCAAAGAGAATACGATACACCAAAGATTGGATGAAACCTCCACTGTGTTTTCACCAGGGAAATCAGGTAAAATACTAAACGTGTTCGCATTCAATGGTTTCCAACGCATTGTTAAATTCAGAATACAAAAAACGACTTAAAAGACGATTCGTAAATGTTGCAAATCAGGACAGAGTCTGGTACCTAAAATATGAACATTTTTACTGGTACTCAAACGTAAATATTAACACATTCAAGACATCGATTTAAATAAGAATTGCACCCCTTGATACGTTTGACAATATTTGCATTCTCAAATCTTACACGAGTCGTCAAAATAACATGCAAAGCCAAGTCTGACATAGGCCTATAGAGTGGTTAGATTTTAAGTACTTTTGATTTTCAACCACTTAGAACAAAACATAATTAAATTGAGAAAACAAGATTTACCGAATTAGCAAATAGTAATGCTCTGAAAAAAGCCGGATACTTTGTGAAATACAAGACCAAAATTCTGTTATAAAATGGTTGGAATCATTCGAATCACGTGCACTTTTTATGATATCCCTGAGGAGAATGGTCATCCAAGTAGACGGAAAACGTCTACAAAATACTGTTGTGCATTTATTACTTCATTAATCGAATAGGCCTACACCCCTTTAAGAACATGTACACTCGTAAATCACCAATCTACACAAGCAGCCGATGACAAGTTAAACTTATTTTTAAGATACAGCTTTATATTAAATATACTACTCCTACTACTACTACTACTACTACTACTACTACTACTACTACTACTACTACTACTACTACTACTACTACTACTACTACTACTACTACTACTACTACTACTACTACTACTACTACTACTACTACTACTACTACTACTACTACTACTACTACTACTGCTACTACTACCACTGCTGCTGCTGCTGCTGCTGCTGCTACTACTACTACTACTACTCACTACTACTACTACTACTACTACTGCTACTACTACCACTGCTGCTGCTACTACTACTACTACTACTGCTACTACTACTACTACTACTACTACTGCTACTACTACTACTACTACTACTACTACTACTACTACTACTACTAATACTACTACTAGGCCTACTACTACTATACTGCTACTGCTACCGCTACTGCTGCTACTACTACTACTACTACTACTACTACTACTACCACCACCACCACCACCACTACTACTACTACTACTACTACTACTCTACTACTATACTCTACTATACTACTATACTACTACTACTACTACTACTACTACTAATGCTGCTGCTGCTGCTGCTGCTGCTGCTGCTGCTGCTGCTGCTGCTCCTACTACTACTACTACTACTACTACTACTTCTACTGCTACTAGTACTACTGATACTGCTACTGCTACTGTTGCTGCTACTGCTACAGCTACTGCTACTACTACTACATACTATACTGCTACTGCTACCGCTACTGCTGCTACTGCTGCTGCTACTACTACTACTACTACTACTACTACTACTACTACTACTACTACTACTACTACTACTACTACTACTACTACTACTACTACTACTACTACTACTACTACTACTACTACTACTACTACTACTACTACTACTACTACTACTTCTACTACTTATCACTACCACTAATACCACTGCTATCCTACTATACTACTGCTGTTACTTCTAGGAGACAGCCACTCTGATTAATTTTTAAAAACCTCGCCGTTCAGTACGGTAAGTCTTACGGCAAAAAAAAAATCAATGTCTTATTTAACAATGTTTTTCGACGAACAACCGTTTAGTTTAATAAATCATCTTTAATAAAGTCAAGTCAGTAAATGACCATGTGAAAAATAAATGTACCGATTTTCTTTTAATCTGTCTTGTTTTCTCTTTGTGTTTTGTTTTCTCGTGGGGTGGGAGGCAGTTTTACTTTGCAATACTGTGCACATTTTCTTTCACAACATAAATAAATAAAACGACTAATTTCCCGGTTTGCTTAGGTAACATAGGCTAACAACAGTGAATAACATAAAATGACAAAGCGCCGACCTGTGAAATTGACAAAGTATCAACTACTGTTCTCATAGTTTGTACAACATTATTTTGGTGCTGGGAATTGTCACAAAAATGTATATAATGGTGTGTGTTTTTTTACGTTACTACTACTTTTTCTAAAATCGTTTTCAGCTTCCAGGTAAGCATGTAACAACAAACAAAATATTTAGATCAATACCCAAGTAGTTCAATCCACATAGCGGTATAACACGTTATATAAGTTGTATTGCGCGAAGTTTGAATAAGTATATAGACATTTTACAAACTCATAAAACATTACGTTAAAGACTCATACTCATGTATAACTTTGATTTTACATCGATCATTCTAGCTACGTTAGTTTTCAGTCATGATATCCGATTTGGAGAAATTATTTGGTATCAATGGAAGCATTCTCCAGAACCGTTTTTAAGCGTTTTCGATCTCCATGATTGCGAGATTGGCTAGAGTGAATAAAACCTCAGTCATCACATGAGATGTGTTTAAAACGAATTCAGTCACTTTGACATATTTCTATGTTACAAGAAATGTACACTATAACCACCTTCTATAAACATGTCTCAAACAACTATACTACATTGATTACGCTTATGAGTCACGATCTCCACGCACTCGGCAATTGGCAACGGTCACCGCAGTGTTATCCTTCATACGGCTTAATGGTATGCTCAACTCGTACCTGACCAAGTCCCTGGACTTTCTCCAACACGAGCAGGCAACTTGCCCTGCTTGTCGATACTTGGAGTTCGTCACCCCATAGATGATGGGATTCACGGCGGAATTAATATACAGAAGCGTCCTGAATACATGAAGCCAAACAACATCAATATTGTTACCTGTAAACAGGAGCAGAGAAGCAAGTTCAAAGGGGAATAGACAAAAAAAGAAAACACATCCATTGGCCACAAGCATCTTAGTAACCCTGTTCCTGATACGTGCATTCACATCTTTGCAGCCATACTCGCTGCCTTTCTCTACGATGTGATTGAGTGACATAACAATTCTTACATACAAGAGAATATTTATTGTCATGGCAACGAAAAAAGGCACAGTTTGGACCAAGTTGGCCACGTGTATCATCCATTTTTTGATAGGTTGACATAAGCCAATCACCCTAGGAAAATCACGATACAATGACATGTCTGGCCAACTATCGATGAGTGTTTGTATTTCCATGATGCAGTAGCTTGGGATGAGTGAACTGGACAGTAGGATTCCTAATAACCATGCACTTGCGATCCATCGCTTGGTGGTACCCCTAGTCTGGTGGGTACCAGAGTGTGGACGGCAAACTGCGTTAAAGCGATGAAAAGACACCAGAGTGACTAGGAATAGACCGGTAAAGTAAGCTGAATCTGCGCACAGATCAACTAGTACACAACCAGCTGTCCCACGAAACAACTGGTCGTGGACGAACGGTGTGCGTCCATATTGCCATATCTTGTCCCCAACCCCAACGACAAGAAATAAGATATCAGAAATGGCTAGATGAAACAGGTAGGCATTTACATTGGTCCTCATCCACGACACGCGATATACAACAAACAGAAAAGTCAAATTTGTCACCAATCCGACTAGGAGGATGCACGGCATGACGAGAGTCACTATGACAATTTCCATCTTGTCATATTGCTGTAGTAATGGCTCTGCAAGGAGACGTTCGAGATTATCCGCGAAAGAGGAGTTCAGCGACTCGTATGACTCGTCCATGCTCCTGTCTGCGGTAGCTATTTTTGATGAAGTTATGTCTTTGAACTTTAAGATGAGTTTCTCCAATAAAATGAGCACCGTAGCACGTACACACTGGGGAGATTCAATAGCACAACAATCAGGAAATATTGAAGATAATTGAAGAGAAAAGTCAATTAAGGATGGGTAGTACTTGGCGACTTTCTATGGCGGTGATCGCTCATTGGATCAATTTATTGTTAATTGAAACTGTCATTTGAATTGAAGACAATCCGAAAATAACTGAACTTCACCAGACGACTGGTAAAGAAACTCTTGAAACGTGCATTGCTCTTCGGTAACACAGATACAAGTCTTGACTTCACATAACAACGTGTGTTTGCATGATGGAGTACAGTACTTACTATATTATGTGGATCATAATAATTGACGAGTGAAATCGTTCATCAAAAAGTACAGTTGATATTATGAGTTTTGTTATTGTTCACTCAGATGTCCAGATGAAATTGTACTGCAGCAGACTCATAGTAGGCGTACCATAGTATCAAGTCATTTGCCAACTGTCTATGAACTTTAGGCGTAGTTTTGTTGCTGTTGATCAAGTGGTCGGGGAAGACGTTGTGACTGACTCACACGCAATGTGCTCTACAGTCATCAGTTCCGGGCCGCGGTTGCTTTATTTATACCCCCGCTGCAGTGACAGACCTTAGGCTGGTCTATGTTTATAACCATACGCATTTACCTCTTGTTCATACCGCTGCTCCTGAACTTTCTCGATGCGCAAATAACCAATGAGGTACCGGAAAATCAGTTTCTTCGGCTTTTGTGACCAAATTCAATCGGAAATAAACAAACTGGAGGAGGGTTTGCTCGTCCACCCTAGATGAAAACAACAAAACAAAAAAGCTTCCGGACGAACTCAAAAAATCTTGATACTTAAAACATGTGCAGAAAAGACATACGATGTCCCGTTTCTCATAATGAAGATTGAGTTCTTTGTTTGAGTTAATATCGATCAGTTTATAAAACAAGCCAACGATCAATGACTACACAGAAACCATGACCAGTCCCTCATATCAGGTTGTTGTGTAAATACCATCAAGGCGATAGTGGTCTTCAAATTGGAGCATCAGTTGCCAGGTGAGTGAGTCCTGTTAATAGGTAGGTGTCCTCCCTTCTGCTTCATTGGCTTGAAAACGGACCTGACGCAGTAGTCATTGCTCCCCCAGTCGTCTACTACAATCGCAGGAGTATAGTCCTCGTTGTATAATAGTTCTTCTGCGAGGGTTAACACATGATGGGTCACTGTCGAGGTAATATATAACACAGTAATGATAGTTTCAGTTGGAGCAAGTGATTCAGCTGTGCAGAAAAAGCTGGGCCGTACTACATGCGATCAGTGACTAGACTCAGTGTACCACTGACTCTTTGCTCATTACTGAAAATTTACTTCACTCTGTTATCAGATAACAGAGCAGAAAAGACGACGCGGCTTTGCGAGAAATACCGCCCTCTCGTGCTAAAACAAATCAGCTCGCCTGATGTTAGATCTCCTCAACGTGTTACATAAAACACTAAATGGAAATACAATTTAAAGTTCCAATGCAACACATCCAATATGTCATCAGAAATAAGCCTCTAATGTACATTTGAATAAAAAACAATATTGAATATATATTTCATCATAGACATTGACATGCCAACTAGTAGGCCTATAGGCAGTATGGAGACGTGAGGCAAACGTTTGCATCATCAACTTGCAGTAGATGGAACTACAACTTTGGTTGAGCTGAATACTGTGTGAATCTCGAGTCAAACGTGACTAAACATGAGTGTACAAAAAAGGAGTCGAACCCAGGGCCGCCCAACAAAAAGAGGTATTGACCAATGACGCGCTATTTGAACCATAAAGTGGGTCATGCAATGGCACCACACTTGCACAAGTACACCCGCGATTACATTTACATTGCTAAAAATGTACAAATTGAAGAGTTGTAATAAAATAGCTGTAAAGCAGCAAGACAAAGTGGACCACTACATGTTGTTTACATTTCAATTAGAACAGTAAATTTGTTCATTTGATTTGCTCCCTGCTACGCCAGTGTGATAGTGATTGACAGAGTGCAGCGTGTTCGCTCCTCAGTTAATGTCTATTCTTTGATACATGCGTCAGGAGGAATTACTCTAAACCGAAAACCAACAAGGCCGTGTATACAATTAGGGTAAGCAAACAGGTCACGTGAGGTGGATCTATCTCCTCCACCTCTCTCCATCTCTCTCTCCATGCATTGTAATCGGTTTTCTAGTTCATGGGAAATCGGGGTTTACTGCAAATGTACAGATTCTTTACTTAAGAATTAGAAACGATACTTTTGCGGAAGCTATCATAGTTCCCGCTTTATCAGTATCAACATTGAGAGATAAAATAAAACATTGTTGACTGCTTCATTTTGTGGCAGCACCATAACTTCAAATGTTGAACTTAGGTCGAGATTTTACATACAAATTCACGAATTCGGGAAATTTTGAATGTTAATTTATTACGAGGTTGTAAGGTAGCAGCTCTCGCGTTAATCCGAGCAATGTTCTGTTTTGCAAGAATAGCGTCCGGTAAGTGACATCATTTCGTACAGTAGACTTTCTTTTTAATGACACCTGGTGTACAGCAGATCAAATTTGCAGCATTGTAACCGATGTGGACCCCAAATGGGACTAAGTCATGTAAAATGTAGTTCTTGTTTTGTGAAGAGGGGAATAGGAAATGTGTAGAGTGTTAAGACAGTGTTTTCTTGACTGAATTATTTTTTGTTGGATTTGAAAAATGTTAATCATAAAAGGCTCTTTTCATGTTTTGTTACAAATAATAACGGGGTGACTTGTGCAAGCTCAAAATGAAATGCTCCTGTTTTTTAAAGAACAGCTTAGAGATGGGTTATATCCACAGCATTAAAGAGTTAACTGGAATCCATTCAAAGCCATCAATTATTTATTGCGTCTACAACGATAATTGAAAAATAACAACCGAGATGTCATCTGTTTGTCGGTAAACTTGGATAAGTGTACGTTGTTGTATCGTACAAAATCTGAACCTTGTTTACATTAATCCTAACAAATTCTTCAATCTATTTGTATTGATAGTTGACAGTGGTGGAATTATCACCCAAAATAGCACGCAGATTTTCAGTATTAGGCCTATTTAGCGCTATTCTACAATGTAGTTCAATAATTATTTACAAACTAAACCAACAACCGAAATCAACACAATTTGTTCCTGCGATACAAAGGATACGAACAAGTCCTGAGGGCATCCTGTTGAATGATACGACGAAAATTTGAATGGATTACTGTGGGCAATCATTGATTGTATCGTCTTACGTATCGAAACTGAATTATTCATTAAGTGTGATTTTCAACAACCCAGTTCTCCACAGCACCATGTAGGCCGACAAATTTTCGGCATGTAAACTACGACAAAATAAACTATTTCGTCAGTTTACAAGGGCATTTTTAAAAATCCGTTTTAAAAAACAACGAAAGCTCACAAGGCAACAAATTCAAGTATATTTATATTGTTAATTTACCTACAGTCTACCAATTGTATGCTTACTTTGTAAGAACGGCCATTCTATTCATTATTTTAAGGTTTACAAAGCCTTAAACAAATTTTAAAAATAAAAAATAAAAATAAAAAAATCGAACCAAAAAAAGCAAATTTTGCATTCGTCTTGTTGCAAATTCCTTTTAAGTTTTAAGTTAGCCGAAAGAGGGCATGTTCTTCCATTACAAAAACTGCTGTCAAGTGTGTCCTCAAACTTACTTCAGAGACACTAAAACCTCGTTAGAGAAAGTTGACAAATACTTAGTGCAACCTAGTGTCAATGCTCTTTCCCTTATAAGCTACTTCGGGGAGAGGGATTCCGCCCACATGGCTGCCTCATTGCGGAGAACTCTTGATAATCTTCAATATCATCTTTGGTACCCTAAGGCACAAATTAAGACAGTTCCTGTAAATATGTGTTTGCGTTAACGAAAGGTCTGGCAAGGGGGACGCAAGTTACTGTGCAGGCGATATTGTGTCTCCTTACACCATTGCAATGCAGAAATAATCGAATCTCCACAGATATAAAGAGTTTTGCCGGTTACCAGGAATTATAGAAACACAACAGAATCGCACAGTAGTAGAAGCAGCACAGAGTTGCCCAAAATGCATAGACTTCGATCGACGAAGCAGAGACAGATAACAGTCAATACTTCTGCTCTAATTTTGCAGAATATTCTCTCCTGCATTACACATGCCAGATCAATGCAATATTTTGTGAACTGGGGACGGAATGGAGGGCAGGGCGGGGAGGGAGTTTCATATTCTTAATTTGTATTTCTCTCTGAAAACATTTTTACTTGTGCAAACTTTGGATAAGTATTTTAATCAAAAAAAGAATAATCATACAAAAGTGGGGGAATAAAGAACCCCTAAAATATGAAGTTCGTATTCAACCAGCATTCTTAAAAATCGTGGGATTAACAATGTGGCGTAATTTCGATTAATCTACCCGTTCCTTAATCCAAAACGATTTGTGTCTTTATTGACACTTATGCCTACCATGGGATAAAAACAAAATCAACTACAACAACAAAATGTGCATCTTTCTTAGCGACCGCCCTTGGGATGCATGTAAGTCAATCACAACATCATGATTGTTTATCCTCCAAATACATGTCTTTCCGTCGTTTAATAACCACTGATCTCTTCAGGGATCGTTTCCTGTTGATTTACTAAAGCCATTAAACCTAGTCAACGTCCGAGGAAAACTATTTTATGTCTTACGGGTTGCCGGTCGAAGAAAGACTGAAGGGGAAAAATTATGGCCTGGTAAATAATGTTCCCATCAACAATGGTGCAGACTTTATACGCGTATCCAGGCATAGCCATCAATCGCCATTATGTTTTCCTAGAATTCTTCTGTTGATGTGTCTATGTGTACATTTGTGCTGTTATATTTTTCAATTACAATTTCGGCGAAGCTGGTTAATGTTCCTTTTGTAAGCAAATGGATTCTTGCACTTAGTTTAATCAAATCAAAATCAAAATCAAACTGAGTCCCATAAAAGGCGTTCTTTTGTTAGTTGAGAAGAAACAAACGTGAGACATGAACCTGGTAAACATGCAGCCAGCGGGATTCAGTGGCAACAAACCTAGAGGTAAACTGATATTACACAAACACTTCATGGCTCCATTCTTCTCGGAAAACTATCCATTCAGCCAAAAAGTAACACAAAATAACAACAGAAAATCGGTAATTCTAAACAGCTTTATGTTATGATACATTTGAAACTGGCCTACATGTTGTTTTTACAGCACCATTTGCACTTGGTCGGTCTTGAATAATTTCTCATGTTCCTTCCTTTAGGGAGTTCACAAACTATTTTTACAGACTTCTAAAAATACTACTTGGCATTTTAATCAAGCCGACTTGCCACTTAGATGTGCAGAAAGACAAGAGGATTATACGCCCATCGCACATCTATTGAAAAAGAGACAGGCATGTATAGTCCATATTCACCACTCCGTGGTGGAATTTACAAAGCCGTATATCAGTTCATGAAATGACCTACATAGTCATCCGGCTTTTGACCATAAAGCTAAGCTTCATTAGTCCATGGTATTAGCACACCTTAGCAGCTTCTTTGGACTTGAAATTGGACAGGGGATACAAAACATCTAGAAGTTCATAAAAATACGATCTTCAAAACAACTTCTTAACACTTCTAAGTTTATTAATGGAGCCAGGGCATCCTTGGTGAAAAAGTTTGCTTTTTGATTAGTACGAATAATTTATTGCCAATTAAAAATATAAATTATATCAAAACAGAGACTCGGGTTTGTGAATTCCTTGAATAGAAGAGTTAAGCAGGTACGTTTCTTCCGATCGAACGCCCCTTCTCAGATAATATGATTTATGGGTATGATTAATTACGCCCTAATACGCAAATCGTTTCCTTGAATACAGGCCTTTTCACTGACGGTTAATTAAAAAGCTGTATATGCTCAGTCTGCAAGCTCGTCAATTAAATTCAGTCCATAATTGCCCAATGAACTGCACGTGTGGTGATGTCAGCAAATATTACCCGCACCATTGATTCAAACCAGGGTATAACCAGTTCAGTTTTTATCAACGGTATACGCGTACATTGTGTTATTTATGATATAATTGTTTGTAAGATAAAAGGGCATAAATGACATATAGCCTATAATGGCAAAAATCACTCATAAAATCAGACTGCTGAAGGAAATAACATATATTAAATCAAGTTAACAGTTTCAATGAGAATGACAACAATAATTCATTTCGTATATGTTCCAATTTTAGATTTTCATTATGTTGTCTCGGAAGTTGTTTTCCATTATTTTTGACAGGACATCATACGAGTAACGAATGACCCCGGTTTTTTTGACGGCACATCGCCTGCTTGAGGTTATAACTAAAAGCTAATATGAAAAAGCTAGAAAGCTTTTTGGACCGTCTAAAACTGAACAGGCTCTTTGGCAGAGATAGCCAGCGGCAAGTGACAAATCCATCAATAGATTCTCAATTAGAAACGAAATAAAAGGAAATGGGAGCAAAACTGGAAGACTGACCCAAGTATCTGGTGTGAAAGGCCCTTAAATGTAGCTTCAGTCCTCTTGAAGTTGCAGGATATTACTCCTGTGATGATTCTTCCACACCAAGTCAACATTCTGCACTTTCTGGAGATGACAACAATAATTATAAATTGAGTAACAATTTATTTTTGATAGTCGAATATTTTTTATTACAGGTGAACAAATAATTAATACATAATTTGTAAAAGGTTTTACATTTTTCGAAATTAAAAATAAAATGCATATTAATTTCTAATGAATTATACAACTTACTTATTTTACACAAGTTAGTAAAACTATTTAAATATAATAAATATGAGGGCACACACACACTCCTTTCTTTTGTAACAATCATAATTATTATTCCATTTTAAGAAAGACTGTGAACTTTTTAGTTTTATACAAAAGATATATAAAATCCTACGTTTTCAGGACAGTTGTTACTGGTGTAGCAAACCCTATCAGGTCTGGGGGGGGGGGCACATTTCCCCTATACCTTTGCCTATAACATGCTGGTCACTACCAAACTTTCTGGCTTTTCCCAATATTTATCTAGGGGTCATATTGTACGAAATTACTTGTTATTAAGGGTCGGCAGTTTCTGTTTGTTTGACATTGTAACGTCAATTAAGTTGATATTTTAATAACTTCCATTAGTCTGTTTCAATGTTTTCTTTAATCAAAAGTACAAACTGTGTTAAAGGCATCGTACACGTTTGGTAATTGTCAAAGACCAGTGTTCTCATTTGGTGTATCCCAACATATGCATAAAATAACAAGCCTGTGAAAATTTGGGCTCAATTGGTCATCGAAGTTGCAAGAAAATGATGAAAGAAAAAACACTCTTTCAGTACAAATTTGTGTGCTTTCAGATAGGAATAAAAACTTCTTGTAAGACGTTTTTATTATTCTAGTGAGAAATTACCTCTTTCTCAAAAACTACGTTTCTCACAATGTTTTATACTATCAACAGCTCTCTGTTGCTCGTTACCAAGTCAGTTTTTATGCTAATATATATTTTGAGTAATTACCAAACGTGTACGATGCCTTTAACACTAACCAATGTTTTACTTTCCCTTCAAGGGGTAAAAGTGTTGGTTGATTCCCGGCAACCATTAACTGTATATAATCGTTGTCAATCATGCAAACAAACCGTCCATACAAAAATGAAAATGCATATGAAGAGTATGATGAAGGTCTGATATTGAAATGTGAGGGTGGACAGTTTGAAACCTGGAGGCAGTTTGATGAAAAAGCAATGGCTACATTAAAGACAGGGTATACTTTTGGTAATTGTCAAATACCAGTATCCTCACTTGGTGTATCCCAACATATGCATAAAATAATAAACCTGTGAAAATTTGAGCTCAATTGGTCATCGAAGTTGCAAGAAATTAATGAGAAAAACCACCCTTTCTCATAATAAAATGTTGGGGTGAAAAATTACCTCATTCTCTAAAACTACAATACTTCAAAGGGTGTCGTTTCTAGCAATGATTTATAATATCAACCGCTCTCCAGTGCTCTTTACCAAGTAAGTTTTTATAATCATTAATTTTTGGAGTAATTACCAAAAGTACACCTTCCCTTTAAGAGAGTGTACACAATTGTTAATTATTTAACATTGCACTTTCTTCTCTTACTCATTACCAATTTTGAATCTTTACCACCATGATAACATCTGCTGATTTCCTGTCTAATAGCTCATTTTAAAACGGAAAAAGCACTTGAATTTCATAATGAGCTTGCTTTGACTGACATGTTAAAATCAACATGTTTTTGATCAGTGTGGTGTTTGATATGGTACATAATGCAAAAAAAAGCTTTTATGTGCAACCCTTTATATGCTTATCAATAAACTTCTTGTACAAAGAATCAGTTTGCTGGGTCACATGTGTGAGCACTCCAATGACAGATTTTCAATTTAAAGGTTACATCACATAAAGGTTATGCACAACAAGATTTGACCTTTTAATGTTAAACCACATTTCAAATTTCACATAGACTTACATTAAGGTTTGACCTCTGACCTTTAACAGATTAACCTTTGATATTGCACCACAGAAACGGCAACTAATGTAAATAGTAATTTCAATGCAATTAACTACTAACCACTGCAGTGTACCATGGTTTAACACAGTTTCTTATGGCACACTGCATTTGCCATTACAATCTGCATAAAATTGTCTTAAATTTTGATCTGCATTTAGCACCTTTTGACTAATGGGTCACAGTGCTATTAAGAACTATACAGGGGGTTATGTACGTGAAGATGTGAACTTTCATTAAAGATTCGATTAATCATATAGGACTGTCCTTTCTTTATGGGTTAATAGAGAATTCCCTTAATAAGATCAACCCTGTGGCATACTGAACCATGGAGGAAGGAATTGAACATCATGAATATAAATTTGTGCACTCAGACGGTCACATAATGTAAGAAGGGGAGCTCCTCAATCAACCAGTCTTTTACTCACATACACTGATTTGTCAAACAATCTTCAAATATGCACACATTAATAATAAAAGGACTACTTCATAATCAGAGACATGTTTTCAAGTATAATTCACCATTGGTTTTCAAAAGAGTAAAGTCAGTCCAGTTCTGTAGTTTTCATTATACACACCAACCTGTGAGCATTTCATTGAATTAAACTGTCACATTTTACAGTTAACCTAAAAATAATAACAGTGTTTGGACATGGAGTTTGTGTATGTTGATATGCTTCTTTTGATAAGAACTGGATGTTAAGAAACAATTTCTTACATAATACTGCAGTATTTTAGACAGAACTACTTCTCAGCCCATTTGGCTATGGTATAAATTTGTAAAAAGAAAACTTATGACATTCATTTAACAATTATTAACACAAATGTTTAATGTATTTAGTTCACAAAAACAGAAATTTCAGGTGTTTTGCTGCCTTCTTACACACATTAAAAAAATAAACAAAGTATTACAGGCTTTTTCAGATATTAAATTTACCTCAGATTGAACTTACTATGATACATACTACTACTACTACTACTGAAAATGCACCAGATAACTATTTCAATAAACTATTCATATTGCCATTGTCATCGAACAAAAAATAAAAATAAAAAAAACAGGTCAAACCCACTTATATTGAAAAAATATGTTAACAAGGGACCTACATAATCTTTGTTATTTAATAAGAATAAGATATTGCCTGCACTGCAAGTTAAGTCCACGACTTATTGCTACTTGATAGACAAATTGTTCCACATGCTGAAAATGTTGATAAATGAAGTAGGTCAGTCCATTGTGATATAGATTTCTTGGAAGAAGCTCAACCAAACTGCCTTCATGTTGTTATTTAAACAGACATGGCACTCAAGAAGACATTGGAAAAAATTGGGTTGTTAAAATCTCTTCTGTAAATATATATGTATATAATGTAATCACATTTGTTTTTACTGTTAGTGTATCTAAAAGTTATAAAAAGATAGATTTAAATGGTTTAGCAAACATGATTTATTAAATCAAATGGCACCATGGCAAGTTAATGTGTTAAATAAATTATTATACAAGAAAAGACTTTTGAAGATGGGTTGGATGAAGAACAAACACAAAGATTGAAGGCCATTGTGTTTGTTTAATGATTGATGTAATTGATATTGATTTTTGAAGCTACACAAGGAATGTTAAATATCATTTACCAGTATTGCATTGTTGGTGCTTGTGCAGGTGATGTTAAGGGAAAGTTGACTGACATGAATTAATGCCTACAGATGTGCTAGCTAGATCAAGCGCACTATATAAAAACTGTATTGCTCCGATTAGAAGAGTATTTTCCAGTGATAATCTCTTTTTGCCGTGGGGGCATAGACACACAACACAAGAAACGACCTTTTGGCTTAGTGAGCAGGAGGTATTATGATGGGGCAATCTTGGGTCTAAGGAAATTGGAATTGGTAATCGGAACTAGCGGGAATAGAAACCAGGGCTTGTAGGAATGGGCAATTTGTGACTTTGTGTAGGATTTATCAGCGATTGCCTTGACAGGAGTCGGTGGTTATATTGATCCCGCCACTTATTAGTAATCTGACCATACGCTCAATATGCCTTCAGACAATATTGCACTCAACAGACTACTGTGCTCATAGGCAACAGATTCACAATGTGTCAGTATACAGAGTAAAAATAACACTATACCCAATGGTGTCTAACTTTCTCATGACACACAAACAAAGCTTTGCCTTACGTTAACAATTTCTCTACTGGATTAGACCCTTGAAGCAATTCCTATCTGAATTGTACACAAAATGCTTCATAGGTTTTTCAGTGTGAAGCCTCACCAAAGAGCTTCTCACAACCATTGAGAACTCATATTATTCTTTAAAAGATTTTGTTTGAGTGAAAAGATGAGTGTGCTATCATTCATACATTTAATACACGGTACTTACAGGTATACATATTTACATATTAATTGATTTGTCCTTAAATGATGTATTTATAACCTTGTTAATTAATACATCATAGTTTTTATGTGAATCTATACAAACTTTCATGAAATTTAGAACCTTTAGGCTATAGCTACAGACTATTTCTCTGCTAAAAGAAGGAAAACAAATAAACTGAATAAAGAATTAAGACAATGAAATCTGAAAGCTAACACACACACACACACATGTGAATCCCGTAAATCGAGGACTTCTCTTTGTTCTCCCATTGTTTGGACTTGTTTTTTTTTAGCGACGTCCCCATTGGTTTTGTACACGAAAACGAAGCGAGGACGTCCTCGCTCTGTCAAACACCCAGATCCCTTTTGTTAAAGTCCTCAGTTTTAACGGGTAGACACCCAAGTGTGTAAACACCTGCAATCGGGGACCTCCTGTTGTCTCCTTTTGTTATAGGTCCCCTGTTTGAATGTACCTACCCACACACACACACACACACACTTGAAATGGAATGTTAGAACACAATGAAAATGTCTAATTGTAGAGGTATGGACATTTCAAATTTAATAAACTACATGTGTATACAAATACAGTAGGCCTACATCCCCTTAGATTTCTTTGACTATCTCTATCTTGAAAGACAACAAAAACATACAGCATCTCACACAAATCGTATCTACAATTGCAGCAAAATGAAACACACCTGAAATCTACTAAGATACACATATGTTGTTTTATATGTAATTAATAAAATGAATGCTTCAATGCTGCACCATGTTTTTTTAACAGGCATCTTGTGTGCCAGATTACATATTTTAAATTTGTTTGATTAATTCATTTATGAGTTTGATTAATTCATTTGTGAGTACATGTAATACAACAACATTAAGTGATAACAACTTGGTTCTTTTTTGTATTATTGCGGCTTATTGTAACTTTGATTACTCCTTTTGAACACATTTTTAAAAAAATACACTTTTAAAAGATTACACTGGTGGGTGTAACAATTTGGCACTATTTGTTGAAGAAGGTGAGATATAGCACTTTAAAATCACTGTAAAAATATGACTTTTTCTTCACTGAACAAGATAAACAGGAAGCTTGATTTATGGGATACACAGTCCCACTGGATATCTACTGCAGAGATAAATCACAGCAGAGTTTGTGATTTCCCAGTAGAGTATTCCAAATGGTGTACAAAAGCAAACCGCCCAGAAATCCTCCACCAAGAAACTTGATATGTTTTGTTAGATGTGATTACTTTCTTGTTACATTGATAGGTTGATCTATGAAACCTTTGGAAGCAATACTAACAAGAAATGTATGACTTGGCTGCATTGAGGGGCTGTCTTGGACTCAAAAAAACTGTTCAGCCCCCGACATTTTTTCAAAACACACACACACGCACAAATGTTTGTAAATCCCGCTTACCGAGGACTTCTCTTTGTTCTCCCATTGTATGGACATAGGTTTTTTTAGCGACGTCCCCATTGGGTTTGTACACGAAAGCGAAGCGAGGACGTCCTCGCTCAGTCAAACACCCGGATCCCTTTTGTTAAAGTCCTCAGTTTCAATGGATAGACACGCTCACACACACACACAACGACACACACACGGAAGGACAAGGCAAACACTATATGCCCGCCCCTTCGGCTTGCTTCGGCGGCGGCATAAAAAGAATTGTTGCATTCTTCTAATTATTTTTAAAATTTGGATTCAAATTGAATGTAATTATTATTTTATTATCTTACGATGGCAGCATTTCAGATTAATTCAAGATGACTGGTATGTATCAAGTAATCTTTTTCTTATCCCTTAATCAAGATATAGCCTAAGGTATACCAAATTAATAGCTTTAGTTTCCTGCTTTTTATGTCCTTAAATTTACAAAAATGCAGTTGATAAAAAACAGTGATGTGACTTGATGCATCATAGTAGCGCAACAATTGTTCATTAATATTTCATTCCAGACAGAATATCACAATAGAAAAGGCTGAAAACCAATATTTGATCAGTGCCTGGGGAAAAAAAAATTCACAGGGTCTACCTTTTCAGCCCCCAAACAATTTCTATGCAATATTCTGAACTGGAGAAAATAAATTCTTTGGAATCCACAACGAATTTCAAGACTTTGACCAAAAAAACTATTTCTAAAACCCTGCATTTCTTTGTGTTCAGGTGAATATAAAGTGCTGCTCACATCAGTATTGCAGAGCTAAGACAGACATTTGATCTTTTGCTCAGTGAGGGACAATTTGTTCTCCTCTTTAACTTCTTGTCAGTTACTGAATAATTATGTACTGTTAGAAGGACAAACAATGCAGCATGAGGAAGTGAACACCTCACCTTGCTCAGAAAAAAAGCAATTAAGTATTTCCCATAAGGGAGTTGGATACTGTTACAGCCAATTTGGACACCACTGTAAACGTGTTGCTTCAAATCCAGCCTGCAATTTAAGTTTAGTTGTAATATGATAAACTCAAGCAAGCTAAACAAGCTAATGAAACCTTGGAATTGTACAAACCCAATGACCACAAGGATGCTTAAATGTTCTCAGAAAAAGAGTATCTATCATTGAGGGTATAAAACTACAAATTTAATAACTGGATAAGGCAAAAATAGATGGACATGATACCATAACAAGTGATTATCATGTAATGTTATAGACAGTCATTGGCTTTCAAGGGAAAGTATACCCATGCTTCTTTGATTTTTGGAAGAATAAAATAATACCAACTATCTATTTGAAAAAAAATAAACAACAAACTCTTCAAAAAAATGTGCGATTTTGGCAATCACATTTTGGTGAAACCAACAACAACAAAAATAATATTTTGTCACAGACAAAATTTGTGAACAAAACATGTACTGGATGAATAATAAATGAGCTTTCCGACTGAAACTAATTTACATTTTCAATGATCACCAATCCTATGTGTTGTTTCTTATCCATAAACAAATTAATGATGTATGCAAATATTTTGTCTTTTATGTCTTTTCATAACAATCAATTTGCTTTGATCAGACCCCAAAACCTTGTAGTATTTTTCTGCTGGTACATTACGTTTCCACAATCAACCAAGACAAGGTGGCTGTGATAATGATCCATTACAGTAGGAATTCAAATTCAGAGTACCAAGCCACTCCAGAATTAAAAGCTTGGTCAAAAATACATTGACCTAATTCAAAATAATTGAAAGAGTATGTGTGCATTATTCCCAGTTGGGGTGGATGGGGGTATATATCTCTCACTTTTAGATCGGGGGTGGGGGAGGTGGCCCACAGGATCACACCCTCAAGAATTGTTCACGCAGAGGAACAGCTTGTTTGCCAATTATAATGGCAAATTCTTATAAATACAATGAATAACTAATTACAAAAACTTATCCATTTGTCTAAACATAACTTGGTTCATTTCTCATGTCTTTCTAAATTAAGTTAAACAAACTGCAAAAAATGCATTTGAATTGTGCAAAACATCAGGTGCAGTTTAACAGACATGCAACTTGTAATGTAAAAAACAAAGAGGAGTTGTTTTCCAAATAGTGGAGGGGAAAAAACCTAACAACTCAGAGTACTTTGCCAAATAAACTTTAAACCAAAAAGGCTGGGAATTATGCTCCAATCAACTTTGCTGCCTATAATGATAGATATATGCAGCTGAATTTTTTTACTTCTTCAAAACCTGAGTCTTGTAATGGAATTCTTCACACACAAGCTGTATATATTGATATATCTTTAAACTAGTTGATATGAGGGAATGTCCAAATCGTACAATAATTTTTTTAAGGGTACCTGACATACTATAACACAATCTAAAAGCCAAGGTGAACCGACAGATTTCACTTATTATTTTTTTTTCAACATTCTCTTCATTAAAACATATTAAAAACACAAAATATGTGCTGTTAAAACTTGTTAAAATAGAAAACACCAAGTACAAACATGATTAATGAGTTGGAAGGATTGTGGCGTGCGCTGTGGCCAGCGCACATAATATGTCATTTCACATACCACTCTGTTGGAGTAGAGACTGTTGAAGTTTGTTCATTGAAGACTGGTAGTGCATGCCTCCAGTTGAGTCCAAGTTGATAAGAAAGTTCTTTGACAATCTGTACATTCTCAGACATATCTGCTACATTAACATCCTCAAAGGGATCTTGGCTGTAGATGTATAGTTCCCTCGCCATAGGATTGCCCCAATTCACCTTGAAGTTGGAGTTATTAAATGTCAACCACTCCGTATATCTATACTTCTTGGTTCTCATTGAATAACCCATATAAGCAATTCTATCCAGGGATGGTGTGTTGGTTTTATGGGATGGGAACCAAGTTGGGCGTGGATACTGACTAAAGGTTGCATTCTTCCAGTTTGTTACTTTCATTTTGCTGGGTGTGTCAGTGATACGATGAATTAATGGAACAAGGCTCACACCTTCTGTGCAAAATACAACCCCAGAGGCATGGACAGGGCACAAAGGAGGAACTGTCAAACCAGCTAACTCAGCTACAGTGGGAAAAACATCAACAAGCTCAACCAGGGAGTTACTAACAAAGCCTGGATACTGTCCTGTTGATGTGTTACCTAACTCACCTGAGTAGTTGACTGGAGTCTTGGCGCGATTGTCACTTGTTCTATGAAAGGGATCCAACAGGGAAAACTTGTAACGATGTCCCAATATTTTGTCTGTCAGCCCCGGTACATGGAAAATGAGTGGTACTTGAGTTGCTGAGACAAAATTACTGTATTTAGACCATTCTTGGTGCTCTCCCAGTTGCCAACCTGCAAAAATCAATGACAAAATCAAGTAGATCATTCTTTGTTTGCAAATCATCTTTTGAGACAATACCCTGGACTTGGGGTGTCAAAGTGCCAGTATTCAGATCAAGATATCACAGAAGAGAAGACCCAAGGCACTTGTCTATAATTACTATACTCACTCTGAAGTGATCTGCAAAGGTAATGATTATTGGTTTGTATAAATAACCAGTAAGCCAATGCATAATCTCAATGCAATGTATAATCTCAAGAATGATGGAATGGTTTGAAGAAGGATGTTGCCATGATCACTGCTTAGCTAGTATAAATAATTGGATATTAATTATAAATGGTTAATAATTAACACAGCTGGATTCATCTGACTTTTTAATCACAGGTATAACCATATAAATTCATTCAGTTGAATAAAATGACATCAAAATGGATAGACATCTGCCATTTAAAAACCTCTTCTGCAAACACATCTCAAGCAAATTGAATACTAATCTATGGAAGACAGTTCAAGGTTTCTCAATGGATATCTCCTCATCTTGGATCAATTGAAAGCAATATGAAGGACATATCTTCATCTTCTTCTATATATACACTCACCATGATCTCCTAAAAGCACAATGATTGTGTCATCTGCAAAACCTTCTTCCTCTAGAGTGGATAAAACTCTTCCCACTTCATGGTCAATATAAGATGTAGTTGCAAAATATGCTTGCCGCATCAAGACCTATAGAGATGAAAAACAAGGTATCATAAGATTGTTATTATTGGCCACTTATTTCATCAACTATTCCATCTAGATAAGGATTTACTTGAAATAAATTCAGTAAAGAAACAAAGTTGCAGACCAACTTCAACCTGTAGTGGATTGTGTTTTTAAGAATGTAGAAAAAACCAAGTCTAGTCTTTGTTTGTGATACTTGATTCAGTGTCCTGGATACTTACCTGCAACTTTTCACGTTGATTTCTTTAATTTATCAATAATGATGTTCTGTTTGAGTGCAATAATCAATTATATTTCTATATAGAGTTTGTGCAATAACAAATTTGTGTTATTGAAATTCACTACATGCCTCCAAAGCCATTAATGTGATGTGATGTCTGTAACTGGAGAATCAATGAGACTGGTAAAGGAGCCGCAAGAGATTTGAATCACCACGTTGAGATTTAAAGTCAAGTGGCAAACCAGCGCAGAGTTAAAATTCACCAAAATGTTCTCATCCATCACACTGTGATGGGAGGACATGACAGATCTTATCTCAGCCAGGTAATTCACGTCTCTTCCCTTAGGAGTCGGGTATATAGGTCATTTGCAAGAGAACTTTGACAATATATCAGATCAACCCAACTCCAAGCCTTCAGCCAAATAAAAGGGATTAATAACCCAATAGCATCTTTCATTCTAAATCTTATATCGTGATTACAAGTCATAACACTTTGGCACAACAGACACAACTGGATCATACATTGTAGTTGAACAAAAGTAAATAGGTCATGCTCTTATTCCATCCAAAAGAGAAAAATACACTATTTATAAAAAACAAACCTCAATCCTTAAAGTTAAAGCTAGCATTACATAGGTGATTGTGAGCACATTTATTGGGTGCTATGACAGCCCTGTTGTAAGCATTGTTTGAGATATAAGTTGATTGAACTTTGTGCAACCTAAGATCCACAGAATGGCACCTGGGCCCAATTTCATAGAGCTGCTTAAGCACAAAAAGTAGCTAAGCACAAAATAATCATGCTTACCAGAATAAGGTTACCAGCCAAAATACCATGTCACATGTACAATTTATGACTGGTATCCCACTCCTTTTTGCTTAGCAGAAAATTGTTAAGCAAAATTTACTGCCTGAGCAGCTCTATGAAATTGGGCCCTGTTGTTGACGAGACACTTAACTTGTAGGAAGGTCTACCCAATCAATCCAAACCTTCCAATATGTTGAGTATTTTGGATGCCAACATTATTCATAATTTGATGGATTTTGCAGACACTGAGAGTAACTACCATATATTTGTGATATTTATAAAATAGCTCAAAAGTGAAAGCATATTAATGACAATTAATATAATGCTTGTGGCGGCTGTAAACACTCAAGTTTGAAGATGTCTGCACATGACTGGTTTTAAGTATTATTTATTGATTTCTTCTTTGTTGGGAACTCTGATATTGGAGGTGACCTAGTACAAATGATAAATAATGCATTTGAGGCAATAAGAACAGACCGACTCGTAGTGTCAGTGCAACAACATTGTATCTCAATTGTGCAAAAATGTTGTTTCTCGCATGAAAACGCTCAGTGCAAAAAACTTTGTATCTTGGCGCCTATTTTGTGTGTGTACATCTGGGTTGTCTTAAAGACACTGGACACTATTGGTAATTGTCTAAGACCAGTCTTCTCATTTGGTGTATCTCAACATATGCATAAAATAACAAACCTGTGAAAATTTGAGCTCAATTGGTCGTCGAAGTTGCGAGATAATAATGCAAGAAAAAACAACCTTGTCACACTAAGTTGTGTGCTTTCAGATGATTGATTTCGAGACCTCAAAATCTAATTCCGAGGTCTTGAAATCAAATTCGTGGAAAATTACTTCTTTCTCAAAAACTACATTACTTCAGAGGGAGCCGTTTCTCACAATGTTTTATACTATCAACAGCTCCCCATTACTCGTTACCAAGTAAGGTTTTATGCCAATAATTATTTTGAGTAATTACCAATAGTGTCCACTGCCTTTAAGCGAAATACAACCTTTTGACACTTTCACAAGCTGGCATGTAATGACATCGCTATTTTAGGAGAATACAACATTTTTGCACTGACATGATGAATCATACACAATGATGCTTATACTGATGGTATTGCAGATATCATTATCTCTCTACATAACTGTGAGATAACTTCAGATCATTACATTGAAGGAACAACATATAATAATGAGCAGAATTGTGCTTTAATCTCTTGTTAAGACTTGGTCTTTAGATATGAGCCAAAAATATGAGTTCCTTATGAAGGCAGGTGCATGTGACACCTTCTTGCCCCTGACTGATAACAGGAACGGGACTAACAGTGTATGTGGGGTTTACTTTGTAGGTACACCTGCCCATACAGTCAGTCTTCATCATTGTACATGAAGTTGATCATTACATCAAGTTCATAACATAATCCAGGGTGTTACCTTTTGCATTATTAACCCATTTTGTTCAAGATCTAACCTCACAGTCGGTTTTCCTATATGTTCAATCAATATTTCATATGAGCTAGCAGCAAAATGTGGGTTATTAGTGCAGCTATAATGAATTAATAATTACATTCTTTAAATGTGGAAGAATCAGTCATTTTCTATAGAGGTTGAGGTATAATTGATGGATCTAATCTAAATGGATAGACCTCAGTGGTCACTTACTTTATTAATATAGGCTTTGTTCAAAACCTCAGTTCTGAAAAGATATAGGTTACTAGGCCTAGGGTAGTCATCTCGAGATTAGATTTATAAACTATGAACAATTTTACTTTGAAAAGATCTGGCTTGTAATGAAAACCGGGCTTTTATAGAACTCCACCATTGAAGGTAATTCCTTTGGGCTTTTGCTGATTGAAGCATCTTGGCTTTCTTTAACATTGCAGACAGAAACGGAAAGTCAGAGCATCATACTACAACCTGATTGATATTTATTTGCAAAGAATTGGTCTGGAGTGCTTCATAAATGAAAACTATGTAAAATCTCTCAGTGGGAATTTTAAAAAAGGATGATAAAAAGAAACTGTCACTTTTGATTGAACTAAAATAAACTAAATAGATTTATATCAGAAATAACCATTCCCTTCCCTAAAATGAATTATGAAAAACATGGTTAATATTTGCATGGTTTCCAGCTGTATAAGAGCTTTGAAGATACAAAACAGGATGCAATGTTGGTCTTAACACTTGTTCGCAGGACAATCTGTGAATTTGATCCCGCTGTGGCAACAGACATCATTTCCAAATCCAATCCAACTAAATTGAGTTTTCGAGCAAATGTGTACTTGACTATAAAGCTGGGAATTCTCCAGGACAAAAAATCTTTGCACCTGGAATCCCCGGCGTCCTGAAGCCTCATTGCAAGGGAGTTGTTGACCAGAATTGTGCTAGACTTTGCATCTGTAGTTACAAATACTTTCTTTTCGAAAATTTCTAACTACTTTACGGCACCAAAGGAACATATATTGACTTAGTAAAGATATGAAATGTTTATTATTGATCAGCACATGCCCCAAACTAATTCTCTCAGGGAGGGAAAAAAGATATAACTGAAAAGAGGTCATCTTTTCATGAACAGGCTAAATTTGATTGACGGAATGAAACTAAATATTGGAACTACATGGAAGCATTCAAATAGTGAGAGTATAAAACAATCATTGCTTTAATTTTGAACAAATGTAGGGGAAAGCTAATGATTTTCACCAATTGCAAGTGACTAAATTTAACATTGAAAAAAAAGAACAAAAACAACTGATATCACTAAGAAATCCATTCAGTTAATTTTGCAGATGGTTGTGACTTGTGATAACGCCCAATATGAACAGGCACAATATCCCTGACAAAATATAAGTCCTTCATTAATATAAGACAAAATTTTATAAACTTTCCAGTGATTAAATAGCGTGTTTATTGAAAACTTAAGGATGGGAAGGACATTTTTTTTCTTTGATTGATTAATACTTTTTCATAATGAAATTTTATCATTGAAATTCTATCGTTTTGATTCTTTGATAAAGTTTCTTAGGAGTCATATGTTTAATACATATCAATAGTGACTTCTGATGGCATGATGTACTGATAGCAAAGCAATATACGCTGGCCACCAACCACTGACTGCAATGAATAATTGACTGGCTTATGAATAGAATCATGTTATGAAACAAATTCAATATTGTACTTACATGATATTTGTCAGGCATTGGTTGATAATAGTCCACACCTTGTGCAGAAAGTGGAATGTCTTCTCCTTTACGGACATCCTTCCAATGTTCCCAGGCAACAGGGGGAAGATTAGCTGTGAAGTAAGGATTCCTAGCCATTTCTATGGTGTCAATGGGGTACAGGTCCTTGTACTTCTCTGGATATCTGAAAGGATTAATCAACTTTGAATCATTTCGGTGTAGCACTGTAACAAAGGAATATCAGCACGGTCCTTTTTATCGCACAGCCATGAACCTGCTAGTCTTAAACTGTCATTTAAGATTTTGTCACCACTCATTTATTTCCATTCATAAATGACCTTTTTAATACATTTTTAATTCCTGTTACATCCTCAGGACTCCGTTTCGCGAGGGGTCAGATTGCATGCAACACTAAACGGTAGCATGATGCATTATTAATGCCATCAAAAGCTTGTGCCCCAAAACGCGTATGGCTATGAGCGTCGAACATGTGTCAGACATCCAGTCTTACACAGATCCAGCTCTGTCTTTATGGGCCGTTTAATACCAGGTAAGCATGGTCTGTTTAGTTAAGTTCTGTAATTAACGCCACAATAATGTTTAACCTACCTGAACGGAAGGTGGGGTTTATGGTAGCCAACAGCAAGAAAGAATGGTGTATGTGGCGTTGGATGTCCACCAGTAGGAGGCATTACTTTAAGACCTCCTTTTCCTTTCACTTTCCTCTTGGTTCTAGACAGACTTCTTAGGATAGATATTGTAGAGTCTGATGTTTCTATATCAGGTAGTGTACCTTTTGGCATTTTAGTCACATTAACAGGGCACATGGTGTAGGAATAAAGATTGCCTTCTGGTCCAGGGCACAACTGTACAACAAAAACAATAAAACATAGTAACAGGGTTTGCATGAGAGAGTGTTCATCAAGACTATAATGTGTCAACATTTTTCAAATGTTTTAACATATGGCTGTTGACTGTTTAAGCCCACATTTGAGCTTAACAGAGCCCCTAAACAATGCATCACATTCAGTTTCAGGAGTAGTCATGCTTGGAACTCAATAAGCCTTTTCGAGGTATGGCGGACGTAATACGCGCGCATCACACGCCGCGACTGATGCCACGCTCACCATGTTGGTGGTCATTAGGTTTACGCGTAAACGCCGCGTCGCCTAAAATGCGCACTTCACTGAATAACATACGTTCTATTTCTATGGTCAATACGCACAAGTTTACCACAACTTTACAGTGTTGTAGCATTGTGTCCGCCATACCTCAAAAAGGCTTATGGAGGCAATACAGACATAAACATCCTTTGAAAATAGTCCTATGCCTCCGTCTTTCCCTTTTTCACATGTAAAGTACAGAAACAGAAAAATGCCTTGCCCCACACAGTTAGGAAATTCTAGGCCTGTATAGAGTCTATAATTAGGTCAAAAGAATCAGAACAGATGACAGGGTAAGCAGGACTGGTTAACAGTAAGAGCGCCCTCTATAGACTAATAACTGAAAGGTGGTAGTCAAAAATAAACTACAGCAAACAAGTACATGGCAAACAAGTACATGTTTGTGAAACTATCTGAAGGGCTGTTAGGTTATCACTATGGGTTTTCTTTTACTCTACACCGATGGGAGATAATTATTTGCAGATAAGTTGATTTTTTGTTTTCAGTTTCAGGATAGGGATCCTGAAACTGAAAACAAAAAATCAACTTATCTGTAAATAATTCTACAGGCCAAGTATTCACAGTAAGATAGTGAATCTTCTTGCAAGTTTGCTCACTTTCTTCCATTTTGTTTAATGTAATGATATACCAAACCTCAGAACCTGAGGGCAGAGCTTTTGGGGAATACAGTTCATCTTGTGCCTGATTACAACAAGTCTGAAATAAGTTCTTAGACACTTTGGGCAATGGGCACATCATTTTTAAATCAAGCATTCAACGTTCTCCCATAACAGTTCTCCGCTGGCCAAATGCCAGTTAAAACACCTGAGGACCAGTCAAAAATCTCTCCAAGTGGTCTGGCCGGCTAGTTCAGTGTTGAAAAGCATCCCTATTTCATTTGAGGTACGGACTAGTGAAAATACTGGTGGACTAGTGAAATGACAAGCTTACTAGTAATGCTAGCTCGTCACTAAAAATGTTCAGGGCAAACCCTGGCATTAGGAATAAACTCAGAATATCTTGTATCAAACATGTGTACATAGGTTCTAAACAAAGAGAGATGGAATAAGCTTTCTCCAACAACAACAAAACCCTTATCGCAGAAAGTTTCAGATGACAGTATTTCTATGGACTAAATTGTGAAATTTCATCAACAATTTTGCCACACAATTTTGAAGAAAAAACCCCCCATTTGCAACCTGACGATATCACTTTGCATACAAAAACACTATTGTATACCAATCAAAATGCAGGTCATAACACCAAGGGTAACAACCCGACCTTGTTTTGAGTTGTGGGGTTTTTGTTCAGGTTTTTTTCTTCTCTGTTTTATAGTCCTATGCCTCCGTCTTTCCCTTTTTCACATGAAAGTACAAAAAAAGAAAAATGCTTTGCCCCACACAGTTAGGAAATTCTAGGCCTGTATAGAGTCTATAATTAGGTCAAAAGAATCAGAACAGATGACAGGGTAAGCAGGACTGGTTAACAGTAAGAGCGCCCTCTATAGACTAATAACTGAAAGGTGGTAGTCAAAAATAAACTACAGCAAACAAGTACATGGCAAACAAGTACATGTTTGTGAAACTATCTGAAGGGCTGTTAGGTTATCACTATGGGTTTTCTTTTACTCTACACCGATGGGAGATAATTATTTGCAGATAAGTTGATTTTTTGTTTTCAGTTTCAGGACAGGGATCCTGAAACTGAAAACAAAAAATCAACTTATCTGTAAATAATTCTACAGGCCAAGTATTCACAGTAAGATAGTGAATCTTCTTGCAAGTTTGCTCACTTTCTTCCATTTTGTTTAATGTAATGATATACCAAACCTCAGAACCTGAGGGCAGAGCTTTTGGGGAATACAGTTCATCTTGTGCCTGATTACAACAAGTCTGAAATAAGTTCTTAGAAACTTTGGGCAATGGGCACATCATTTTTAAATCAAGCATTCAACGTTCTCCCTTAACAGTTCTCCCCTGGCCAAATGCCAGTTAAAACACCTGAGGACCAGTCAAAAATCTCTCCAAGTGGTCTGGCCGGCTAGTTCAGTGTTGAAAAGCATCCCTATTTCATTTGAAGTATGGACTAGTGAAAATACTGGTGGACTAGTGAAATGACAAGCTTACTAGTAATGCTAGCTCGTCACTAAAAATGTTCAGGGCAAACCCTGACATTAGGAATAAACTCAGAATATCTTGTATCAAACATGTGTATAGGTTCTAAACAAAGAGAGATGGAATAAGCTTTCTCCAACAACAACAAAACCCTTATCGCAGAAAGTTCCAGATGACAGTATTTCTATGGACTAAATTGTGAAATTTCATCAAAAATTTTGCCACACAATTTTGAAGAAAAAAAACCATTTGCAACCTGACGATATCACTTTGCATACAAAAACACTATTGTATACCAATCACAATGCAGGCAGTCACCCAAAAAAACATCGAAAAAAAAACCCTGAACAAAAACCCCACAACTCAAAACAAGGTGGGGTTGTTACCCTTGGTGTGTTATGACCTACATTGCTGTAACCCAAGGATAATCCTATAACTTCAACAAATTCTACTGCTACTAAACAAATCAATGCAGTCAGCAAAGAAGTACAAAAACCATTAGAACAAGAGTTTGCCCAGAACACAATTTAGTCCAAACTCTGAAATGACTTAAAAGTGTTTCTCATTTGATTTCCACTTTGAAACCGCACTAAAAATCTGAACAAAGACAAAAATGTGGCTTCTTCACAACCATACTAACCAAAGAAAACTGATTCTTATGACCTTTGTATACACCATGCATGCATTGGTAATTCAATTACAAAAAATATGACTAAACTTAAGGTATGTTCACATGATTAGCTACCTTCACTGTTATCTTCACTGATCCCCAGGAGGGGTTCCATTGAGAAAGCAATGTAGTCTCAAATTTACTTTTACAACAACTAATTATGTCAAAATTATCCGCTAAAGAGTGATCCTTGAGACTGCATACAAATACATTGCAAATAGAAGCACAACTTTGTATTATAATATATCATACTCAAGCTACTTTACCAAATTTTGAGTTATTTTTAGATCAGTTACATTCACACGACAAACCAGTGCTGCAATGGTATAAAGTTTCATAGCTGAATCATTGGCATGTCGTGGCCGAGTGGTCAAGTGCACTGGACTCAAGCTCTGGTGTTTTTGATCAGCAGAGTGTGGGTTGGAGTCCCGATCTTGGCACTCATAACCATTATTGCTTTGTCCTTCGGTTGGAAGGTAAAGCCGTTGGTCTTATGTGTTATGTATTGCACATAAAAGAACCCAGTACACTTATCATTAAGAGTAGGGGTTCGCCCCAGTGTTTTCTGGTATGGTTGGCTGCAGATGACTCCACAGCACCTTGCAAACTGTTACATAGAGCCATGTAAATAAATGGGTCTTATATTTCAAACATAGCTCAGCATACCGTGTAGAGAAAACTAATGAGCACTTTGAGATGGCCTTGGGTGTGAAAGAATTATATAAGAAATGCGTATTATAGTTATTGTTATCGTTATTATTATTTCAGTGTTGTAGTCAAGAACAGTCAGTCCGAGACGAAGACCAAGACCAAAACCGACAGTCCAAGACCGAGACCAGACAGTCCGAGACCAAGGCCAAGGCCTTATTTGTTTTACCGAAAAATATTATCTTTCCTTTTCTGGTTTTCAAAAGATGAGGTTCCCTAATCTCATAAGTTAAGTAAAATTGTGTCCAGTACAGCAGGCAGCACGCACTATGCACTTCAGGAACATCAGCATCTTTGTGGTCTTCATATACAAACTGTATAATTGCCGAATTGGCAGATATGAACAAAATGACGAAGTGACAACAACAAAAGAGACTTATTTTTTTTACAACAACAGTTTCACTAGGTCATCAGCAGTATTAATTCCCCCGCGGCTTGGAATCAAGTTATACCGAGGATGGTGCCCTACTAACCAACAATGCATACAACTCGTCCTTGCGTCTAGTTACAGACAGTCACAGGGGCCCCAGTGAGTATGCATGCACGCATGTGCGTGAGTGTGCAGCGCACTGCAGTTGGAGCGATCTATTTCCCACAACAAGTTGTGATCGTTGGTGTATGCAGTGCAGTGTGTTGTCGAGCGCAACCTTTGAAAAAGCGAATTTTGTTTTGTTTTAATGCGCGGCATGCCATTTTTGAAGGCGCAAACTGTATTGCTTTCTTAAATTCTAGATGTGTGCATAGATTGCGCTTACATGTACAGTACATGGGTGAGTTAGTTGCGGTGTATCATTTTTTACTGGTGTCGAGCTGGTCTCGAGCCAAAATGAGGTCCGAGACCAAGACAGTGAGGTCTGAGACCAAGACCAAGACCAAGACCAGGAAGTCCAAGACCATGCGTGCTCAAGACCAAGAACAAGGACCAGTCTCGACGACTACAACACTGATTACTATTATTTTTATTATTATAATTATTATTATTATTATTATTTTTATTATTTTTATGGTGTAACTTTTGGACTTATAAAAAATATTCTTATCCCCTAGTGGAGTATAGTTGACATCTCTGCTACTTCTAAAGACAAGATTTAATGGGCAGAATGGTAATTTTTTCGCCTACCTTGTTTTTTTTAGTTTCCCTTTTTGTGGTTGGCCTGAAGGCAGGAATGGACCAGCTCAATGGATAATCATCGGTGAAATTGGAACATCGACCTGTCATAAAAATAAAATTTATGATAAACAGACTACTTTCAGTCACCTCTTTATACAGTGTCATAATAAACATTTTGAAATACTGTATAAAATGAAGCATTTTCCACAAGATTGACGAGGAGGCCATCATTGGGTCAAGTTGAGTGCAGGGGTGGTGGTGGATGGCTTAGAAATAAACCATGGTGGTTACGGCAATACCAAGTCTTTTTCTCACACCTGTCTTCTTTAGATTTCCGCTTGCACAAGTCTGCTTTAGAGTTGATGATAAATGCGATTATCGCGCATGACTTGTTTCCTTTGCTATTCTGACAGAGATCATGGCTGACCATGTTGACACATGTAGGTCAAAAATTCAGATTCACAATATAGAATCTCTGGAATCTCAGATCGTATGGACGATACTGTTCTTGTTCGATTTGGGGTAAAAAAGTTAAAAACAAGTTTGTTTTTATATCAAAACACAGAGTATGATTTTCACACTTTGTAAAGCCATGGAGGAAGGTGTTCCATGATAAAACATTGCCTGAATTCCTTCTCTGATTACTGTGACCAAGAGTTTAACTAGGCCACTGCCAAATATGCTAAAAAAGTCAACAACAAATTAATTCAACTGACTGAATCTAATCAGGACCTAGTACAGGATGGTTATGGATTAAGCAGACTGCTCAACAGCTTAGTATTAATAACGCTTGTGTGATTCTATTGGTACCTTGCAAAATGCATCAAATGCACTTTTCATCAACCCTGTGACTTGTTCAAACCTAGAGTCAATGGTTAGATGACTTGCACATAGTGCTGATTCACTAGGACTGCTGACTGACTGACAACAATCAACAGTTACCTTCTGAATTTTAAAAAAGCAAAAAACCACTCATACACTGTACAGTTAAAGTAATCTCCCAAACCCTGAAAAAAAAAAAAATAATTTCAAAAATAAAACACAAAATTAGTAGGCCCTAATTGTGCGCATACAAACAGTGCGTCCTTAATGTCTCATTGTCACCAACAAATTCAATACCTACCACTATGGAAAACTTTTCCCAATGACACTGTATAATAGCCATTCTCTTTGAAATGCTGAGGTAATGTTGTGAAATTTCCCGCTGCATCTCGCCAGTAGCTGGACATGAAGTCCCACAGGCGAGTAGAGTCTGGTCTCCTACTTGTCAAGAAAGATATTCTACTTGGTGCACACAAAGCTTGCTGCAAACGAAAGGCCACAGATCATTACCAGAGTACCCAATTTAACATCAGCAAAATACAAATCAAAAAGAATACCTTTAAATCATACACAGCTTGGAAAGCTCTTAACAAATATTCATGCATTACTTATCTTATCAATATGTCTGTAAATGGTTAAGGTATACAATACTGAATTTACATGTTCATTGAAGAAGTTATGGCCGTGTCGTGGTCGAGTGGATAAGAACACATAACTCAAGCTCTGGTGTTTCTGATCAGCAGAGTGTGGGTTCGAGTCCCGGTTGTGACACTTGTGTCCTAAAGCAAGACACTTAACCATTATTGCTGCGCCCTTCGGATGGGATGTAAGGCTGTAGGTCCCATGTGTTTTGCAATGCACGTAAAAGAAGCCAGTGCACTTATCGTAAAGGGAAGGGGTTCGCCTCAGTGTTCCTGGTTTGATAGGCTGCATATTGCACCACAGCACCTTGTCAACCATTACATGGTGCTATGTAAAGGAATAGGTCTCATACTTTGATCTCCATTATGTTGACTGGATAGGACACGCTGCACGCCATGCGTCAACGTGCACGTTCTTTCAAGAGGTGATTTGAAAATTCAAACGCGGGTCGTCACATCATTCTGTACGCAACGCAAACAACTAAAGTTTGGTGCTGGAGCAAATGAATTTCATCAGATTTTGCTTATTTCTACGTAGCTTTTGAAGAAAATTTAAATCAAATATAAAGGGTATGATAAAGCAATGGTGAAGTGTTGGATGGTTATAATTTGTCGGAACTCAAGACACACAGATGCTCAGAAAAAGTGGGATTTCCTTCCTTTAAGTAAGTGTTATAGTCTGTAGTGATTATGTGCTTAACATAATACTTTGACTTTGTTTAACATAAGTCTTTTGTCTTCTTGCCAAATCTGTTTGACCACTGCAAGATCCTAATCGCATGCCGATCGCATACCGATATCTTCATTGGAATACATTCCTCCGCATGTGTATTTTATCCAGCAAACTCCTTCGTTTTAAAGGAAGTGATCATCAGACGTTACGTAAACTTTATCACAATGGAACTTTGTTTTAGGCTAAAATGTACGTGTCAGCAAGTCCCTTGCGCATGCGTGTTTTTACTTTTAAACCCTCTAGAGCAACTACACTGCATGCCGCACCGTTGATCATCAAACAAGTACAACGCGCTCGACATGTCCTATCCAGTCAATAAAATAGAGATCAATGGTCTCAAACTTCAAAACGTAGCTCTGCATACCTTGCAGAATAAATACTGCAGTGTGTAGAAAGGGAGTATTAGGGCGGCATAAATGTACCGTGTTTGTAAGTATTATTATTAATAAATTAATACATGAATAAAAGATGTGAAATTCAGAAAATGAACAAGTTGCTGTGGTTACCACTAATTGGAAGATTTTACTTATTAGGAGTGGCATCTATAGAAGGAGGAATAACATGCGTCTATATAAATCAACATGAACAAAGTTTACTTGAGATGGTGCCATTTTATGCTAGGACCGATGCATCCCCATAAAAACACAAATTTGAAAGTGGACAACAAGATCTTCCAAAAAGGTACCATCATCTTTTCACCACAACAATTTGGCAATCATAGATTCAATTATTGATAAACAGACCATGAATGTTTACCTGTGCATGGGCATCCGTAAATCTGATTGATTGTGCAGCAAGCTGGTCCATGTTGGGAGTAATTACTTGCTCTCCATAGCTCCCTAAGGCGGGTCGAAAATCATCAATGATCAGGAAAAGCACATTGGGTCTTGAATCTAAGAAAGATGGTATAAACTGAGTCAAATACACATGTATGTATGTCTCTTGTAAACATCTCCCCCTCCAAAAAACAAATTAAACAACAAATTTGTTAAACTCCAAACAAGTTTATATGCAAAGCACAGATCATCTTGCAAAGCAAGGTAATCAATGTTCTTCTTATTTCTTATTGTATCATGGAGATTTGTAACTAGGACAATAGGAGTAGGCCTAAGACATAGAATTAGACAGTCAAACTATTTGGGTTACTAATTGAGGTACCATAAAAGTATTCACTCTTAACCACTTCACACCAATTTTGTCTAGACTTTGATGTTTTTTTAACACCCAAAACAACTTCGGAGCGCCCTCACTCTTTTGAGTGTCAGTCGGACGGCTGACATGAATATCCACCTAGGCATTCCATTGTGTAGCATGTACAGGAATGCACTTACATGTACAATGCTTTGCTTTGTTTCACCTGTACAAAGATGGACAGAAGGTACTGGAAATCATTTTAATAATAATTAGACTTATTGAGCGCCTTATGCTGATCAAACTCTGAGGCATTTTACAATAAAATCATGCTCGTAATATCCCTTTTCCAGGGTTATTGTGTATCCCCGATTCCAGACATCCTTTTGTCATACAAATGTGGCTTACAAGAATGGTATGGAAATTTGTTTGGTATACCGATATGAAGTGGTTAAAAGTGATTGGTGAGAATGATTGAGTTATTTTTACTTGAATTAATACAATCAATAATACACAAATAAAGGCTACTTTACTTACTACGCCTAGCCTTACCTTCTAAGCCCAGATGAACATTAAATCAATATTTATATGCGATTACCCTATTTCTAGCCCTACCACTACAAAAGAATTAATATTTAAATACATACTATTTCTAATAATTAATGTCCTACAGGGTCAGGTATAAGCCAAACTATATCTGACTTAGCGAGTTGCACCATTATTATATAATACTGGCTACTGCACTATTGTAACTAGACTAGAACAACACTCTGCATCCGGCCACCACTTTATCTCCCTTAATTTAGGTCAAATTATATCCTTACCTGTCCAAAAGGGTTGACAGAATGTTTACAGAGAGAAACAGGCACTTAATACAAAGTGTCAAAATCATGAAAAAAAAACACCCAAATTTTTGGGTCTATGGTGGTCTTGACAACGCTGCTCGCTACACTCAAGTTTTAGTTTCTTTGGGCATGAGTGTGCAAGAGTTCCGTCTGCGCGATGAAATGTGTGCTTTAATTTTCCTTTTTTAAGGTCAAAATTTTTTCTTGTTTCAGCTACCAATTCCTCAACAACAGGAATTTTACAAAAAGGGAAATACAGTCCAACATCAAATAAAAATTCAACTAAATCCCTTATAAACAGTGGTGGCCGGATGCAGACATTTTTCCCTAGATTATAGCATGAATAAGCACTGGGACTTTCCCACTAAGTGAAATACTACGGAATGATAACCTTTCAGCAAATGATATAAACCCATCCCAGAGTACAGACCACCCCTGCAGTAGGCCTAAGCATCATAACTTCCTTTTTAATTTTAGTTAGGTAGAGCCTGCTGACAATGCACAGCTAAAGTTGATAATCGTGCACATGATCATTAAACAAATATACACTATTTAATAGTTTACTACAGCTACATACAATACATCATGAAAGCTTTGCGATAGTGATACTGATAATATAGTGATACTAGTGATACTAACAAATAAGCAATTTTTCACGAAATTGATTGAACAAATTAAATAAACTAACACAGTACAGTAACCATTGGAGGCCAGAAACACTGTAGTACAATGATGCACCTATTAAGACAACAACCAGCTGTCACCCTGGCAGGTAGTGACATCCCACTTGCCCATAAGATCTTCATTACTGTTACTGCACTATATCTGATATAAGAATACGTAGTAGTACTGTAGAGTACGACTACTCTGTCGCAACACATGGTCACAGCATGGATTTTCTTCCTCCATGGTCACCAGACAAGACCTGCTGCAGGTCCAGGGATTTCATGATTTAGCCTACTCCTAGAACTATGAGGTTTGCTACGCTATCGTCTCCGCGAACGATAGCGTAGCAAACCTCATAGTTCTAGGAGTAGATTTAGCCTACCCGATCCCCAGGGTCGGGAAAGAAACCAGTTTCACCATACTTCTAGTTCTACCGAAAAAAACAAACTTACCACAATCGACAAAGTTTACAGTAGCTAGAAGGAACGTCCAAACATATAACGTTGCCATGGCAAACGCATAATTCTGTTGCATACGTTGTAACCCGGCACTGAGCAAGGAAGTGACGACCCACAAAGACGACCGACCACCAGACGATGGGGTACTTTACTCTGTTTTCGAGCCATGCCTGTAGTCTTGGAAGTTAGAGTTCTTTAAGTCTGTCGAGAGTATCCCAAGGATGTAAGGGCCATTTATTATTAAATTCATCTGTTTTTAAAGTTAATCTAGCAAATAAAAATCATCCGCTAAATACCTTTATTCATATCACCTCGTTACTTGTCATTAAATTAATAAGATGTCTGTCGCATACCGTTTGTCATTAATTGCTTTGCAAACGAGACTTTTGTTTACACAAAAAGTCTAATAACACGTCCAGCCAGCCAGAGAGGGCGCAACACATACCAGCGAGTCCGAGCTCCCCGTCCGTGCAGCGAGTCACGGGCACCGCACTTTCTGTGTGTTGATAACTACCACTTGAAAAATCTTATTAATTAATGACTTAAAGGCACTGAACACGTTTGGTAATTGTCAAAGACCAGTGTTCTCACTTGGTGTATCCCAACATATGCATAAAATAACAAGCCTGTGAAAATTTGGGCTCAATTAGTCACCGAAGTTGCAAGAAAATGATGAAAGAAAAAACACCCTCGTTGTACAAAAATTAATTTGTGTGCTTTCAGATAGGAATAAAAACTTCTTGCAAGAAGTATTTATTATTTTAGTGAGAAATTACCTCTTTTTCAAACACTACGTTACTTCAGAGAGATTCGTTTCCTACAATGTGTTATACTATCAACAGCTCTCCGTTGCTTGTTACCAAGGAAGTTTTTATGCTAATATTTGTTTTGAGTCATTACCAAACGTTTACGATAACTTTAACAAAAATGTAATCAATTAAATTGAACATTTCCAAAAAAACGCTTATCAAGTGGACATAAGCGCATGCTCATCAAGGGTTTGGACAATGAATCGAAAACACAATCGAAATCCAGAGAAATGATGTTCACCTTTAAAAAAAAATTATCCTTCTGATCTGCGAGCGCCGTGAAAACCGAGTCATGTGAGATTTCTGGAAGTTTCTTTTTCTTTTCGGGTCAACTATAATAATACTCCAGTTACAAATTTGTTTGATACATTTTTATGTTTGAGTTAATAGGAAAACATTTAGCACATAATCAATATAGTCACTAATTTCATGTAGATTTTGAAATAAAATTTCAATATGATTTAGCAAGTTTTTTACCCTTAATCATTTTCGTCATGTTGCCGGTAGCTATAGCTAATATAAACCCTAAAAGTACAGCGAACTTTCTTTCTATGCATTATTGTGCACACCTTTGTGTCTTGTCAAGGTTATTTCGGGTACCTTGTTGATCTATATGACGGTTATATTGCCAGTTACAAATTATCAATATAGTCACTAATTTCATGTAAATCAATTGAGTTTGTTTCAAGCAGATTTTGAAATAAAGACTTTAACATGAAAACAAAAATTAGCAAGTTTTTTACCCTTAATAATTTTTAGTCATGTTGCCGGTAGCTATAGCTATAAACCCTAAAAGTACCGCGAACTTTCTTTCTATGCATTATTGTGCACACCTTTGTGTCTTGTCAAGGTTATTCCGGGTACCTTGTTGATCTATATGACGGTTATATTGCCAGTTAGGTATAGAAACGAAGCAATAATTGACGACAACTTTGTATTTGCGATTCATCAAAACATAAAGAAGTCTGGTGGTTCGGTGACGTTTATTTGAATGGATTAGCATACTAGCCAATAGAAAGTGACCTCTTTACCGATGGGTTTATTTTCTAAATACCAATTCGGAGTTTAGGAACCTTCACGCACTACTTCAAAGGTCTCAGTTTGCCATACAGAAAGCCCCTGTCCTTTCTCTCTGATACCTCAATCGCTCTGAAGATTTTTGATATCTCCATTACCATGGCGACCAACTTGCAAAACCTTCTCCCGCTTTTCCTTATTGGGATGGTGATATTGTCTGCTCATGCAGAGTATCACTGTGGGATGCAGCAATCTTGTTACATGCTACCAGCTGAATGCGCCTATGGTACTTGTGACTATGAAGTTGTCTGGAGCCTGTCTGAGGATAACACCAAGCTCAACCTGAAAATAGCTGCTACAACGACAGGCTGGGTCGCTGTTGGTTTCTCAGACGATAAACGAATGGTAAGTTAGGTATTTATCTTGTTTACCTAAACCAAACAATATTCAAAATCATTACTCAAAGTTAAAACTTCTCTTATTAGGCCTAGATGTTTTCGTCAAATAATTTACTACAATTTAAATATAAATGAAGCTTTTCATCTATTAATTTATTATGATCCAATTCAACTGACGTTATCACCAAATAAATTTTGGCTACGACATTTTGGGAGTCAATTTCCCTGTGTAGTGAGCACTGACCCCAGTCACATTTAGCTTGCGATGGGTTTGCGAGTAGTTTGCGACGGATTTCTAGTCACTTTCGGGCGGGGCCCCACGGGACTCCTTGCGGCTGCCGGGTCATTTTGGGGATGGGCGGGCATCGAGTTACTTTTAACTCGGACTTCAAACCTGGTGCGGCGTTTCGCATCGCAAACTGGTCGCCAGGGCATCGCACACATCGGGCGGGCGCCGGGCCAAATTTTGTACAACCTATAGGCAATCCATATACCGGCCAGGCACCGCCCACTAACGCTGCTCAGACGCCGTCGGGCCCCGTGTGGGGCACTTTTAATTGTAACTGTCACCGCCCTATCGTGCGATCTTTCGCCGACCTCTATACGCTGGTATGCAATGTCGTAAAATGAATTGCAAAAAAATTAAACAAATTGCGCAGACGTACCGGTATGCGATGTCGTAAAATTATTCGAAAATATTTGCGCAGACTTATGCGATGTCGTGAAAATATTCGCAAATGTTTGCGCAGGCGTAATGTATGCGATGTCGTGAAAATATTCGCAAATGTCTGTGCAGACGTATGCGATGTCGTGAAATTATTCGCAAATATTTGCGCAGACATAATTTTTATGCGATGTCGTAAAATTATTCGCAAATATTTGCTCAGACGTATGCGATGTCGCAAATATTTGCGTAGACGTATGAAATCAATGTCTAGAATTGGTATAATCATGCATTATACTTCATTTCTTAACGAAGCAAACTGTAACAAAGCGTGAAAATTCTGTTAAGAAGGTGCAAGCGACCCTGGCCCTTTATTTTTCGCTGACTGATTTTTCGTCCAAAGAAGAGAACAAACGTAAAGAGAGAGCAAAAACCACTTACAGTTCGAACTATATTATAAATCGTCTCAAAAGATTATACATAAAGGCATCGGCGTAACTAAGGTAAAATTTTAGGGGGCACAAGGGGGTGCACCATATTTTCAAGGGGGGCACTCCTGGCCAAGTTTCCCTTTGCCTTTTTCTTTAAAACAAGCGCATGCCCGTAATCGGGAGGGGGGGGTCGGACGACCCCCCCTAAACAAAAATATACATACAAATAAAATAAGCTATAAGAAATAAAGAATTAAAAAGTCTAGAAAAAAAACTAATTTAAAAGGTCTGCAGCGTAACTGTGCAACTAATAAATAACACACTAAGCAAAAAGTTGTTTTCAGTCTGCTCATTATCGTTAAATTATGACATTTATAGCAAAACATAACATACAAAGATGTAAATAGAGGACACAATGGGTGGCATACGCCGTCTGAGCATTAAATATGCAGAAATAATATTGATACAAAGCTGTAATTGAGTTGTTTTCAGATATAATAACCAACATCATATCGCAAAAATGCTGCACCAAATGGCTTGAAATGGGCATTCTTTTTTACACAATGTCGAACTTCTGAGAGGAGGGCACATCCTCCTCCCACTCCCTTCTGCGTCGCAAACGTGACGGGCAGCGCTTACGTGAGTGTAACAAATTTATATTATTTTCTGCATGTAAATGGAAAAATAGTTTTAAATACATCGAAAAATTAACTCATCAAAGTGTATAAAATGTAACATTTTACTCCGGAATTTCCAATCACAAAAGTCCAGATTTCAAATGGGGGCACCTGGGGGGGGGGCACGGACATCAGTTGGGGGGGGGGCACGTGCCCCCCGTGCCCCCTTAGTATATAACAATGCACTCTACTAAACGCTCTCCATCAAATTATCGCAGAATGACCTTTTTCCTTTTAGTAAAACGAGAACAGCAGTAAGGAGAAAAAATAATCCTGGATCTGCCTTTGACAACTAATAAAGATGAAATGGCATACTTAATTTTATAGTAAACATAATATACAACTATTTATCTCACTTTGGTAATGTGGAAATTTCAAATTCATAACCCTCACTTGTCAACACTGACCTGGATAAACTTATGGTGTTAAAAACCGATTGAAGTAAAATTACAGAAATATTTTTACTCAATTTGGGCAATGATAACAATGGGAGAGATAAGCAGTAAGGAAAAGGGTTGAAGAATGGGATTGGTTGGGGCGGCGTTCTCTTTTAGTGTCTGAATGAGTTCAGGTATACGATCATTGTCTAAGTATATACATGCATTGTTTGCCAAAAATGATCTGCAGAGCAAGTTTGGATAATTCAATCCAGACGTAGTGGTAGGGATGAATGGTGAGGTCTAGTGGAGTCACGTTTTCCAACAGGTTTACTGGTTCACTCCGACGAGTTACACCCAGATCTCTGACCGGCTCTGACCCAGATCATAAGAGGACGCCACCATTGTCAACGAGTCACTGGCTTATTGAGTGAGAACCGGGTATTCATAACTAATAACCACATGCATCACTGAACTACAACAGACGTAGAAAACAGATTCTTTCTAGAGCTAGTGCTTGGTGACCTGTAACAAGAGTGGATTTATAATGTTGGGCTGTTTCACCTGCATGCTTTTCAACTTAGGATCAACCTTTCCCTGCACGGAAAAAAATACACAAAAAACATTCTAACTGCCTTATTCTTGTTTGCTATTATTTTGTGTGCTATTTTGGTTTGTTCTAAACGTACTTTTGGGGGGGTTCAACTACGACTTTTGAGCTAAGTCACCTCAGGATGGAATTAAGATGTTACAGCTGAATAATTCCAAAACTCACAGTTGCCAAATAACGTTTTATGGAGAATATCTTTATCTTTCATCATAGGGAAATGACCATGTTCTTATGTGCATGAGGACTGGGAACGCATCTGCCAAGTTTGAGCATCGTTACAACAGAGGAAGGGCAAATGTTGCAGAGGAAACGGTAAGGAGAAAGAAACTACAGGAAAATATAATTGGCCGAGACTCAGTTTTTGGGTAGCCAATCTAAATGAAAGTGCGCCCTCTGTGGCAAACTGGCACTTGGAAAGAAGTGTGGCTGGTGGTCTCAGGTATGGGATGGGACAAAAACTCGGTAATGGTCGCTGTGCAGAGTACAAGGGGTGATGGGTGAAAAGTTTTGTAACCAGTTTGAAATTGAACTTACGTACCACTAGAATCAACCCGAAATATCTCAAGACTTTACTAAAAAGTAAACCCCAATGATACATAACAAAAATACAAACAGACAGAAGTGAGATGATCAGATGATCGTTGAAAAGTTTGTAGTTTGGTCACGGCAACAGAGGCCCTACTTTAGAATGATTAGGCTACGATCTTCACATTATCTGAAAAAATATTAAGTTAACATAATTATAATTTTCAGTTACTACTTAAAAAATTACTTGAAGATCAAGTGGGAAATGCTTATTGATTGGCTCGATGGGGTGCAAGTTTAATTTGTGATAATGATAACAATAATTACTATCATGGAATATTTTTGGATTACTTCAGAATCATGGGATTACTGTGAACGAGATCAACTACTCAGATGGCAAGGTGAGCTGTCGTTTAGAACGTAACGTCAGTGTCATGACTGGAGGAAATTTATTTGACGTATATGAAACCGATTACTACATGTTCTTCGCAAGAGGACCACTGGTGAACGGTAAGCAGTCAAACACCAAATGTCTGCAGTATACTTTAACGAGGCTATTGGTAATGGGGTTCGTTTGCGTTATTCGTGGCAGATTTTGCCCTTAGTGGCTCAGTGGTAAAATAGACCTAGGTATTTCAACAAAATGATGATGCAATTTAAACTAGATGAGCTCGTTAGTTGAATCTAGACAATTAAGCTTTGTTATATTTAATTTTTACAAAGTAAACGGTTGACATACTATAATTATTTCTAACCAGGCGTGCCTGTACAGCATGACGTGATTCCCGCTGTGACGTCAACGAAGGTGCATTTCGAGGACATTGTGATTGTGAATGCAGTGAGTCCGACTGCCGGTGATGGTGGCGACGACGACCGTAACAGTGCCAATTTCAAACAAGGAGGTAATTGGTCACAATACAATTATGTACCACAGGTACCATATCAGTGGTGGGTCGGTTATGTACAAATGGTTCCAACACCGTCCCTATGTTGCCAGTGCAAACATGAACTTTAGAGCGCAAACCGAAATACTACCAGTAGTGAACAATAGAAGGACTTGATGTTGCTCTATGATTGGACCAAAGTTTGATCAATAATGATGAAGCGCTGCACAACCAGACGGAGTTATATTGGAATGTGTCTATAATGTTCCCCTTGTTATGTCCCAATGCTTTCAATTGATACAAATTTCAGATTTTGGACGATGTGTCTTCGCCTTGTTCTTAAAAATGACATTGTAGTTTTAACATATGTATTTTACTCATACATTAATCGATTATTTAATCTCTCAAATGTTTACTTTCGAATTACAGGTCACGTGTTTGTTACGTTCAGCATGCTGATCGGACTGATTGCCTCCAATCTGCAGTAGAGACATTGGGCTGATGTAGTGGCTATGATGACAAACAAACAAACAAACATAATGCTGGATGACTAGATGTTGAATGACAGCATTCGAACTGTTAATTACACTGTATTGAGCAATTATTGGGCACCAACCTATAGTTCTAAAGAGTGGAAACGTGGGAAGGTGGCTAATTCAGCCTAAACTTCATATCTCCTGCACTATAAATCACACTTTCCACACATTTGATTTGAATTGTAGTAGCTTTTTATTGTCATCATTTTATATCACTGTTATTGGAACACCGTCGGTTGATCGATCCCACCTACTATGTAGAAGATTATATTTAGTTAAGTTTTATAATTTGTATCTATCTTGTATTCTAAACTTGCTGTATTATCCAGTTATTTCAACTTAATCCACATATACTTTTGGTGATGGTTATATTTTAATAGCAAATTTCGTAACACAATCATTGTAAGAAGACAACACTTTCGTTGATTTCAATATAGTAATTGCATGACATTTCATGAGAATTGTTGAAATTATTGTAAGGTTTACTATAACCACCCATATAAAGCAGTCATTGATTTTAGATAATGCTGTGCAGAAGTTTTCCTTTTTATAAAAAAAAACCTTTAATGATCGAATAGGACATTTAAAGGAACATTACAGATTTGTTTTTTTGCTAACAAAACAGTTAAGCACTTTATATAATCCACCACATACATAAACTGACAAACCTGTAGAGGTCTGGGTCACGAGAAAATAGTGAAAAACCGATTACACGTTTGCATGATGTGTTATACAATGCACGAATAAAACGCTCATGAGCGATAAACTCCAATCGGAAATTAGTTTTATTTATTTCTCATATTTCTGTCTGAAATATGGAATTTCAGACAGAAATATTTCTAGGGATGTTTTCTACTATCATCATCATTAGACCGTGTAAGTTTTATGTAAATTTGTGATCTTAAAGAAAATTTAATTACCAGTTCTGTAACGTTCCTTTAAATAAATAAAATGTGTCACAGTTGTTGAACTTAAAAAGAACTGTCATTACTTTCGTTCGTTAGGATATATTATGTTTATGGAGTATTTTGGAAACATTTGCTATTCTTCTTCTGTATTATAACTCGGGAGTCCTCTGTCATGCTTGTACCATCATATTCAATCTTGACGTTACAGCCGCTGTATATACCAATCAGGAAATGCAGGTCAGCAAACAATAATCACAACTGCAGACAAAGATCACAATGTATGGTTATTATATGTTCATGGTTACTAGGGAACGGCACATGAGCTCAATTTTAAAATCACAGTGACATTTTAAGCAATTAAAGTTGACACTTTAATTGCACTGTGATCATAATTGTTGGCAAAAAGTAGGTTTTATATACCTTAGCTACATTCAATCTTGAAACTAAGTTGAATCTGCAATTAAGTTGTCATATCACAGAGATAACCTCTTGACCTCTTAGGAACAAGCTAGTTTCAAACAAGACATCTCCATGTTTTCAAACGTGAGTACATCTCCACCCCGTATACTACAAAGTTAATTAGTAATGCATTAAATGGGGCCCAAAGAAAAATGTATACATTGGTACCGTAATAGGCCCGACATACGTGACTCATGACTGCTTCATTGACATGCTACTACCTCTCCCACGATTATAAGTTACAAATAATAGTTATGTTAATCATTAGGCCTACATTTCCACCGAAAGGCTTTGAATTTGGCAGATTTCTCGACAGGTTTCTTTATTTAGACGATATTTAGCAGCATTTTACTGATAAATATTTATACCACAAAGGGCACTTATCCAAGCAATCAGCGATGCGCCCTTTCTCTTTTACACTTTCATTAAAAGTTCATTAAAATGTAAGGAATTTAAAAATCATTCGACAGTGAATCTCTTCAAAGTAAATATCTAATTATTTTATAAACTAATTATTTCTTGGACGCAAGGGAATCTATTTTCTATAAACCAATTACTTTTTAGTTTACCACTTACTCATGCACCTTATCTTGCTTCCTTCCTTCATTTACAATTTTATTCGGGCGCAAAGTCGGACTGTGTACCGGTATACAGTCAGACCATGGTCAGACAGTCGGTGCCAGCGTGCTGTCAGGTCAGAACAACGGCTTGCCACGACGAATGTAGTTGCTAAGATGCGCAAAAAACTTCATCACTCCAATAGGCTTGGGAAAATTTGAACACAAAGATTGCAAAAATAACCCAACACATGACAAATTACAATCAATTGACACTATGATCAAGTCCAATCAAATAAAGGGATACGACTCTTGAATGAACTCCTGCAGGCACGTAGGAACCGGGGGGCCGGGGGGGGGGGCACTGGCCCCCGCTGAAAACATGCTGGAAAAAAAAATGTTGTCCGGATGATAAATTGGCTTGTTCATATGTTCTGAGGGAATAGTACTGCAATCTGTAGGCCATTTAATCAGATCACATTGACAAAGTGGCTATTTGAACACATTTGCTTACGGAATCTTGAAGTTTCTTCGTCGGTGCTTCCGCCCATGCAACAGACGCAAATTGAACACGTGCGCAAAAACGCCCGGCCACAATTTTTTTTGTATGTGTATGGGTTCAACAGTGAAGGGATCCTAGGAGGCGCCCATTCCTTATGCGTGTATACAAAAGCCAGCGTGGGATTAACATTTTCTAGGAGTCCTTCGTTGATGTTCAGGAAATTTTCCTGTAAAATTAGACGATTGATATTGATCAGAAGTGCTCTTTTCCTCTGTATTTAGGCACACGGAAGCTTGATTTTTCGACCCCAAAATGCCAAAAGCTCCAGGGGGCGAAGACCCTGGACCCCACCAGGGGCCGGGAGGCCGGCCCCTGGACCCCAACCCTGAAATTTATTTGAGCCACAAACGGAGAAGCCTGTGTGCGCTGTTATGACCCCCGGTTCAAAAAATCCTGGGTCTGCGCATGCTCATTTCTTAAAATAGATAGCATCGAACAGTATTTTAGCATCAATATTTCGAGGGATGTTTCTACCATCATAAACTTTACACCGTGTCAGTTTTATTTTTAAAAATATTTTAACTTCATGTTTTACATCGCAGATTTTAACTGATAGTACATTAAACGATTTTATGCAATTCTGGTGATCTGGGGATGTGGGTGAAGTGTTTAATATAATTAAGGTGACTGACCAGGCAAATTTCACAGATATAACCTGGCCCCCCTGTTAAAGTCATCTTCCTACGTGCCTGTCCTGTATACGTAAAATTCATTTATAAAATAAATATATTTATCTATTGGATGGGACAAAAAATAATGAATCTAATATTACCAGGCCATCGGTGAGACTCTTGAAGCTATGTGGCATATCTCAACTATCAAAGATTTGCAGATGGTAATCCAAACCCCTTCAATCACACTGCACAGAAAATAAAATACATGTTCGGAAATTACGAATGTTGGTTGATACAACTGGGAGTCCTCATGTAAAATGGAAAGGGCTCTATAGTTGATTAGATTACCGGCAATCAAAACCAGTTGGAACCTCTTCGAAAGCAGAAAAACACAACATGTTTGTTAATAATTTCTAGAAATGGAAATGACACTCATTGTTCACTACGCAGCAAAAAGAAGAAGTGCATTAGTGCATCAACGCTTAACTAGAATGAAACAGCACCGACAGCAATAAATGTCTTGACATCAATGGTATTCTGTTAATTTGATAATTGATTTTAATTTAACACACACAAAATATTCAAAGTAAAGTCCAGAGTTAAGAAGTAACAGCATGCTGATTGGCATGCGACAACACGTTGCATATACAGGCTCAAAGTCTGCATCCGCTGGCACTGTGATTGCCGCACTCTCTTCCAAGAGAATGCCACAAAGTATCCTGTGTGCTTTGATCGATCATGGTTTGGATTGACATTGTTAAATCTTGGAAATACAGAGTATTGCTGATTTAAAGACAGTAAACTTCATCGTTGGCAACACTCCTGAGCGAACGCGGAGTGATAATCAAGCTACTTTCTATTACATGACATTCGCACGCCCGAAGACGAATTACATCGGCAGCAGTTTATCCATAATGTTTCAACGATAAGATTATGTGAATGGCAACAACTTATCTGACTGCAGAAAAACAACAACTGAACAGTTTAGCAGTACAAAAACAACATCGATCAATTTAAAAGAAGTTTACAGAACAGAGAAGTGGCGGCATTGTGCCGGCTTGGACTCTTGAATCCTGAAGAATAAACGGATGTTCAACAAGGCAACAACGAATGCAGACATACTTCATTATGATTTGTACTCCAAATGAAACTCTTACCAACAGTGACTCCCATACTGCAAATCAAGTGGAAATTATCATTTATGTAGTGATTTTAATTTGCGAATCAACCGTTTCCATACTCGGAGGTTTTCTTGTCTGTGTGACGTTTTTAAGTGTCCGTACAATTAGTTGTAAACCAACGAGCAAGTTGATCGTCAATTTGGCCGTGAGTGATGCAGCGATGGGGGCATTGGTTTTACCGTTCACTGCTTCCACCGTAGTGAACCAAGCATGGATCTTTGGTGATGTGATGTGCCAGATACAAGGATTTATCAAAACATTCTTGAGCCAAGTACAGCGGTCCAGTTTACTCCTGATTGCTGTTGACCGTCTCCTCCGCATTAAGTACCGGTTCAGCTACGGGAGGCGATCCCATACAATGGTATGGCCCATCCTCATCATGTGGATTATGAACATCCCTCTAGCTGTACCTCCTCTATTTGGCTGGAGTGAGTTTAAGTGGGAACCTCACAAACCATCCTGCACGGTGGACTGGCTATCCAGTCTATCCTATTCCATTACATTCCTTACTATTTTTGGTTTCAGCCTACAGGGTGTGATTACGGTATGTTACATGTTGATTTTCCGGGAGGTACGTGCCAGTAGGTTGAGGGTGCAAGCGGCTATGGTAGACCGACTTGGAGCCAACATGACACCATCACCAACAAATAGGAGAAATGCTCATTCTTACATCTTCATGACCAAAGATGAAATAGCCGTAGCTAGGACTATGATAGTCCTTGTCATCTTATCCTCCATCCTCTCATTGCCTTACATCATCTCTCACCTCATCTCATTGCTAAGGAACAGTCCACTGTCCTACCGTAATGAAATGACTACCACAATCTTAGTGTATCTCAACAGCTGTCTCAACCCCGTCATCTACGGCGTAACTAATTCTCGGTTTCGACAAGGATTTAAAACGGTAGTTCGGTGGTAAATCGTTAATAGTCAAACAACTCTTTTTAGAGTAACCACTTCAAAAAAGATATTCTAATTACATGATGTATGACTATGAGTAAACAACTAGATACAATCAAATATTCTCAAATAAAGTAACCTTGTTTTAAGAACATCGAGTATAAGCAGTTATTTGTGTAATTGAGTCTGCAGTGATGTTTCAATGGAACTTGGAACAAATATAAAAACAGCATCATTGTAAAGTGACAAATACAACAATTTATTTCCGAAACATTGATTTAATACAAGTATAACCAAGCATTAATTTAAATGTAAATGGTGTTGTACATAGGAACGGTATGAAATTTTGTTCCAATAATAACCAAGAATATCCAACGTTTTTTACATATAAATATATAAATGGGAACAAATGCACACAAAAAACAGACCATTGAAATGACCGTCCTAAAAAAAAACCATGGCATATAAATGTGCTGCTAAAGTTTCAATTTAAAAAAGGAAAAACAATTAAACGTATTTTATTATACGTTTGCAGATGTGGTGATAATATCTTAAATTTTGAACAATACTTTGGGTCTGGTTGTTGCTCCAAACGTGTTTGTCCCTTTTAGTTCAAAACAAGTTTACATGTTAAGATTAAGGTTTTAACATTGCTGCATCTTACTTAATCTATTTATTTTAACATCCCACATGTATAACGGTTAGTTGAGAACATTGTTGAAAATCAGGAAGGAATTCTCCCTTTCCTTGTGAATTGAATTATAAATTGTTGCTATTTAAAACACTAGTTTACCAGGGCCTCGTAAAACGACTCCTATATTATCACTAATTGGACCAAACATATCCAAGTTTACCGCACATTTCAAATGCTGCCCTCTATAGAGCATCTGATGTTAGCATCTGAAGCATTTTGTGGAATATTCTACACGCGTTCACCACATTAAAAGAACACACAATTTTGTTTTGACATTTGACATTTGAATCCTAATTAATTTTGACATAAACTACACTATTTTTTATTTCACATACTTTTGTAATAAGTTGATGTTATTATTGCATACATGTACATCTATCTGCATTGTATTATAATTATTTGTTTAAAGTGTTGAGATAAAGTTGGGATTTAACACATCTAATTATCAAATTTTCTTGTAAGTCAGGAAATGGTTCCTCTGGTGTTTTCCAAATACTTACAATTTAAGTTATATCAAACTTAAAGGTGGAGATTTGTCGGTGAAATTGTTGTAAAAGAAAAGCCTTTCAGGTGCAAAAGTCACACCATTTGTAAAAAGATTGTATATGTAAAGATACAAAAATGAAATTGTAAAACATATTTTAAAAACGTACCATGGTAAACGAACAAGTTCAAATTGATATAAAATAAATCAAATAAATAGATACATAAATAAAACAATCTAAATAAACACGCACCATATAATGTAGATATATATGCGTTATGATGTGAATAACCAATTACTCTTTTTGATCAGGAAATAGATATTCCAACTTTGGCTCAAATCTGACTCTAGGATTTTAGTAGTTCTTAGTAGTTCTAGTAGTATTTCAGTAAAGCTGATCCTGCGTTTTGTAAAATGTTTATTTGGCCATTGGATTTAGTTATCAGAACTTGAAATAAAAGACATACAGCTTTCATTGAACTATAATAATGGATTGAAATAACAGCTGCAATATAATCTCATGGGCAATAGTACTGCTTGTTTGTTTCACTTTCACACTTGATATCATTTTCCTGGGAAGAATGAACTCTCAGCATGCTAAACCCAAGGGTTATCTCGCTCAACCCTATTCACAAGCAGGGCTATCTATCCCAGGAGTATGCCGGGGTAGGCAATTCAAGTGTGAAAAGTTCAACTAAATTTTCAAAAGGAATTTGCTTGGAAATTCGTCTATGTGTGACAGGGTCTTAAGAGATAGTGTTTGGTTTATAGTACAAAGATCATTGAAAATTACATTTAAGACAATCACTTCAGATCCCAGACACACATGTAGAGTTTAATGTGAGTTGAAAATGAATCTTGCATTACAATGTGTGAATCTTCTTTCAAGAAGAGATTTTCACATGATTGTCTCTCACAAACTAGTTTATTTATTTCTCACTTTCGACACCATGCAAAGATTCAAATCTTATGCGATAATCTTTGTAGCATTTCAGTCAATGTTGAAATGCAGTATAGTACTTCTTGGACCAACATGCTTAGCATTTTCCTCCGATATAAATCTCAATATCAGTTGGATCAAGGGTTAGGAACTTTTTACACAATGTTTATGGATCATTCATACTATCATCAACACAGAATAATATAATAAATTAAAGCATGTAAATATAGTACTGATTTCGGTGGCAGATCTTAGTTCAACTATTATATGAAATCAACAGCAATTCTTTTGCAGGAGGGTGTTGCTTCGTACATGCTGGGCATCCCTCTCAAATTAATAAATAAAATAAATCAATAAATTTATGTATATGTGCATGGATAATAAAAATAACAAATCTGTGAAAGAAATATATACAGGTATACTGCAAGACTAGAATAATTTAATTTCCTATTTGGACAAACCATAGAGCTGATTAAGGTGTATAGTTTTACTTGTTGTTTACCGGACTGCACAATGGCAGTTTGGGGAATGTAAAGGACGCCCTCAACAGTCCAGAGTGATGAAACTGCTGTGGTCCTTCCTTCCCACATCTCAGTGCCGTCATACTTTGAGTGGTGTGAAATATGCTAGACACCAGCCTTTTCATTGCTGAGATACTTAGCAATGCATCTTTTGACCTTTTGGTTGGTGTCATGGCAAATGTATGAAGGGGATATGAATAGAAATGTACCGATGCTTTATCTTAGTTTTGTTTTGAAATCCTATGCCAACTATTGCTAAATTTGACTTGAAGTTCTGTTATTTATTTGACACATTACACACAGGCACTGCTGACCCTATATATGCAAGGTCTTCATTAAAATTAAAATTACAGTAAATTTAACTTCACCAAGAATAATACATTTTAACGCTGAAAATTCACCTGTCACAAAAAGAACAATAATTGAATCTACAGTCTACACCATAGTTTGCTTGCCCTTGTTACTATGATCTTCACAATGATCATCAGACTCTTCACCAAGTACTGGTGGTCGACCTTCTCTCATCTCCAAGACTTCCTGTCCAACAGCTGGAAGGCGATCCTCCATAGTGAGTAGCTTAGTCAGACTTGAGCAGCCTGGAGAGGTGCTGTCCTCATCATCTGGGGAATCCTTTGTAGGAAAAGACAAAGAGACAAAAGAGATAAATTGGAGAATCGGTTATGGCGTCTTAAATTTAAAAAAAGTGTCCCAAAGTTAATAATGAAAAAATAAATACAATGCCACTGAAGATAAACAAAACATAAAATGTAGGAGCTAAATTTGCGCACTAATAAAAAAGGTTGTTTGTCACAGAAACTCAACACTTTTAAATCATCAGAGTTTTATCCTTCAATACTTCATCCCGCATTAAATGAAAACCATTTCTCAATTCATTGAATTCTGAGGGCTCCAGTTAATTGCCCCATAGCCCTAATTTGTCTGGCTGCCTCTGGAGCATCACCTTTGCCAATTGTAAGTTATTTCATAAAAATGTGATAATCTGGTCACTTTTTGCTTTGCATAATGATGGAATATTTTTTATTTCCAAACACATGAACTTGTATTACATGTTTACTTATTATATTCGGCCCTTGGAAAAACATTGGAAAACTCAATAGAGTACAAGGTCTGACCATACAAATTGACCCAATTCACCTGACGTCATCATCAGAATCTTGGTTGTGCCATTTTAAGAGTCAATGTCCCTGTGCAGTAGTGTGCATTTTCTTTATTTTTTGATTAACCAAAGAAAAATTGACTAGAGTGGGACTTGAACCTGCGACCTCCGGGTTAATAGCTGGGGCTCTACCGACTGAGCAGTCTAGCGCTAATGTTGGCGGGTCTCCCTATTTTGTCAATATCTTTGTTCGGGGTGCCAGTCACTGCCGTAAAGCCAGGGATCACACCCAAGTTTATGATACAACATGGGAAGCAGCAGCAGAGGGTGACCTTTGGGGATGCAACTTTTTATTTCAAATACCCAGTAATAAACCACAAGGGGAACTAAATGAGTATATTTAAAAGAATTTTTGGTTGAACAAAGAAAAAATTAAGGAGAGCGGGACTTGAACCTGCGACCTCCGGATTAATGTGCCAGGGCTCTACCAACTGAGCTATCTAGCCCTACTGTTTCTCCCTATTTTGACAATAACTTTGTTCAGGGGTGCCAGTCAGAAGCCAATCAACCTGTAACTGTCGTATACCCAGCGATCACACCCAAGTTTACAATACAACCAGGTGAATAGCTTCTGACTGGCACTGCCGAACAAAGGTATTGACAAAACAGGAAGACCTGCCAACATTTGGGCTAGAGCCTCAGCACGTTAATCCAGAGGGTGCAGGTTCAAGTTCTGCTCCAGTCAACTTTTCTTTGTTCAACCCAAAATTAAATGCACACTTCTATGTATAATACATGGGGGCATTGACTCCTAAAATGGCCTAACCAAGATTATTGTGATGATGCACACTACTGGTGAATTGTGTCAATTTACCCAGTCAGTTTCCCTTGTGGTTTTTATAACTTGCATTTTATTTAGGCAATGCAGCGTTTACAAGCTTATCATAATTTGCATGTGCAATTTGACTCCCAAAATGGCGAGCGAGGCAGGCGTTGGTGAGCTGGGTGTGACGTTGGTGGAGGGGGTCAACAAAATCTATAGGCTTTAATTGACTTTTCATGCTATTTAAATAAGAATCAGAAATCAAATTAAAGTAGGAAGAATATTATGCCCTCTATACTTACCGGTGTGCTTGGAAGTTGCATATGAAGAAGAGGACGGTGGGTATGGTAGGTCTTTGTGACAGGTGGACTATCAGGATGTGATTGATTGATGGTTGTCATAGTGAGTTGCATGTGTTGGCTACTTGATACTCCATCACAATCATTATCAGGTAGGTGTCTGTCTCTTCCTGATCGATCTGTTGAGAACAAGTTTGAAGACAAATCTGAAACTACCAATTAACAGAAGCATTGAATGGCTTTGTTTTTTGAGGGAAATTAATCCCAAGTTTAGTTACCTTTTTTACTTAAATGGTTTGAGTATCACATGTTAATATGTTAAATGTAGTACAGTAATTAGACTTTAACTGTATGCAAACAATGTCAAATACCTAAAACTATAAAAACCACTGCATTTCTTGCAATACTTTCTTTATTGATGATTAGTTTACAGATTTATTGTTTCACCTGGTACTGGTAGTCTCAATCTTGTCATATTTAAATGTGAGAACATTACAGTAATAAGACGTACAACTGTACAATAACCCCAAGAGATCCTCTCTATTCACCCTTTGCACAATGCGGAACACCCCTCTGCAGTATGTGCATTTCCATGATTTTGTGAGTAAATTCCTTTGTGTAAATTTTGACTCCCAAAATGGTGGACAGGATAGGCATGTGTAAGTTTGCTAAGCATCGTGGAATGAATCAATAGAACAACCTGCAGTGTGAATAGTCATACAAACTCAATTAGTCATTTAAATTGTGATAAAACAATATAATCTCAAGTCTGAAGAAATCTGAAATTGCTCATCACCAATAAAGCAACTTACTGACATTACGCACAGATGTGTGCAGGTCAACGGTAGAAATTGAATGCAATAAAATGATCAGGAAAAGTGTAAAGAGATTACATCTTTAATGTCATCTCTCTGTCTCTGATTAGGACTAAGAGAAATTGTTCAGCACGATTCCCTCCTGACATCCTAGTGTTGTCTCCACAACACATTCAGTCTATAGGGGACAGTGGATTCCTCATTGCTACGGGCAAGGATGGCCAATTATTAGGTTTGTTGTTATCAACGGGAATAATTTTCTGGCAATCGCAGTGCTCTAACAAAGAGTTTTTGTCTGCACAGAGGTTATGCTGGTACTACACAGTACATGTACTTCAGATGGTATGGGTATGAACACTTGTCGATAAAATTGTTACCCTGTAAGATAATGTTTATGGTTATGGTTTTTAACTTATTGGAGAACCAGATTACTAAATTACAAAGTAATTTCACACACAGCGTTTCCTGAGAATTGTTGTGTTCTCGTGGCAAAAATGTTTCTGACAATTTCAACCTAAGCAGAGAGAATTGGCAGTGAGATGTCTATGCAAATTTGGGTTTAAACTGTTACAAAACGCATTCTGAGCGTGACAGAAAGCGATTTCAGAGTCTTTGGATGAACAGCCACGTGCACCAAGATTTAATTTACTTTCCATTGGAAAAGATTAGAATGAGACTTTAAAATTAAATGATACACACGGTCTGTACCCTAGGAATGGAGAATGGAGCCGTGATCCAGGCAACAAAGTAGGTTAATTATATTATTTAACATTAACACATCCTGAGCCTCAGGATCTGCCCTGATGGGATTGCACCATTGAATACTTGAGATGTTATCAAGGTATAGAGTTGTTGAATTCATCATGGAAGAAGGGTTTCTGATTCTGTCTTACTGTAAACCGTTGGGATAACTATGTACGACGGGCTCTTAACTTTAAACTTATAACCAAACAAATAGCTACTGTGTTGATCCATATTAATTTAAGACCACACAAAACACCATACGTACAAGTATCTTTCTGTGAAGTAAACACTCCCATTGATGTACACTTATTAACATTTGGTAACAATTTGAGTCAAGCATTTAGCTTCTGCTGATTCATCTTAAACTAAACCATTTGAACACTTCGAAACCTGATAAGAAACATTAGAAACTGAAGCATATCAATCCACTCAGCAAAGCCCTTAATCTAATTCATTGGTCAGTGTACCCTCATCTTGAGTATCTTAACTCACCAATGAAACCTGCATTATAAACGAAATAACAGGCCTCACAGTGTAAAGGGATTTATTTTTAATAAAATTGAAAAGTTTTGTTTGTGGCAAGGCCTCAGGACATGATATAAATACTTTAGTATTTAACTTGATTTTAAACTTCTTAAACCTGAGTGAGTTAAGAACTTTAACTGAAGAACACTGTACATGTATGCATACATGGATTGTATGCATACATGAGATTAATACATAGGCAAAGTTGAACATTCTGTATTTAGTTTGAAAAAGGTTCTGATGGATAATGAAAATATTCCTGGCTCTATACATGTAGGCTTCAGTTTCCTCCAAATATTTTGCTGTTTGGTGTATAAATAAAATTAAATGCCGAGTTACAGCATTCTGAGAAAGTCCATGGTATGAAGAGCAAAGTATTTCATTACAAATCACTGTAATAAGTCATAAAGTAAGCATAAATCACAAGGAATTGTAATTAATTTACATGTGTCACTAAATGAATGCTTAACAGTGGACGATAGCACTGTGCACCAGGCTGTGCAAACACTGAATTCAAACCTTGAATTTGTACTGCTGTCAAAACCATCCAGTTCTACTAATCTAATATATTCTCATGTTTTAAATATGTTCATCTGTGCCTGAGGGTGTCATCTAACAGTCTCAGGGACTGTTTTCAACCATCTACATTTACATGATGGATACATCTGTATTCTGTGAAGAGAAATACAAGTGCTATCGGGTCTGAGCGGGCAGACAGATTTTTACTTAGATGTGTACATATGCTTAAATCTTTTTCTTTTTTTTGTAATAGAAAATTACATCTACATATCCTTTGTACGATTTGCAGCTTCAATTACATGTAAAAATTACATCTATTATGAAAAAGAAAATTGAAAAAAGTTCAACACTAACCACACAGTCATAAACCATGATAGAATGTCAAAGTTCAGAATGATGACATTCCTTGAACAATAATGTAGCCAAAGGAATGCTAACACAAAACAAATCCTACCCAAGTCCACCTTAACACTTTTCCCACAGACGTTTTAAACATGAAAACCGATTGAGACTTAATGTCAAACTGGTAGCATACAAGTCATGAATTGTATTGGTTAGTAAAGTAAATATTATGGGGGTGTTTTTTATGAATAAAACATGTTGATAGTGTCATTTGAAATCCGCATGAATAAAGGAATATTTCAGATGAATTGGTCCAGTTACTCCAGTGAACACACTCTGCACCCTCAGGACATTACTACTCATAGAATTTAATTCAATCTGATTGTAAACTCAGCAAAGACAATAACCAATGCTTACACAACAGCAACATCAAACCACCTTGATCATATCATAGATGGTCAGTTCTCAATATATGCTGCACATTTTAGTTCGCTGACTCATTTAAAACAATATAAACAGCAATGTTCTTCAACTGGAATCATTCTGATGAGAAAGGTCTTAAAATTGTATAACCTCATCCCCATTTAATAAGTTAGGCCTCCATAGGGAAGCCCACACAAATTAGCATTTGGATCATCTTGGGAATTGTAACAGTACTTTTTCACATTCTGGCCAGGATACTGTAGGTGTAAAAATGAAACCAAAGCTGGATCAATCTTGATTACATGGTGATAGCCTATGGGTTTTATAGAAACACTCATGGAGAGGGTCAGGTAAGACAATTCATCCGTACCTTAAGGGGAGGATAACAGAGGTACATCTCCAGGCCCCTGCGTTAATAAAGCTACTTCCCCTTCTGGTTGGTCCTCTAATGAGTGCCAATTTATGGAGGTGGATAAAATTGCATGCATGAATCATTTTGTTCCCTGCCTCTAGGGTTATAGCCATCCAGGAATCCCACATGTGGGTTTGCCAACACAACACCTTCAGTCAGTTCTTAAATCCTGTAAGCAAATTAATTGGTTTAAACCAATGACAAGTTTTGAGTAGATTCTACAAACTGTCAAAGATTGTTCAGATGTTTATATTATTTAAAACGACTTAAATATTTTCAGAACAGTTGGGGGTCAGAACAACCCAACCGTGGAATGAGTGTATCCCTATTCCAAAGACAATAACAGTATTTTAATTATATACAAACAATTTAAATGGGAAAATTTTATGCAAACTAGTATAAAACAACCAGTACATTTCTCAAAACCCACAATTAGAAAATTGATAATAGGTATCTCAATAACTTTTTGTCAACGTCGGGCACATTTCCACTTCAATTGGAAGTGGAAATTTTAATAATTGGAAAATTAGTATGTACACCAATGACATTTGCAAATAAAAGGTACATGTATGTGTAGTACTAGCTATCTGCTGAATTATCATAAAGAATTATTACATGTCAACAAATTGAATGATCTTGTACATATTATTTATGGCTTGGTATAGACATTGTCCATGTATACAAAATTATGCTGCATTTAATCTTGTTTGCTCTGAAATACTGAGTATGTAAATTGCATGTTATTTAATAAGACCAGTCAAAGCAAGTGACGTGTCTTAAGAACCCTTGAAAGGAATTAGATGTGTACAAAAGTTTGAATACATGTTTGTCAAATGCAATCTTACTTAACAAATAAGAAAAACTTCCAGCCAGCCATAACAATGAATTTTTGTTCGAATTTATGTCTAAAACTTATCAGTATTTATGTATGGGCCATGTTGGCAAGATTCTTAAGTCTTAAAAATGGCAACTTGCTATTTCTTTTTTCTCTCTTAAGATTTCTGATTGCATTATTCTTTAAAGCCAAATAGGCTTGTAACTGACTTTCATCAGCAATGCCAAGCAATGGTGATTGAACATTATCCTAACTGTACCTTAAAGTACTTATTTGTGAAGGTAGCACTGGAATATACAGGCAGATCACGCTGTTCATTTGTTTCAGAGAATGTCAATTTCACACCTCCTGCATTCCATCTCATAATGCCTTTTGCTGTTTGTGGGATATTTTGTTTTCTGTTTCTCACTGCTCAAATTTGAATGATGTTCACATTTAATTAAAGATCAGAAAAATGGGGATATAAACTGTGAAGGCAGAAGAGTTACATGCAAGTAATTATTTAAAGCTTCAAACATTAAACAAATCACAGATGTTTTTGAAGGAACTCTGCAAACAAAATAATATGAAGATGTTTAACCTGTTTTGTTCTTTATTTTCCTTTGAATACATGTACTTTCACTTAAACAACACACTGAAATGAATTTCCTGTAAATATCTGCAGGTTCGTTAGTAAGAGCATGGTTAGAGTGTGGTTGCATTTAAAAAAAGAACCTTCCAAATGCTGGGTAATGCTGCATCATGTCAAGGCATGGATAGTATGCATGTTTAAAGCACCATATCTTTTGTGAAATTTAATCCCAAAATGGCAGTCAGGGTGACTACATAGTGTGTACTGCAATAGATGTTTTTACCACAGAATAAGTATCATGCTCTTGAATCTCCCTTATTACTCTACTCTCTACAGAGCAGTCATGCACTCATGGATGCAGTTTACACTTCACAACATCTTAAATGCATGTACATGAACAGGCCACATTCAAACAGGTACAAGTGTGTAGTCACTTCCATCAGTGCTGTCACATCACTTTAGCCTTTGCTTAGATTATCTGTATCCCAGTAATGTGCAACATGAAATGCAGACATCTGCATAATGGATGATGCTCCACAATAATTCAAGGAACACGTTGGATATGTACTAAAGGAGATTTTTTTTAAACCTCTTGAGCCGAGAGAATAATGACAAAGCATTGAAACCCCTTTACGAGGATGTTAAACGACAGTTGCCTAGAACAAAATTAAACATTTAATTTTGACCTTACTTTCTTGAACAATAAGATTAATTTAAATATACTGATGAGGTATGACAATGTTAAGTTAGTATGATATGGATTTCAGTGAGGGAAACGATGGAAAGATTATCTGATGACAAGAGCAGAATGACCATGGTGGATAATGGATCAGCATCACTAATGCAATCAGTGGTCTGTAATCCACAGGTGCTAATGGGATTCACCTTCCTTTAAGTTTATTATCTTCTTAGGGCATTCAACTATACACACCATGTAGGTCTCTATGATTTTTGTCCAAACCTTGAATTATTACAAGCAAACACAAACTCTCTAATGCATGGTCCCTGTTCTTTCTATATCAGCAATCCTTTTCAATGACGAGGGTATTTTGAAAGATTTTGCATGTGCACTAACACTACTGGTTGGCAAAATGAGGGAACATCAAGCCTCTTTGTATAGGACTGATGGTGGCATGACGCATACGCATTCGTGTGTCTGCCTAGTGTACAACCCTATGAAGTTTGCCAACCAATAGTGTCTCTACGCATGTGTGATTGTAATTAGCATATTTCATGGGAAAGGATAATTTCAAGCGATTTATAGGATTCAAAGATCAAAACTGATTTTTAAAAACTTTCTCATAGCAATGATTATGGCAACCAAGGATCACTACAAAAAATGTTTTGCAATGCTGTTCAGAACATGAAGTAGGAATTTTAACTTGGTACTGCTTCTAATGAAGCTATCAGTACTGTTGAGAATTTCCTACGTACCTGTAGTTGTTGGTTCTCCCTTGAGCAAAGAGAACTTCCTGTACAAAGCCAACGGCCCTTCCACTCCCTCCACTAAGAAACGACGTAGAAGGAAATAAACCACAGTGGTCCCAAGGCACAGAAATAGGAAGGCTCTGAATAGCGTCCTGCTCCCCCACTCCTGGTAGACAATCCCACCAAGAACGGTCCCAACTCCTCTTCCTGTAAAATTCAATCAACAAATCGGTTTGGAAAAGATTGTTCAAGTGATTTCTTGAAAATATGACAGAAGCATTAATTGAATTTGAAAACAAAATTATTAGCCACACAATAGCACTACTAAATGTGTGAGCTGTCTCCTTGTCAGATTGTTAGAACCTTAAAAATGTTACATGTTTATTTGTTCCTTATATCCAACAAATAAATTCTGAACATAAATCTGCGCAAACTTTCAAAGCATTACATGCACCCTTTCTCTATGGTGACATCAATTACATTTAAGATTAAGAGTATTTTTTAAAAAAAATTCAGGAAAAATGACTTACCAATTCCAACATGGAAGGCTGAAATGACGGCTTGCAAAGTTGTAGTCATTCCTGATGGAGCATTAGCACTAGCAAAAGTTGTACAAGCAGCCCAGAAAACCCCATATGTGAAGCCATGTAGCAGTTCAAATGGAAGCACTAACCAAGGATTACTGATAACTGAATATCCAAGAAATCGCACCGCATAGCAAAGTAATGTCAAATAGGCAACACCTATGCAGGTTAGTTTCTTGATGATAGGTCCAGCGAAAAACAGAAAAAACACTTCCGAAATGCTATTGATTGTTAAAGTCAATCCCATGAGAATGTGGGGGCTTTTTAATTCTTCGAGGAAAAGAAAAAGAAATGTCCCATTGATTCCAAAGGACATTCCAGTGACAAACACCACAAAGATGAATGTGATGATGTTCGACTGCAAAAGTAATCCACAGAAATTTTTGAGCATTCTTTTGTTAACTTTGTGTGGTGGATTTGGCATGAAAGCAGCTGATATCACACTGACAGTGGTAAGTCCAATGAAAAGATAAAATGCAGGGTTGTAGTTGGTCCTGGTGGAGTTTGCACTGATTGTGTCAATAGCAAAACCACTTATTAGAGCAAAGGAGCCCCAACCAATAGCTCCCCACAATCGCTGCTTGCCATAGTCCTGGGGTCGATCTCCTAATGTTAACATGAGGGATGAATCCAATAAAGGAAACACATTACACAGAAACACTTTACTTGACAGAATCAAACTGATGAATAGGATGAATACTGTTGAGCTGCTTACATGACCATCAGCAGGCAGTTGAGATGCTGTTACATTTGAACATGTACACTGTTTCCATTCATCGCATCCATTGAGATATCCAAGCAATACTGTCTGATTCAATAATGAAGTACACATAAGATCTTTTGACGTTTCTTGAAAACATGACAAATTTTCTTTGAATGTTTTCTGTAACACATCATCTTGAAGGCAATTAACCCTGAGTAAATGAGACAATTTATCTGTGTTTTGTAGAGTGGCATTTAGCTTGACAGGTGTTGGAGCTGTTTTTACAAGTACTTCAGATGGAGTACAAAATGAACAATAGAAATAAGAATCTGGCTTGAAATGTGAAGGTAACTCTGTAGTACTCATTATCCTTGTTGCATTACAAAACTCCACACATATGTCTGACCTGGAACATTCCGATTGGTCAGGATCACAGCAAAATGAGCTTGTAGTCCAATCAGGCAAACTGCAGTTTAAACTCCAAGTCCAACTATCATTGGCTGACTTCTCATTATAGTGCACGAAAGATGTATCAGTTGAAGGAATAAATATGATGGCAAATGTGAGCAGTTCACTGCCTATAAGTGATAGAATCAATATGAGTTTATGCTTGCTGAATTTGTCGGCCAAACTGCCCCAGACTGGGCCAGCAAGGAAGCTGGTAAGTGGCTCTAGGCTACGGATGAGGCCAGTCTCAACCACTGAAAGGCCAAGTTGGTGCATGTAGACCGGCAAGAAGGGCAAAATGCATGACATTCCTGTAGATAACAAGTTTAATAATGTTTTAAACATACTGAAATCAGTTAACAATTAAAGCTAGCCTGATGTTAATGTCAATGTTTTAAGTTCTTGATACACAATGATACACTTGATGCATCTTATAGATGTTGCGCCGATGTATGTTAAACTTCACAGCAGGGATGAAGGGATATTCCACAAGGAACAAGTTAAAGGTCGAGTGTGGTGTGTTAGTGTTTGAAGAATGTTTATTTATAGTGCACTTAAGGTTGATGCTTTTCTGGCATGTTTGGTTAAAAATATCCAAAACATATCAGACTTAAAGAGCTGCTTGTGCGATAACAATTCTTAAGAAGGTAGATTGCAAGCACATTGTAATGAAATTGTAGCCTTTGTTTTGTATTTTTCTGTAGAAAACAGCAGGATCCTATTCTGCAGGCAATATTAAACAATTGGCATACTATAACAGTGTACAAAAATGACCTACATCAGGCACGCAACTGCAGTTTGTCCACAATTTTAAAAAGAGGAAAGTGCCAAGGCACAGCGAGGAGGTAGGAATTTAATTCCTACCTCCATGGGCACAGCAAGTACTGCATTTTTAATTTTCAATGGCACAGCTGAGAAACCAAAATCTTGGAATCTGCTGATCAGCTAAATAGTGACATGCCTGCTACATTATGTACAAGTACAATGTCTGTGGTGCATTTAGTAATCAGAGCACTGTTAATCATACACTGATTTTTGTAGTCGTTTTTCAATCATGCGATCCAATGGAAAATCCAGTAGCAAAATATGAAGAGCAATTTAAGAGATTCATGGACAACACTTTTTATTTACTAGTGCCAAGTCAAGTGAGACAAATAGGACACACTGAACTGGCTTAATGGCGTGTCAGCTCGCACTGTGGGAGATGTGGGTCGTTATTGATCTGATGTATTCAATACACACCTGAAGGTCGCGGTAAATGCAAGTGCGCATTGTTCAACATGAATACCAGTACCACAAGAAGCACTCCTATATTACAGCTTTCACTGGCAATCAAGCTGACTTGATTTATATTGCCAATTTGTATTCTAAATAAACTGCTTACAGAATTTGTGCAAATAAATTTGCTTACACAAATTAAAGCAGGTGTTCTTTCTTGTTGTTTTAGTACCCTCAGCCTTTGAGGGAATGTTTTTATCTTAATGATCAAATTAATTTATCATCTTAAATTCCACTGGACATTGTGACAAATCAAAACAGTATAAATGTTTGTCTTTCGTTATTTTTATTTTGCATGAAACAATCAATTTAAACTAAAACGAGAATAAAACATATTTAAATCAATTCTATCATCCTGATGTCGTTAACACTATCATTCATTAAATATTGATAAGTTATTTCTCTAACAGGTGCAAAACTGACATCTAAGGTTACCTGTTCATTTTTTACTGAGTACTGTCAATCAATGGTTAATATTCCATTTCCAACCTGCTGTGGTCTTTCAAGAGAAAGCGTTGTTACTGAGCTTTAAACAAAACACTGCAAGAAAAGAAAAACTTTACTAACCTGCTAGAACGAAGAAATACACTGCCTTGAACGGCAGTAAGACACAGTTGACATGCATATCCAGCTTCATGACTTCCAATACAGACAGTGACTTTCTTGATCGAATGATGAGATGCAAATTACATCTTGACTCATCCTGTTGGATGGATTCTGCAGATTGTAAGAAGGAGAACAGGAGAAATATCACATCATTAGTAATTCATTCTTACAACAAAATCAGCTAAATAGAATTACTTAGATCCATTCTTATGTGCACTATTAGCAATTTGATACTTCCACTGAATTTCTAATTTAATCATTGAATTAATTCCAGCAGTAATTTATAATGCAATAAGTCCCGTTTTGTCATAAAATACTTGCTATACTTAAAGTACTGCTACCTTTCTAGATTGTTTCCCCCCTACAACTTCAAGCTACATATGTACATGAATGTAGTTGTGGGTAGTTAACATTAACAAAAGGACACATTGGTGTTTTTAGAATCCAATTTTATATCTTTCTTGCAAAGAAAGAACTATAAATAAGCCGAGAAAGCTTTTAATTGTTATGTAACCACTATTTCTTAATGTTGGCATCTTTTCCCTTGAAATGCTCACAGTCTTAAGATCGTGTAGCTCTTTATTTTAAAACAGAGTTTGAATGAATGTACAGTCTTTCTGTGTTTACTCAGTCCAAAGACCAATGGTGTACCATTGCTATACTACTTGATAGATTTTTGAAGATAAATTTCAGTGTGATCCTTTTGTTTTTAACCCCAACCACCAATGTGTGACACTTTCATCAAATAATAAGCCAGTCATGTTTACATGAAAACATGGAATCATGTTTTCTTTGGGATTCTGTGTACGTTGATCTGTTTATTTTGATTTGGCAATGAAACTGATGAGCAAACCAGTGTTTGAGGCCAATTTTCTCACTCCTGGCATTTTGTCAGAGGGAAATATTTTTTGAGATAGACGGGAACTGGTATCTAGTTTGTTGGAGCATGGAGGAGTATTTCTTCCTCCATGGTTGGAGAGATTATAAAATCATTCATTAGTTTATCAACATTAAAGCACCTTGAGCGTCACTGAGTGATGGATGTGCGCTATATAACAAGCCACTATTATCATTATTATTATTATAGTACATACATGATACCTTTCATTATTCAAAGTAAAGATTACACTGCATCTGCACTGAAACACCCCCCCCCCCCAATAAAAATATTATATATAAAGAATCTCATATATGAATTTCTACATAACATGTAAAGATAGATTCCTGGGTAAAAGGTTCAAATATCCTACTAACAATGTTTATTTAAATAGTAACAAAAAAAGTTTGTCCAATGCAGAAGGAGGGATACTGTATCAGTGTATGAAAGGAAGTTTGCAACAAAAGATTCTGCCTGTTTTTCTATTCACAGTCATTAAAAGCATTTGTAACAGCTACACATCGGGGGATGTATACTTTGAATTACTCTTGGTTCACTTTGCACAGCAGGTGTAGCAAGTTATCAAAGTAATTGTTGATATAGGCCTAATGTTGATAAAGTGAACAATAAATACTCATTTTCAAACAGATAGAGTCCTTATAAGAATTGAAAAAAATACAACTCTCTAACCTTAGGTTAAAATGGTGTAAAATGCCACTGTGTTTGCTACCTTTCAAGTGCAACATTTGTCAAAATCCAAAAACATTGGATGACGTCACATTTCAAAAAATGGTCAGTACATTTTTGTACAGAGAATTTTCTCTTCATTCCTGAAAATTTAATCAAAACAACATTGAATGTGACCTTTTGACTTGCAAAGAAATTCCTCTTTGGAATTAGCTCTGAAAGAGTATCAAATAAAATGACATTTTACACAATTTAAACGTGAGGTTAGAGACTTGAGAAAATAGAATTTGCTGTTGCAAACTGCTTACCAAACAAAAGGACCTTTATAAATGCACAAAAATAGTTAGACTTAGTGGCCTGATGTTTCGACTCTAGCAGAGTCTTTCTCGAAGGCTAAATGGGTTAGAGACATGTAATTTTTTCCCACCTTTCATGAGGTCTGTAGGAAGTAAATGAGTGCACGACAAAACTCAATTTGACCTTGGAGCCCCTCTTTATGCTAACAATTTAAAAAAAATATTGTTTGTATTACACTTTTGCAAAGATGTTTAGGTTGATTTATTGGCACAGTTTGCAAAGAGGCTGGCTTTATTATGTTTTTGATATTAAAAGTTTTCACGAAGACAACCTTTAATTTGGGGATATTTTTTTAAAGTGTGGGGAATTCAAGCCAAGGTATTGAAACAGCACTGCACAATATCAAGATTAGTCAACATCCCAATTCAACAGCGAGATTGTGCTGAGGAATCTTGAGATTGAGTATTAAAAATTTGAGGTCAAACCTTCATGGCCTGGCAAAAATAGATTAGAGGATATTGTACAAAATGTGAATATTTTTGGAAGTATGGATACATAGTATCAAACAATAGGGGTTTCAATATAAACAAATTGTGGATTTTTTTTTCTTCAACATTCACAGTTGGTTAGGAGGACAAAGTTACCCTGGAAATTATCCTAATGTCAATGTGCCAATAAATTTAATAATCCTGTTTCATTTCATTCAAATTTGTCAGTAAGTTAAAAATTGTTCATGATAACGTTCATTAGATAGGATTTCAGAGGAAACCAGTCAACCTGCCACCCAGCAAAGTCGCCCACTACAAAGTCGCTCCCTAGCAAAGTTGTCCCCTCACATACAAACTCACCCCTCTCAAAGTCGTCCCCCGACACATTGGCCCCCCTACAAAGTCGCCCCCTGTAAAAGTATGAGCGATTTAAAGCCTTTTCACAAATTGAGGCCGCTTTTGACGATTTTGAATTATTCAGGCAATAGGCCCCTATATGCTCCGTTTGTAAGATACATTCTTTGTTGTAACAATAAAACAAAGTTTGTGACTGTAATTTACAAAACGGTGTCACACTAAACATATAAAGCTGGAAATAAGGTACAAGTGGCGTATCTTTCTGATATACACCACTTTTTTCAAATTTTCAACATGCCCCAAAAAATATTTTTAAAATAAATCCTGTTGCTAACGTTCTACACAACAGGTTACACATTATGCATTATAAATAAGGGTGTTTAATATCTTGGTGAAATGATCTTCAACTAAATTGTCACAGCTTCTTCTAAAAATGTTAAAATAATACTTTTTTTTAAAAACAAACTTAGTTGTGTTATCCCAATAAAACCTTGTGTGTCCTCCACGTAGGTGTTATTTACAGGGAAAAGCTTTACACATAGAAATAATCGTCTTATTTAAAGGTATCGCACAAGTTTGGTAATGGCTCTGAAAATGAATGGCAATAAAAATTTACTCGGTTAGAAGTACAGCAGCTTTGGATAGTATATTGAATTTTGAGAAACTTTTCACTTCGAAGTACTGTGGTTATGGAAAAAGATATCACTTTTTATCCCCACAAATTTCTCAGAGTGTGTATTCCAATGCAGATTATTCTTCCTGCGTGGACATAACCGCTCCAGATTTTCGACAAAATCTCAAAAAATGCTATCATTGAAACAAACAGTGGGTTCCAATTACCAATCGTGTAAGATACCTTTAAACTATAAAGGCTTTGAAGTCGGCCTAATGCGTACCATTATAATTATGTGTGCTTGCATTAATTGCATTGATACAAAATAAATGTTTCTTGGGTTGAATTCAATGGAATTGACTTGGGTTTTAGGGCTATCTGTTGTGATCAAGTTCCTTTCTAAATCAAACGTTTTGTGACATTCAGAGTGTTGATTTCATACTTTTTTCAAAGCTAATAATAAGTCCTTTCCAGAGGTTGTAGAGACAGTTTGACAAAAGAAAATTAACAAAAATATTAATTTTTAATTTTTGTGTGTGTTAATCAGTAGGGCCCTATGTGTTTACACTGTAAAACCGCAGTATTTTTTGTGCACAAGCCTATGTGGAAAGTGTTTTCTAACTGGAGATTCCAAGCCCATGAGTCACACTGCCTGTGTGTCATAGACTATGTCAATTGGGCCTGTCTGCTGAGGATAGCACTTAAATAAAGGGTTTCACCTATTTTTGCCAAAAACTAAACAAGTAATTAACAAATTACTAAGTAATTATACAAAGGCGAAGCACATTTTCCCTCAATAAGTTACTAACAAATCAATGGTTCACATCTGTCTGATCAGAATTGGTCGAGGTAGTCGAGCTGGTCATCCAACATTTAATACAACCGTTAGGCGTTACCATGGTCTGCCATGGAGGATACTTAGTCCACCTTGTTGAGCTGTAATGGCTCTCTTTTAACATCGGTCTTATAACACTCACCATTGTGAGTGTTATGAGACCGATGTTAAAAGAGAGCCATGACAGCTCAACAAGGTGGGCTCTACACTATACTAGTACATGTAGGAGGATACATTCATCCATGCAGCATCATGATCATGCATGCAGTGTTAAAACTCACGAACTAAACTCTAGTCTAGTTCTTAAGCTTCTGCACTATTCTGTTACACAGACAGTGCTACTTGCTATATAGTGCTCATCATCTTCTCATCTTCGTCTGAAACTTTGCAGCAAAAAGGTTAAGGTTAGGTGCAGAGTGGATGAGATAGTGACAGGATAAAAATCACAAAGATAAGACATTAATCTTATAATATCTTATAAGGTACAGTGGTCAGTGCGGTGGGACGCACGTTGTATTTTTGGGCTCTCCAAAACGTGCAGGACTTCCTGTTTTTAGCCTTTTATCCTTTTTTTAAAAATCTTCTTTTCGCGATTTTTGTGTTTTTTATCTACCCAAGGTTTTTCTGTCGTGCGTAGGGAGGACATTTTTAACCTATCTTGTCTGGAATTTTATGGGTTTTAGGAAATTTATTCTCCCCGCGGTATCGCATCAGGTGGCGGCCATCTTTAAAAATCCTTACCTACTCTGAAATCGAACCTCATCATGACTCGCCAGCATGGAATTCGCCAGCATAGCACTAACAATGGAATCGGAATGCTCATGACTTCAACATGCATAGCGTTTCTGATGTTGTATAAAACTCTTCATAACCCTCTCCCTGAAGTACCACAGCTGTGGAACAATGACTACTGGACAACACCACTCTCGATTGAACAAGATAACCGGGTGAGTTCGCTCCATTTTTCTGCCAGTATCAATTCAGTCTTTATTGGTCATGGGCGAGGGAAGGTGGATCTTCACTCAAACCCTAAGGCTCACGCCTTGTTTATTATATTACTTGCCAACGACATTGAAGTAAACCTGGGCCCTTACAAGCTGAAATACCCGTGTATAATCTGCAATAAAGCTGCTAAATACGGTCAACAAGCCATAGAATGTGAGACATGTAACGCATGGTTCCATAGGGATTGTTTGGAAATGAACGAAGAAATTTACAATGTACTTGTGGACCACCCGTCATATTCTTGGTCATGCTGTAACTGCGGTCTAGCTAACTTTGACTCATCTTTCTTTACAAGCTCAAATATAGACCTGTCAAATAGTTTTGATTCTTTAAGCTCCATTTCGGACTTTGAATCCACCAGTTCATCATTAAAGGGAGATCTGCGTGCTAGTTATAGCCCCAAAACTTCTAGCCCTAAAATCTTTAGCCCAAAGAGTAGCAAAAGGAGGGTCAAATCTTGTAGGAAACCATGCCAAAAACGACAAGAATTTTTGAAAATTCTTAATCTTAACTGCCAAAGTGCAAATGCCAAAAAAGCCAATCTTCAGGCATTTTTAGATAAGGAAAACCTGGACATAGTGATCGGAACAGAATCATGGCTGAGTGATAAAATAGCATCTGGAGAAATTTTTCCCACCCACTTTAACGTCTTTAGGAAAGACAGATTAAATGATGCTCATGAGGGAGTATTTATTGCCGTCAAAAATAAGTACATTGCATCTGAAGAAAAAGATCTCGATAGTAACTGTGAAATACTGTGGATCACCATTCATGTCAAGGGAGTTAAGCCTATATGTATGTACGTTGGTGGATTTTACAGACCTCCATCTTCAACTCCTGAGTACTTACGTGAGCTGGATCTGTCTCTAGCGAAAATTCCAAATGCTGCCTCCATCTGGAGTTTTATGATGTTCTCCAATCAGCAATTGAGTTGCATATTCCATCTAAGATGAGCTCGACCAGGTACAACCTTCCCTGGGTTGACCCTTCAATCAGGCGCAGTATCCGCAAAAAGAAGAGATTGTACAACAGAGCAAGGAAATCTGGTTCTTCTACTACATGGGATAAATTCAAAAGCTTTCGCAGATCCATAGATAAGAAAATCAAGAAAGCTCACAAGCAGTACATTCATGATGTCATTGGAGAAAGCCTGAAAAGCGAGAATACCAAACCTTTTTGGAACTACATAAAGACCAAGAGCCAAGAAGTGTTTGGTATCTCCACCTTGACCTCCAATGGACGTTCAGTGTCACTAGCTGCAGACAAAGCCGAAGCTCTGAACCATCAATACTGCTCAGTCTTCACGAAAGAGAGCATTGAGGACATGCCAACTCTCAAGCCAAATAACATTCCGGATATTGACAATTTGGTAATCACCGAAAATGGGGTGCAGAAACTTCTCGCAAACATTCAGCCCAAAAAAGCCATGGGACCTGACCTGATTCCTGCAAAAATCTTAAAAAGCTGCTCGGAAAGTCTAGCTCCTGTTCTCAAGAAGATATTCCAGAAATCCATAGACTCAGGTGCTCTTCCCAGTGATTGATGCAAAGCTAACATCATCCCCATCTATAAAAAGGTGATAGGACAAACCCAGCCAATTATTGCCCGGTGTCATTGACGTCCATCCCATGTAAGCTGCTTGAACACATTATACATCATCATATAATGGATCACCTGGATCGTCACCAGGTACTTACCAACCGTCAACATGGTTTCAGAAGAGGAAGATCCTGCGATACACAGCTAGCTGGACTCATAGACGACCTGGCAAAATCTCTCGACACGAAAAGCCAAACAGACTTAGTTATTTTAGACTTCAGCAAGGCGTTCGACACTGTCCCCCACCATCGACTCCTGTGTAAACTCAAGAACATCGGCATTAACAACAGCCTCCTGGAGTGGATCAACATCTTTCTCACTACCAGGCATCAGAGAGTCCTCCTGGAAGGGGAATCATCAGGTGAATCTTCAGTAACCTCCGGAGTACCCCAGGGGACAGTGTGGGGCCCCTTGCTGTTTCTACTCTACATCAACGACCTCCCAGACGCAGTTTCATCACAAGTAAGGCTCTTTGCTGGCGATTGCATTATGTACAAGGAAATTAAATCATCCGAAGACCAAGACCTTCTTCAAAAAGACGTCGACTCACTCTGCATATGGGAAAACACATGGCAAATGTCTTTCAACGCTTCGAAGTGCTTCACTATGCATGTCACTCATAAAACCAAACCAATGACCAGGGAATACATCATGAACGGCAAAGGTCTCCAAACAGTCAAGCATCATCCTTATTTAGGGGTCGAAATCAGCAATGATCTCAACTGGGCTTGTCACATCAAACAAACTGCAAACAAAGCCAATAAGATGCTTGGGCTACTGCGTAGGAACATCCATTCCTGTAGCAAAGATGTTAAGGACATTGCCTATAAGACCCTTGTCCGCTCAAGGCTGGAATACTGCGGAGGTATCTGGGACCCTTTCCATGAAAACAACAAGATGACCCTGGAGAAAGTTCAACGTCGGGCAGCCCGCTTCGTCCTGAACAACTACAACGGCAGAGAAAGTGTCACCAACATGCTGTCTGACCTCCAGTGGGAATCCTTGGAAGAGCGGCGTACCAGACGTCGCCTCACTGCCATCTATAAAGAGGTTCATCACATCACCCCTCAAAACATCCAGCTTCAGAAACCCAGCAACATCACTACAAGACAAAATTCAGGGCCGCACATCATAATAACCCCATCATTCAACAAGACATGCTACCAGTACTCAATGTACCCTAGAACTAGGGTTGTCATTTACCCACCGCGACTGAAGACAGTCCACACAACACGGACCGTCCGTGCGCCGAAAATCTATCCAATGTTTATCCCCAAAATTGTACGACTTTTACGTGTCAGAAACTGCAAGTAATACCTTCATTAGAAACCACTGACTTTCATCTATCAAATAATGCACATAAAATAGCAATCGGGTGGATGTACGATAGTTTACACTTCTTGTGAATGAAGCCCTTTTGCTCCGCCCAACTTTTCGAGAGTAACCGATCCACACGTTCGGCCCAAGATTTTTCCCGAAAACATCGCGGATCGTCAACTCTGCAGCTTTTCGGGGGCCGAGTGAAAAGTGATTGGCAGTTAAACGGGTTTCCTTTTGTGTCCGAAGGGTTTCACTACACGTCTGTGTTTACTCGATCTCGATAGGTAATTTAGAACGAAAGTTACAAAAAAGTAAAAATAAACTTGATTTTTTGAAGTGCAATCCTCAAAAATCAAGGTAGGAGTTATCATTTATGTAAAGTGTACTTGTCTTTTCTAGTATTCCTGTTATTTTTAAGTCTCTATTGTGCGTAGTTTTGCCCCGAAAGTGAATTTTGTAAAGCTATTCACAACTTTTTTTGACAGAAGATTACAGCATTGTGAATTTTGATGACAGCAAGTGAATTTTGTAAAGCTATTCACAACTTTTTTTGACAGAAGATTACAGCATTGTGCAATGTGTGTGCCGTGTGTGTGCCGTGTGTGCGTACCGTCGTGGAGGTCAATTTGGGGCCACACTCCTCTATTAACTTGTACATTATATCTGTCTTCACAGTATTGACCTCATTTTGACACAAAAAATTCTGTAATTCAAAAAGTATATGATCTATTGAGTTTATTTAAAAAGCATTTTCATTCTGTTTGCATTTCCTTTAATTTGACACCAACATCAGCCCTGTAGTCCTTAAACAAAATTTTCACCCGAAAAACCCTACTAGAAGTAGGCTAGAACAACAGCCAGAGAATGGAACATCCTACCACCAAATACCCGTGCAGCACCAGACATCATCTCCTTTAAATCAAGTTTGGCTGACATAAACCTAAAGGAACTTGTTGGGAAGGCGCATTTTAAAATTTAATCTATATTATCTTCCCATCACACTGACCCTGTGCGTGATAACCAGCCAACTGGTGTTTGCACAGTATTCAGCAGAAACAGAAACAGAAACAGAAAAGAAGAGAAAACATTCAGTTCACTCACAAAATGCGACAAGCATGACCTAAAAATCCCGTCTAATTACGATATAACTTACCTACTGGAAGAAAGCCAATGTCACAGGTTTGACCATTACTGTGTTAGTCACTTAGTGTTTCTGAATATCGAGTCTGTAACATGCCGTATTTATGTTTATGTTTTGATGATTCACCGGTCTGCTGGTTAAATCGTGTGACAACTAGGCCTAACTAGCGAGCATAATTTTAGCATCATGCAGCAGACGACCGAGGGACCCCCCCCCCCCCCCACACACACACACATTCAATCCTGACAAAACGGGAACAATTGGTGGCGCTATTCACTTTTAGTGGTCATTATTTATTGCCGCCAGCCAGCTAGCTGACTGAGCTCGATCCTCTCTCTTTCATGCTGAGCTAGCTATGCTCTGCGCGATCAGTAGACAATTGTTCTTGATTTGATCACAGGATATAACGAATATTTACACAGGTAAATAGCTTTTGTTTACAGAGATTTGTATATCAATGTTAAATGGTAAGTGACGGAGATAGTGTTTTATGGCTGCATGATGATGATCGTTGGGAAGTTGTGATTACAAGTTACCTTGACCCTTGTTTTGGCGGTCCTTTTGAAAATTTTGTAAATTTAATATGCAAGCCGATGAATGTGTAGATAGATGTGATGTCCCTTCACCCCAACAGCCCCACTACACTAGCATGTGACCATGGTGACTAGAGTGGCCAGGCATGATATTCTTCTAGCCCACCTTGTTCCGTTGTTGGGCTGACCAGCGTTGGTGTTTATGGCTCTCTTTTTTTAGCATCGGTCCTATCAATGGACAATGGCGAAATAGTACCGATGTCAATGATGACTAGACTCTAGAGTACTGAGTAGACTAGATATTCTTCTCTAGCCCAGGTCCCGTACCATTCATTGCGAACATTTTTATAACAAAATATTTTCATATTTTCATTTTCTTAGTTTGACTTTGAAGTAAGCCATGTATTGTCTTTGGGAGCACCTGTACTCCTACCTAAGCCTTGTCCTACTTGAAGTTATGAGGTTCCGCTATCATCCACGATAGCGAAATGAACCTCACACAGTTCTAGAGTAGTACAGTAGGAGTAATCTAGTCATGCTAGTCCTAGAACTACATTGTATAAATGAGGTTGAGGTTAAGCTACACATGCTACATGTACATCGGCTCCACTAACCTGATAAACCTTAACCTCATAAATAGTTCTAAGGACTAGGGATACCCATGGAGGTAGAATTAATTCTACCTCCATGGGATACCTAACTGTTACGTTGATTTAAAGGGAGGGTCAAAGATTGGTTAAGAACCATACAATAAAAGTCAAATGTGAAAGTTTCAGCTGAATACAGTGTCTACTTGCTGAGAAAACAGCAAAAAAATGTCACAGTATTTTTACAAGAACATCAAATCCATCCAGGTTTAGCGAGGTGACAGCGGGTACCAACCGCATCTCTGGCCACAGCATTCGCGATTCAAATGTTTTCAACCCAAAAGGCTTCTAATCTCAAGTTGGCGCAACTGTCTCAATACACAACTCTGGATTATATCTACGTCTAGTCACAAGATGGACAGTACTTTATGTGCAGATGGTTAAAGTATAATGCTGTTTCAGTCAGTCATTCTTTTCTCAACATAAGCCCTAATAAAAAGTAATGGGGTCATAACATAGGCCTATATGATAATTATTGTTGGGTCAATGAATGTGAAAACAATTCTATCAATGATTTTGAATTTGCATTAAATTGTATTAAATTGAATTGAATTGAATTTGATTTATTGCTATTTAAGTAATTGAAATTGTCTCGGCTCTCATGCTTAAAAAGACATTAAAATATAACCCACTTGGTAAAGCGCTGGAAATTAATCCGGAGGCCGTTGGTTCAAATCCCACTCTTGTCAATTTTTCTTTGTTCAACCCCAAATTATTTAAAAATTTACTCAGTTTCCCTTGTGGTTTATTACTTTATATTTGAAATATAATTGATTAAAATACATGTGCTTAAATCCACAGATAAATATTGTTAACATAAATTTCTCTCTGCTGCCGCTTCCCAGGTTGTATCGTAAACGTGGGTGTGATCCTTGGCTATTTAACAGTTACAGGTTGAATGGCTTTTGACTGGCATGGTACCCTGGACAAAGATATTGACAAAATAGGGAGACCGCCAACATTAGGGCTAGATAGCTCAGTTGGTGGAGCGATGGCACGTTAATCCGGAGGTCGTGGGTTCAAATCCTGCTCTAGTAAATTGTTCTTTGTTCAACTCAAAATTTATTTTACCAAGTCGGTTTCCTTTGTGATTTATAACTTGACACTATAAATTTCCCTTATCATTATAACTTATCTTTTTCTACCTTAGAATCATTTTCAAGATGAGTACACAGGCAGAGCAGCGGTTCACTGCACTGCGTAAGCGACTAGACCAGCTTGGTTACCGTCAAACCTTGGGAATAGAATCATTACCATTGGTGGAGAAGTTATTCAATGACTTAGTTCACACCACAAGCAGTCTAAAGAACGCCAAACTTCAGGTACATATATTAAAGTAGTTCAAGTATCTAAATTCTTAGAAATGAGTTTTGAGTTGTCTATGAAAAAACAAACAATGATCATGAAGATCGTTTGTATTTTGTATGTGTGAATTGATTGTGCTACACATTTTTGTGGGAGTGTTTTTGAATGGGCAGGTGTTTGTCATTTTGTCATTTCTTTTGTTTTAAGTGGTATTTGTCAACAAAATTTAACAGAATCACTTTGTTTTTCATTCCTCAGGCAAGTAGGAGCGATGAAGAGAAAAACATTCTATGCACTGATGAGGCGTATCGTAGTGACAATGCTAAACTAGTCCGTGAGAACAACGATCTCCATCTTCAACTCATTAAGCTGAAGGAAGACACTGATGTAACAATCAAAGATCTTAAAGCATCGTTGAGGAAACTAGAACATGAGAATGCAGACCTAAGATTCCTGAACTCTCAATTTGTGCATAAAGTAAGAGCACTTGAAAAGGAGGCAAAGGCTAAAGGGGATCGCATCAGTCAGTTACAGGAGAAGAACTTCCATGCTGTAGTACAGACACCTGGTAAAGTTACTCATTGTATTCCACATTTTGTAACAGGTTTTGAGTGAAGAAGAGTAAATACTTTATTAAATCCTTTCTTACAAATTAAATTATTTTAAAGGGACAGATCTTTGTATATCTATTTCTGTGAAAAGGCCAAGTTCCCATCTTTGAGAAAGGAGAATCTGTATTGGTTTAAAATGCCTATGGTCAATTTAAGGAGAGCTTTCTTTAGAATGTTTTTCAGTAAAATCTCCCAAAATTGTGTTTGTTAACAAGCAATGACCAATTCTTTTCCACAGGTGGCCGTAAGAGACATATACCATTTCGTCGCCAGAGAATGGACATAGAATGCACTGTACCAGCAGATACTACCCATCCCCCTACATCAGACCCCTTTGCTGAGAGACAGGTGTTTAGCAACACACCTAATGATCCATATATAGCAGACCTAGTGAAGGTGTCTGATGAGAGGGCAGGAACCCTTCAGAATGAAGTGGAGAGATTGAGTGTGAAAGAAGAAAGGAATGAAAAGATGATAAAGAGACTGTCTAAGCAGGTAAGTGGAAATTCATTAGACACACCAGATTTGTATATTGAATCCTTGATCAAGTATGAGTCAAAGTCCTTGAAGCGAGTGGTACGGTTCAATTCACAAAGGTCAGGCTCCATCTGTGTCATGGGTAGACACTGCAGACAAAGATCAGTCGCATAGATCTTGTACAAGCTTTGCCTGTTAAAACACGTTAAAGTTGAAGGCAGCTTTTTCATTGTTACATTTTCACAGCTTGTCACCCCAACATTTGTATTTGAAATGCTGTATGTAGATCCTGTTACAATGGTATAAAAATCAACAAAATCACCTTATTGATATAATACATTTTTCCCTTCAAGATTGATCTATACAATACTTCTGATTATAGCCTAAGTCCTTTTATTGAAGGCTGAGGGCCTTTACTACATTGAAAAGAAAATGAAATGCTACTGTATGCAATATTAAATTAAAAAAACATTCCCCATGATAGAATACAGCAACTTTCTCAAATCAGTCGAACATGTATTGATTTGAAATAGTCACTGCCGCTTCCCAGGTTGTATCTTAAACTTGGGTGTGATCCCTGATTAATACAGCAGTTACACAGGTTGAATGGTTTCTGACTGGCACCCCGAACAAAAATATTGACTAAATTAAGAAATCGGGGCTAGATAGCTCAATTAGTAGAGTGCTGGCACGTTAATCCAGAGGTTGCGGTTCAAATCCCGCTCTGGTAATTTTTCTTGTTCAACCCAATTTTGTTTTAAATGTACCCAGTCAGTTTCCCTTGTCATTATTACTTGATATTTGAAATAAAAAGTCACATCCCCTTTAAGTGGTCCCTCTGCTGCCGCTTCCCAGGTTGCATCGTAAACTTGGGTGTGATCCTTGATTATATTACAGCAGTTACAGGTTGAATGGCTTCTGATTGGCACCCACAAACAAAAATATTGACAAAATAGAGAGACTGCCAACACTAGGGGTAGATAGCTTAGTTGTAGAGTGTTGGCACCGAAAATCTGGAGGTCGCAGTTTCAAATCCCGCTCGAGTCAATTTTTCTATGTTCAACCCCAAATTGAAAATATTATTTACACAGTCAGTTTCCCTTGTGGTTTATCACTACATACCTAAGAAATCAATTATAATCTAGTGTGTACAAATTTGCTTTTTGTATTAATAATGTGGGAAATCTGTGATACTGTGCATGAAATTCATATTGAGCAGTAGTGTAAAAGGTGGGCTTTAGTAATGTAATTTATATATTTGTAATAATTGTTAGGCTTTTTCTTGCAGACCTTATATATATATAATCTTGTTTACGCATTTTATATGTTTTCTGATATCCCCCCCCCCCCCCGAAAAAAAGAAAAGAAAACACATCAAAAACAGGAATCCTCACAAAAAGTTGAGTATCCATTTGGGTGGAAAATAATATGTTTTTGTTTGTTGCGCCTTGAACACCCGTGAACAGGGTGGATATGTGCGCATTACAAGTCTTATTATTATTATTTATTATTAGTGTACACAGCTTAAAGTTTGTTGTGTATCTACTATCTGCCTAAAAATAGTTTTGATAAAATAGAATTAGCTGTTGCAAACTGCCTTACCAACCAAAAGGACCTATGGTATAAATGCAAAAAATAGTTAATGGCCTGACGTTTCGACCCTAGCAGAGTCTTTCTCAAAGGCTAAATGACAAGGCAACACACATGATTGGTATATAAGTGTAACAAAAATAGTTTTAGAATCCTGGCAAAAATCACTTGCCAATACAATCGCTCAGAGTATGTTGAATCCCATCTCAAACAGTTACCGGTAACTAATTAAATTATAGTCACTTTTTGTTGTTTTAACATGTATCTTCCCAAAAATCAATGACAAAAAGTTATGCACACAAACGTTTATAGACCTATTTTTTGTAATGTTAAAGTGTAATCATTTTCAAGTTAATTCACCTAAATATAAACCAGATTCAATGAGACTGTCATGACAACAGAAGTAAAAGGTGATTGAATGCATTTTAAATGATGGGTTTTCAAAAAAAAAATTATGAACTTTATAAAACAAAACAATGTGTAGCAGCCAGCTAGTTATTAGATAATTTGAAAAACAGATGTTTAAAAAATCGGTCATTACAGGTTTAAACTGTGGCTGATATGTTTAATATTTGCTAGTTTAATATATTTTATTGAAATAATTTTATGCACCCATTCACAGCCATAGAGACAACAAACACATTCATTCAGCTTTCATCTCCTATACACATCATAGTAAGTGTTCCTTGCCTTTATACACACAGCATCCTAGTATAGTCGGCCTGCTGCAGCAGCTGTTCTTGATAATGACCAACCCAGTCATTTCCTTCCTGGATTAATAACTTCGGAATCCCACCTCTATGCAGTATCAGGACAAAAATACATGGACTTGACTGGGGGAAAACATGAACAATAAAATCCACTTGTTTTCAAGTAATTTTGGTGTTATATGTAAAGCTGATATTTGTTTATCTCTTGGTCCCTGTAGAACCAGGGATGTTTGTATAGCATTTAATCCCTATTCAGATAATGGAACCTCCCATTGTCCCTCACAACTGTAACCAGGCACGCCACTCTGTACAGCTCTGACCTTTGATCAGTCACTGTGTTTATATGCAAATGAGTATTCAAAAACCTCAAGCTGTGATTGGATAAGGGTAATAATTGGCAAGTTGACTTGTTGAATGAATGGTTCTTTGGTCAGTGTCCAAGTGGGTGTTGAACAGCAATGATAGCCCAAGGGATTGGGGGCAGGTAGTAAGTAAACTCATTAGCATAAAGGTCAGTACTTCATTGATAAGTGCGCTTGGCTTACTACACACACACACACTACACACACCCACCACACACACAGCTGTTGACTATAACCGTTAGGGTTTAAACCTGCCTACTCAAATACAGGTGGAGAATGGGGTATTCATTCTGGAATGAATTGTTTTAAGGACCTGAAGGATTTCTTAGTTCAGAATAAAACACAATTTTAAGACTCATCTGAATTTTAATTGACTAAAAATGGCTGATGTTTCCAAGAAGAAGACCAAACCTAGGCGGCGGGTAAGCTCATTAAACAAAAGACTTAGCCATGAATGAATTATCTCATTACTGTATTAGGTATGCAGTCATCCATCATCCATCTGCATAATTTTTACTGAATAACGCTTGCAGCAGACCTGTACTTCTTTCATATAATAATCACACTAAGTATTGGGCACAGTGGCCAAATAAATTAATAAATTCCTTTTCAATCTGGGAAACATAATTTGGCTTTGTATTTAATAAATAGTTTAACCATGGAGGTAGCAATAGAAATGGTATATGATAAAAATGACTATATCAACTATCAATTAAAAACCACAGGGAAACTGAATGGGTAAATTTTAAAAATAAGAAAAATTTACTAAAGCAGGACTTGAACCTGCGACCTCCGTATACTATTTACATTCCTGTGCTTTACCAACTGAGCCCTAATGTTGGCAGTCTCCCTTTTGTGTCAACTCAATATCTTCTTCGGGGGTGCCAATCAGAAGCCATTCAACCTATGACTGCCATATAGCCAGGGATCACACCCAAGTTTACGATACAACCTGGGAAGTGGCAGGAAAGGGATCACCTTCCTTAACTAGTCAAAGTTTTTGGGGGGTTTTTCCACTATTAATATTAGGCTATAATCATGTTTCACAATTTTATCATAGAGAACCCCCAACTTACGTCCAATTTCAGATTCTTATGATCATAACCCTGTGGTAGGTTTATGAAAATCCCGTGCCTAGTACATGCATATGGTTACACTACCCCTATGTTCCGACAACCCTATGTTCCGACACCCCTATGTTCCGACACCCCTATGTTCCGACACCCCTATGTTCCGACACCCCTATGTTCCGACAACCCTATGTTCCGACACCCCTATGTTCCGACACCCCTATGTTCCGACACCCCTATGTTCCGACACCCCTATGTTCCGACAACCCTATGTTCCGACAACCCTATGTTCCGACACCCCTATGTTCCGACACCCCTATGTTCCGACACCCCTATGTTCCGACAACCCTGGTGTATTTTCCTATTCCTAACCCTAACCCTAACCCTAAGTTGCCTAACCCTAACCCTTAACCCTAATCCTATGTAAATCATGAGCGGGTTGTCGAAACATAGGGGTGTCGGAACATAGGGGTGTCGGAATATAGAGCAGTCACCCATGCATATAGTTGAGTATGTTCTCTCAGCCAATTTCGTTACAGAAAGCAGTCGTAGTCTTAATTTGGCAACATTTCCATAGCATTACATTGGTAATAATTAAATATGTTCAGCTGAATATTTCTGATATTAGCCTATTATTTATCTTGCAGAACTTTCACGACCTTACTGAGGGGGATCTTTGCAATCTTCCATTATCATTATCAATTGGTCCTTGCTCTATGGTTATTGATGCATGTCCTAATTATTGTTGACAATAGATCAAGGCAAGATTACAGCACTGCTTGCTGACTTAATGCAACTATTATGTGGAGTATACTTTTGTACATTTATGGTAGTCTGACACAAATGTGTGAAGTTCTCAAATTAATATTGTCAACGCTACAAGAAGAATGGTTTAAATACACTGTAATTACGACATTTTTACTTAAAAGTATAGGGAAAATGAACTTTTTTCCTTTTTTAAAAAATAGGTTGAAATCCGAGATAATGAGATAACTCGCCTGTCTCGTCAGCTAGAGGGAGGACGGCCTTTTGATGTGGTCTCAACAGAAGCCAAAAATAGGAGTAATGAAAGGCTTATCTCACATCTTAATGTCCAGGTTTGTTTTACAATCAGCTTTTAAGTTTTCAAAATTATTATGGTGATGTTTAAAGGGAACTAGTACACAATTGGCAGGGCATTCCAGTAAATTCACCGTACAAACAACCTGTGAAAAATTCAGTGTCCACTTGAATTTATTTTGAAAACGTTTAATTCATTTGAATAAATTCACTTGAGTAGAGCTTATTCCTGATTAAAAACGAAAATACAGACAATTCTTTGTGAGCTCCTTTACATTTACAATCTCATTACTTATTTCCTGCAACTTACCTTCATTTCTGTTCTGTGGCATTATTCCACTACCTGGTGCTACTAGGAGTTCAACGGTTGCAGGCAATGTTACTCAGCTTGTAACTGCACATGTGTACCCATTAACTTGCATGTCCACGTACCTAGACAAAATGGAAGACCAACGTGCACATGTCAATGTCATCTTGAGGTAGACAAATTATAACATTTACACTTTGGTGGTCGTGTACATTGTATTTGTAGTTAATTGGGTGGACTACTCTGTTCAAGTTCTGATTCATCCAATGTATTTAAGGGTTCCTTCCCCTTCCTTCCCTAACTCCCACAGTGTTTTTATATTGGACAAGTTCCCCAATTGTAAAGCCTTAATTAAAATTGTTTTGAGTTTTTCTTTTGCCCCTGTATGTTTGCATGTCGCTTTAGTGCCCTTGTAGTAGATGTGAAAACAAAGTATGTTTATGTTAAAGGCCTGTTTAAAAAATTGTATGTTTTGAATGATTTTGTTTCATGAACAAGCAATGGTTTTAAAAATATTCAGAACTTTGCTTCAAATGGATTATTTTGCACAGCTGCTTTTGTAATTGATGAATGTGCTTGTCTCTAATATTGACCCATTATTGATTTCGCAACTATAAAATCAATCGTTTGAATGGTTTATCAAGATAGTCAAAGCCTTTGATTTTGACATTTCCAGATTGACTATTTGCAACAAGCTAATCGTGATGCTGAAAGGCGTCTACGTGAGTCTACCATTTCACAAGACAATGCTAACCAGAAGGTCATTGAACTCACAGAAAAGAATGAAGAGCTAGCAAATGAGTTGAGAAATGTTGACCGCCTTGCCCATAAGCTACAAGCAGACAAGAACAATGTGATATGGGCAGCTGATAAGGATGTGACAGATGCAAAGGTAGAACTACAGGAAACATCAAGGGAAGTAGCATCTTTAGATCTTGAGTTGGAACAACTTAGACAGGTAAAATACACAAATAAGGAGACTGTGGCGTTTAATTCCTAAATTAACCAGTTACTTATTGACATGTATGAAGATGAAAAACAGTCTAATCAGACTGATTTTAACGATGTAACCCAAACATTTCAGATGTAAGTTTACTGCCACAAAGTGATTTGTAACTGGTTAATATAGTTTTTCATTCCAAATTAACAGCAGTTTTTGAAAATAATATTTCACCAGTTTGCTTCGTGATTAAAAATCCTTTTCCTGTAACTGGAGTGGGATTAGTTCAGTCAAAAAGCAACTTTTTTTCAAGCCATTAATAATTTGTTTTGTCAATGAAACTCTGTTTGAACACTCATATAAAGAAGATTTCTTACTGACATATACAGATTTTAATGTCTCGTATTTCTTTTACGATCGTGTTTTTCAAGCCCAATCAGACATTGAAAAGTCGTTTTGTAACAGCTGATCATCGACCTGCACCTTGTCAAACAGACAGCATCCAGAAGAGAGATGAAAGGCCTCATGACAATGCAGTATTATACCTCTTTACAAAATCTTGGCTGGTATATGAAAGGAACAGGCCTTTGATAAAGGCATTAAGCACAAATCCATCCAAAGAGTTAATCTGTTCATTGTTTGGAGTGCCTTTTGCCCAGCCCACCAAACTATGACCACGGGGACTCTGCGAAACTGTTGCCTGTGTATGCGCAATCAGCTATGTCTCACCACACATGGCCTGTTGACATGACCAACACCGACACGCACAAAAACAGGAATACCAGTTTATGAGAAGGCTGCTGTGGTTTTTTTGTTGAAAAGTTTGGCATGTTATTGCATCCTCCGAAGCAAACTGGTTAAACCTTTGATTTTTGTTTTTGTTAAATACATTATGTGCATAATAAATCAAGGGTTTCATTTCTCAGTAACAAATAAAATGTATTTTTTTGCATATGTTCTTTAGGAGAACAAGAATTTGATCGCAGACATTGAGCAATCAAATCTTGAGCTGTCTTTACAAAGCCAGGAGACGGGGAGGTTACAAGATTTATTTTGTGCATATGTTGAGATATGTCAAGCTATGTCTCACCACACATGGCCTGTTGACATGACCAACACCGACACGCACAAAAACAGGAATACCAGTTTATGAGAAGGCTGCTGTGGTTTTTTTGTTGAAAAGTTTGGCATGTTATTGCATCCTCCGAAGCAAACTGGTTAAACCTTTGATTTTTGTTTTTGTTAAATACATTATGTGCATAATAAATCAAGGGTTTCATTTCTCAGTAACAAATAAAATGTATTTTTTTGCATATGTTCTTTAGGAGAACAAGAATTTGATCGCAGACATTGAGCAATCAAATCTTGAGCTGTCTTTACAAAGCCAGGAGACGGGGAGGTTACAAGATTTACTGATTCGCGTCCAAGATGACAAGCAATGGCTAAGTGAAAAAATCAGCAAGCTCACTTCAAATGGTGGGTGCAAAATTTCAAATAACAGCTCAAAGGCAACAGTTACTTACTTAAATTGTCTTCGACAAAATTTGAACAAAAAGAGACACATTAGTTGAAACTGAAACATGATATCACATAAACTCAAAGTCTACATTAAAAAAAAATACTTGCTACACATGTAGATAAATACAGACATCTATATCTGCTAGGAAACTATAACAGTACTTTACAAAGAAGGTTAATCATTCAAAAAGTAAACCAGTAAACCAGAGAGTTAAAGACACTGGACACCTTTGGTAATTGTCAAAGACCAGTCTTCTCACTTGGTGTATCTCAACATATGCACAAAATAACAAACCTGTGAAAATTTGAACTCAATTGGTCATCGAAGTTGCGAGAAAATAATGGAAGAAAAAAACACCCTTGTCACACGAAGTTGTGCTTTCAGATGCTTGATTTCAAGACCTCACGCGTCAAAATGAATTCAAATATTTTACTGAGAAATTACTTTTTCTCAAAAACGGCGTTACTTCAGAGGGAGCCGTTTCTCACAATGTTTTATACTATCAACAGCTCTCCATTGATCGTTACCAAGTAAGTTTTTATGCTAACAATTATTTTGAGTAATTACCAATAGTGTCCAGTGCCTTTTACTACTTGTGTTTGTACGTTATTAAACGTTCTCAACAGAGAGAGAACTTGTCCTGGAGCTTGAACGAATTCGAAACAAAGCAGGAGGTAAGACCAAAACAAAGTCTCCATCTAAGATGGACACCTACCTCAAGACCCTTGAGGAGGAAAGAGATTACTACAAGGGAGAAGCAGATGTCCTCAATAAGGTGCTGAAGAGTCAGAACTTGTCACGGTCAGTGTCTAGAGACCTTAGTCCAAAAAGGTCAAGCCGGGCAACTAGTCCATCAAGGACTCCAAGCAAGTTGGATAAGAAGGTATGAATACATGTTGTAACATGTGTCCAAATTTATCACTATTTGTTCTGTTTATGTCCTGGGGGGTTTTCTCAAAAATCATGACAAATTTGTTTCAATTTATGTGTTTGATTGTTATGTAAAAAATGGTATGTAAACCAATTGTGGATTTAATCTCATTCTGATGGAGTTGGTTACTTAATCTATGAAACATTGCCTTTAATCTGGTTGTTTCCCATTTGTCCACACAGTCTTCTTCCCACTATGAGGCCATAATGCGAGTTCTTGAAGATGAGAAGAATTACTATAAGAAGGAATATGAGATGCTAAGAGCTTGTTCATCCATAAGCCCCAAGAAAACCATAGTATCTCCACCGACAAGAGACAGGGTACACTACTTTTAATTCAAGTTCTTTACTATACAACCTTATGAAAAGAAGGTTTGTCATTTACAGTTTCAAACCTTAATTTGAAACCGTTCTTCCTTTATTTTGATTGGATTTATAGCTAGACACAAAGTTCAAGAAATTTAACTGTCAGTGTGTAATCAGAACCAAATAAACCAAACACAAGTGTATTTGCTAATCAGTTTCAACACTAACTCTGACCATCTCAATATTTGCCATGTATAAAGACTGTTGCTGAGGAAACTGAGATAATCAAACTGAGAAGGGAAAGGGATGAACTACAGTCGCTCCTTGATAAATTTGAGAGACATCTTGCAGAGGTACGTATCCCAAAACATTCCATGAGTTGTACTAATCCTAGAGACTCTGACAACACTGACCCTTTAACTTTAACTTTAACTTTCGTTTCATTTCATTGTTTACGCTTAATAATTCACAACTCACTTCCACCTTGTTTATTACAGATTCAAGCCAATGTTAAAGTCTTGACAAGTGAGAGAGACAAGACCAATATTCTTTATGAGCAGGTAATGGCTACATTTACAACTCATGCGAAGTGTCTGAATGTTTTTGTTGCAAGAATAAAAAGCACTGAGCATAGTTTGAAGGTCAAATCTAAAATAATTACGTTTTTCCAATGGAAAAATAACTTTGTGTTCAAAAAGGAATTTCCAATACTTTTGGCATTAACCACATACTTGCATTAAGTGAATGATACAAATTTGTCCATGATCATTTTTCAGGCCAATGGTGAACTACAGAGACTCAGACGAGAGCTTGTCAAGTCTCCCAAGTCATCACGTGCCTCAGTAGTAGCTCAGTCCATTCTACAACGTGTGGAACTAGAGAGAGACGAGGCACTAGCTGATCTTAGACGAATGGTCACTGAAAGGGACAGTCTGAGAGAAAGGTTAAAGGTCAGTTCTTTTAAACGCTTCCTCTGACACATTTTGTTGTAAGTGGGATTTTGTTCTTCTTATTAAAACATTATAAGGATCTTTAAGGTTTGCTGTCATGCTGTTCTTTGTGTTTTGTTTGCATTTAGATTTCTACTGATGGCCATCTCGGTGAAAAGGCCCGACTTGAGCAGAAAGTTGAAGACCTTCAAGGAGCTGCTGAGAATGTAAGCAAACCATCATCACCTGAATATTTTGTGTTGTGCATGTTTCCTTTCTTACGGATTGATTGTGTATATCTAACAGCACATCTAACAACTGACCCTAACCCCCATTGGCGTGATACTCCAGAGGAGGCGTTGCCAATTATTTATCCTGATCCAGATATATGCATCAAAGCATTGCTTGTATATCAGTCACAACATGATAAACACAAGCCAGTAATGCACACCATTCACAGCACATTCTGTTTTTCTCCCCTATAGGCTGAGCAAGAATGTAGCAGTCTTCAATCCCGTGTTATGTCCTTCCAGGCTATGATCTCTACTTTGGAGGAGCAGGTTCGATCTCAAACACTGCGAATTGAAGAGGCTTATGAGGAGTCATCACAGCACAAAGCAACATCCACACAAATGAGGTTAAAAAATAGACCGGTCATTTTCATTGTAAACAGCAGCTGTCAGGGAGTCCAAACTGTCATCAAAGATGTGTAAATCCAAATGTTGATCTAGGATAAACAATTAGGAAACCCTGACCTGGTTGCCGAGTTCATGTTTTGTTTTTATCATTCACAGGCTGTTGGCTGAGCAAGCAGAAACCTCACTTGATGATTATCAACGGAGGTTGACCCAACGATCAGGTGAATTACAGGCAGCTGAAGAAAGAAGCACAAGACTTGAAGAACGCATCAGTAAGACTCTTTAGTTTCTTCTGATTGCAAAGTAATGCAGTTGAGTTTGAGATAATAAAAGACTCAATTCATACTTCTGTTGGTTTGACAGTTTAACATATTACTCTACTGAAAGTATCCTTAGTTTATTTTTTAGAGAGTTGACAACTATTTGTGTGTAAATTAGTTTTTTTAATTGACATGAAACTGTTAACATTCACTAATAAAATTGTCAAAGAGGATTTTTGTATTGTTGTTTTCTGCAGCTGATTTAACAGTGACTAACAGCAGCCTGAGGGATGAGGTGCGGCATCTTCGTGGTACAGTAAGCTCACTTGACAGGGAGAAGGATACACTGCAGAATGTTGTAGATGAAAAGACAGAAAAGATTGCTAGGTTGGAACAGGAGGTAGTCGGCAGAGGGAGAAATCTAAGTGATACCCGAGCAACTGTGGAAGATCTACAGGAAAGGCTTGAGTAAGTCCTCACTTTGTTGTTACGTAGATGTATTTATTTGTCATTGCAAGCAATAAAAGGATACAGAAAATAATGACAAAGCCTAGAAATTGTCTAAAACCAATCCTAGTCACTTTCTGAAGAGCAGTCCCTGTAGACCATGTAACTTGTGACATCACATGTTTACAAAAGAGCCACCAGCGTGGACTTCCTGTAGGCTGATTTGTACACAGTTCAATGTAAGAAAACAAAATCTTGCATTTCATGGAGATTGCACTGTAGATTTTTATCAACTTTTGATATGAAGAAAGGGGGCACATCTGAAATCATGTGCTGCTTTTATTTTTATATTTCTTGGATTTATGTAATTATGATACAAAATGTAAAATTTCCCATATGACCAACGTAGTATCCCACCTTGGAAATGCCTTGGAATTTACCATATTTTTGACCGCATAAGGGCGCTTTCATCGGGGAATTGTCTTGCATCACAATTACAGTCTCATCTTATTTTAATTGCCTGTATGTAATTTTCTTGCATCAATGACGAAATACATAAACATAATAAAAACAACAATAAAAAAACCCAGTTTGTTTACTTGTTTTGCATCATGGAATTCAGTTCACATACGCCCTAACACGGTCAAAAATTGTCAGTCTTTTTTGACAGTCACATTTTTTTGTAAACAAGGTTACATGGTCTATACAGAAATCCCTAGTTGAACGTTTTGATAGAAAGAGAATGCACCTTAACAGGTATCACATTAATTTTAAAATCATCTTTAACAAAAAAATATGGTTGCAGCAAAAAATTGACACACAAATTCAATTACAGACTAGCAAACGATGAGCTTGGCAGTAAAGACAGGGAGGTACGAAGTCTACGTCGACAACTTGACTCCTCAAGAGATGAGTTGACTGAGACAGTGAGAGGCCGAGATGCAACCATGAGAGAGAATAGAAGGATACAAGAGGACCTTGCAACAATGACAAGGGAAAACCAGGTACCGTAGATGAAACATATAGAGTCTGTAGGTTAATTCATTGAAGGTATTGTACATTTTTGGAACAGCTCAAAATCAGTGTCCACATTTTGTGTGATTCAACATATGCATGAACAAACAAACCTGTGAAAGTTTGAGCTCAATTGGTCATCGAAATCACGAGAAAATAGTGAAAAGAGACCTTATGTGTTTTCTGTTTTTTCAAAATATCGCGCGTGATAAAAACTATAGTTTTACTCATTTCTCAGAAATGATAGCATTTTAGGCAGAAATATTTTAAGGAACCCTATCAACCATTACTTACTTTAAATCATGTAAGTTATGTGTGAATCTGTGAACATTTGTGTTTTTCGATCTTACCAATAGTGTACAGGGCCTTTAAGTCTTTTGACTAATTAGCAAATCTCAAAATGGGAGATTGATTATTTCAGTTTCTTATTCATCAACTCTGACAAGAATAATACAAAATACATCTAATTATATCATCACCTTTCTTAACAGACAATCAATCATGAGCTTGAGGAGGCGATAGAAGAAAGAGAAAATCTGAAGGAACAGATACAGGAGTACATAGCAGAGGTGGCTCGCATTGAGGACCTGTTAGCTGCAAAGGTATTACCGATTTATTGGCAACAGTGTATATGTTTTAAAATACTCTCAAACATTTGTTGTGCATGCTGTAATGAATGATGTATTCACATACATTATCAGTAACTATAAAGTAATTCCTCATCTTGGCCAATGGGAGCTGCCAAATTTGATATATTTTACCTAATCCGAGCATTGCTAAAATGCCCCCAAACATTCAGCCAAAATGTGTGTTAATTTTTTAGATGGCCAAAACCTCCATGCACATATTTAATTGGATTAAAATCAACATACTTTAAACACTAATGTTTTTCAAAGTAAAGAGTTTTGGATTTGTCTTCCAGGAGCGTGAGAATAGAGATCTTCTAGAAAACTATCGTTCAGCCACAAGTGAAGCACAGCGCTGGGAGACGGAAGCCTCTCAGAGATCAGGAGAGTCATCTACAGTCAAGATAGAATTAATGACAAGAGACTCGGAAATGAAAAGACTGCGAGATAAATTACTCCTATTAGAAAGGGATGTCCAACAGGTAGTGTACAACGCTGAAATGAATCTGTGTTTACTGTCAAATATACAAAAGAAACACAGACAATTTTATGTAGATTTACAAAAAGATTGTTGAACTGAAACTTTTTGAAAGCATAGTGAATCAATGATACTTCTTGAAATTTGAAGTGCCTTAGAAAATAAATTTGTAAATAATAGTGTTTGTATCTTTCTTAGCATGTATCGACAGAGCAAGCATATGAGCTACAAGTGTCAAGTCTGACAAGATCTCTTGCTAACATGGAAGAGAGTATACGACAGCTACAGGATGAGAAGAAATCCCTGGTGCAGGATCTTACTGCTGTCAGAGATCTCTGTGTAAAGTTAGAGAATACTAAGGAAGTTATGTCACGTCAGCTGACAACCAGAAATATAGACACTGAGCAGGTACTCTCAACTTAATGATAAGCTTCTTAATCAACCTATCTATTGATCTATCCAAGTCAGTGTTAACCAATTTAATGCACCCTTAAAAATCATGACAGATTTTTGCCTGACATTCTAAACTGATTTATTTTACCACATCAGCTTGAATCAACAGTCGATGACCAGCGACGTGAGATTGAGATGCTGCGTAACCAGGTCGTTACAGAGAGAGCATCAGTGCGGAACTTGGAAACTCTCCTGTCCAACAACCGTGAAAAGGAATTCCAAGTCCAGTTGGACAGTCAAGAGCAAAGATCAGAGATTCAACTTGTTAAAGACAGATTGGCTTTAGCAGACAGCAAAGTGTAAGTTAAAGATGCTGAAGTTTAATATCATACCAGATTCATTTCCTAAAAGAGTCTTACATTTTGTATATTGTCATGTCAGTTCAAGCATACGTGTCCTTTTTTTCTTTTTCTTTCCCTTTTTTTTTTGCTTCCAGTTGAAAGCTTGGGGAATAATTCAAAACAAATTTGGATAATTGTTTTGAGAAATTATTAAAGAAAGATGATTTGTATCGGTTATTTAAATGAAAGTTATATGGCTCAATATTTGTGTTTATGGTGCACGTAGTGCACAAAGTATGCAGATTTTGGCTAGAAACTGATTCAAAAATATGTCATGATAAAGAATAAATTTCTGGTTTGTTGGTTTTCTTTGCTCTTCTAAATGCAGTCAAAGCCAGAGTCGCGAGCTTCAGACATTAAGATCCAGAGCTGCTCAGCTTGAGGCAGACTTAGAGAAAGTCAGGAGACAGCTTACCAGTGAGCGCTTTGACAAGTGAGTACTACTTTGTCATACGTGGTGTTTATCTCATGTGTCAAAAAGGAATGTATATATTATTTTTGCTTGATGTTTAAGCTTCATCATGCTAGAATAAGTATTTGAAAGAAAAGTTCAAGTAGCAGAAGTATTATGAGACTACTTTATGAGTGTGATAACTAAACCAGTTCGTACCCACTGGCCTTAATATTGTGTAATACGGGTTTCTTATTTTCAAAGTTGGCTATTTAAAGTCATAACAGAAGTGAAACGATAGTTGATAAGGTGCAAATATATAGTGTTTAACCTTATTTCCTCATACTGTGAATTCCAAAGGCTGTACTTCTAAAATTCATAAGAATACACTAAATGATGTACATATTTCTTATTTTACTTGTATGTACCTATCAGAGAGAGAATATCCCAAGAGTTTCGGAGATCAACTCTTTCTCCAACCATTGCAGACAATACCAGTTTCACGAGAACCTCATTGATGACGAATCATACCAGCTCCACCAGGAGATCCTCAAGTCCCCATAGACCGTCTTCTCCAACACGGAGGTCACTCTCACCAAGCAGATCAGGTCGGAGGTCACCTGAGAGGTCAATATTGAGATCATCACCTGCATACAGGTCGTCATCACCAGACAGAAGTACGGATGAGTTTAACATTTCAGATGATTTTGAAAATGGAGTAATGCACAAAAGTGCTGAAAGAGACCATGGTCATATAATGGTGCCCCAGTTAAGTTTATCACGGTTGGTGAGTGGAAAATTGGCGCAAACTTGAGTGTCGGGAAATAACTCGGTTTAAATAGCAGTTCAGTAGCTCTTTAGAAATTCTCATTCATTTTTTGGGGTATCCTAATTTATTCTCTCCTCTGAGTGGAACATCAAATCTTATTAACATCTTAAACTGTCTCCAAAGCAGAAATACATTGTAATTTTTATATGCGATGAGAAAATTGAGACTGCAGTTGAGAACAAACCAAAACTGTGCAGCTCAGCCAATCAAAAAATACAAAGTATTTTTATGCTTAGTGATCTCATCCCTTGCATGTATACTTGTCATAAGACCAATTTTACATTCAGCATGAACAAACAAATTAATAATAACCCATGTTTATTTCTCTTCTAGTTTTATTCCATTTATTTCTACTTGAAGTATACAGACTGGTACATAATACTTGTGTGTAAATAAACACCAAACAGGAAAGTGCATATCATCTATATTACATTGTGGAAAAAAGCAATTTTGTATGAATCTTTTTTAGCGATACAACATATCCAATCATTTAAAAACCACGCACCAAAAAAGTATGCAATCATCCAAAATACATGAATTAATTCATAATATTTTCTATCAGTTTAAAGCGGCTACATTCAAAGAGTTATTTCAGAAAAATAATATTACCTTTTAAAATTAAGTTTCTTTACATATGACTACTTTATCTATCTAACTAACATCATATTCATGTTCTCATAACTATATGTATTAAAGGACGGTGTCCATTCATCTGTTGTAGGACCAGGTAATCACATTTACACCTTGTCTTATGTTGTGTTTAATTAGTTTTTTATTTTATACATTCACCATCTCTCCCACCTGCTGGTAAATTATTGTGAGGTCCTACTTCTATTTCTTTTCCTAACGGAACTTATTTACAGTGTGTTAACTCAAAGTGAACTCCTTTTTTCAGTAGCTGCATGTTCCATACTTTGTTGGACTGTGTTGTGAATTTTATTTTAATGAATAGCTACATTTTCATATCTTAATCAGCTAATTCATTGTTGAAGCATATCCCTGTCCCTCCTTCCGATTGTTTTGCTTGTATATATTTTTGGTAATGGTTTGTTTATAAATATAAAAACAATGGGCGGTATTTTTATTCACAATGGTCTTTAACTATTCTTTCTTCAGGGTGAAGAATGGGAAGAGATCTAGAAGACAGCAGCTTAAAACATTGGTAAGATTTAAGATTTTTGAAATAATATGATTGGTCAGAAAGCTGAAAGTGTCATTCAACAGAAATAGAAATGTCAACATTACTTTGTGAATTTTATTACATTTTGATACATACCATCTGCAATGTTTCCAGAAGTACTTACATGATAAAAAGTTTCATATCAAATTTGTATGAATTGCTTCTCGGTGTTTTAAAATAAGACAAATGTTATTTGCTTTCCTTGTTGTATCCTAATCAGTGCATTCTACAGGATCAACTACGACGGAAACTGAGCGAGTGCCACTGCAGGCTTCTAGAAGGTCTAAAACCCAACCCGCTTAGGTCCTCTTATACTCCTTGTAACATCACCTGCCGGTGGTGCATTCAGGAGGATATTGAGAGAGGTTTACAAGCACAACATTCTTAGATGTTGCAAACAGTAAAGTGACAAATTGGGCACTGTTTTCTCTGGTTTGTTTTTCATGGAATTTCAAGTTTGCATTTGATTAGAGTCTGTGACTGCAGCTTTAAATGTTCCATGTTTTTAGCTGATTCATGGTAGTATAATAAATCTTGTTTTTTTAAAGGTTGACAAATTTTTTGAGAAATTTGTATTAAATTAAAATAGCTAAAAAGTAGTGCATTTGGAATTCTTAAATTGTCTGTTAGGAAATCTTTTTCAAAATTAGTAACGCTGATACTTGAAAGAGGGAGATGGGGGAATGCACCTTGCTTAGAGCACAGGACCTGTTATTTTGACTGACGTCTTTTTTGTGTATATTTCAAGGTGACAACTTTGGCACCCTTCTTGATGTACATAATTGTATTTATATTCAACAATAGATTGTATAATTATTTTATTCTTATTTGTGCCTATCAAAAGCGAAGTATTACTGGAAACATTCCTCGGTATGAAAAACATCCTCAATTATAGGTAGCACGTTTTGTCTATAGTTTATTTTTTTCGAAACACTTTCGTATAGTCTGATGCCAGAATTTGAATTTGAATAATAAAGTTTGCTGTACAAACTACATGTATTGTCCTACCTCAGAATTCGTTTCGTTTAAGGAAAATCTTTGTCGTATCTGAGCCGACATCACTTTTAAAATGTTCAACACTGCAAATTATTTTAAGTAGGCCTAATTAGCTGGAATTTGCATTTCCTGTCAATTTTGTTTTCAACCTTTCAAATAAAGATAAACATTTTCAAAGGACCCTTAAATGTTTGTGCCTCAATGTTTGTAAATTGATCACAATTAATATTATCAGGGATTTTAATGGATTAAACAATCTTACTGTTGATGAATTTTCTCAAGTAAAAAAATATGACTTAAGCTACAGTTGATTTTGTATTTATTTTGTTTCGTTTTGTATTTTTTAAATTAGAAGTATCTTAATAATACATACTGAAGAACTTGCCATTTTATATTTGTTTACATGTATATTATTTTAATGCTTTGTAGAACATTATTTATTGTTTAGTTATAGACTTTACACAGTCGTTACCTAAAGGCAGTTATCGATTTCTGGATGTTTTTGACTATACTGTCAAGCTATGTCACTACAATTTTGTACAAAGTTCTCTCGAAGCTCACACATTAACGATGGCAATTTATCCATTAAAGGCATTGTACACGTTTGGTAATTACTCAAAATATATATTAGCATAAAAACTGACTTGGTAACGAGCAACAGAGAGCTATTGATAGTATAAAACATTGTGAGAAATGACTCCCTCTGAAGTAACGTAGTTTTTGAGAAAGAGGTAATTTCTCACTAAAATAATAAAAACTTCTTGCAAGAAGTTTTTATTCTATCTGAAAGCACACAAATTTGTACAACAAGGGTGTTTTTTCTTTCATCATTTTCTTGCAACTTCGATTGACCAATTGAGCCCAAATTTTCACAGGCTTGTTATTTTATATGCATATGTTGGGATACACCAAGTTAGAACACTGGTCTTTGACAATTTCCAAACGTGCAGTACAATGCCTTTAAGAATGAGTAGAAATCAAGGATCATCGGGATACTGAGAAACACGGTTGGGTTACCAGTATCGAGGGAGTACATCCTGCTATACTTCTCTTTATAGATGCGAGGTTGACCCCACTATCCGATTTCCAATTATATGAAATATATCATCTTTACAAAATTCCTATTGAAGGAGGCTGATATTTTTAATAATGGTGTCTGCGTTGCGAACGTCTTTACAAAAACACTTTTTCCGTAAAAGAAAACTGAGTGGGAAAGATGAAAAAGTTTTTTATATTAATTTGTACAGTTAGCAAAAGTACAAAATCTTGTTGAATTGGCATCAATACCCTAAAATGTCCAGTTTTCATAAATTAATTTTAATTGTCTCAAATTTTTAGCCGGCAGTGACTTATCAAATAAATTGTTACTTGATAAAATAGAATGGTTTATTGATTGTTCAATTTGTTAAATGTATAATCGGTTCTTTAAAGGTATCGTACAAGTTTGGTAATGACTCAAAACAAACATTAGCATGAAAACTGACTTGGTAACAAGCAACGGAGAGCTGTTGATAGTATGAAACATTGTAGGAAACGACTCCCTCTGAAGTAACGTAGTTTTTGAGAAAGAGGTAATTTCTCACTAAAATAATAAAAACTTCTTGTAAGAAGTTTTTAATAAAAACTTCTTGTAAGAAGTTTTTATTCCTACACTGTAAAAAAATTGGGTAAAATAATGCCCAACTTTTTACCCAATTAAGGGCGAATAGTCAACTCATCCAACTTTTGGGCAAAATATTACCCATCAAAGTTGGGCACCCTGATTGCCAAATAATTGGTCATATTTTCTTATCATATATATTTTTATAATTTTGGTAACACAGTTGGGTAATTTTTTTTTTTTCTTTTTTCTTAAAATTATATTTTACCCACTTTGCGATGATTTTATTAATGATCTAGTTAAAATGTTTAACCATTTTCGGTGTTATCCAACAAATGGTGAATGTATTTAACCCTTTGATTTACAGTTTCTCCTGTGATACGTCATACAATCAGGCATAGAACATATCTTTTCCACAATGGCAAACGGTGGTGAGCTGTGACCTTGGCATCTCTCTCAAAATCGTGAGGGTGCCCAGTGGTTTGTAGATGCCTTGGAAGGTTAGTTTTTAACTAAATAAAGTTTGTTTCCTGTTCAGTTGTTGTACACAGTCGTGAAACAGTTGCAGCGCAAGCAATGCAGTGATAATTCCATGCATGTATTGTCATACACACACATGCAACACAACAAACACGCATACATGCCACAACCGGCGTTGCACATAATGGCATGATAAAACTGATAATAATTCAACGGTAGTGTCACTGTGTTGCTCGCTCTGCAACTTTCACGACTATTGACGACTGAAAAAACACAACTTCTATTCATATAAAAAAAAACTTCACCAAATTGATCTATTCACTGGACACAACCGCTCGTCACAGCCACTCCTCCACTCGCCACGTTGTAAAATATCGTTGTTATGTTTTATGCACACACGGCGTTGATCGTAGTGCGCATGATCGGACGATTTTGCCCAACTAATGTGCATCATTTTAACCAACAATTGAGATTAATTAAAATTACCAAAAAGTTGCCCAATAAATAAGCAAAAGTGTAACCAACAGTTATGATGAATTCAGATTACGAAATATTTGCCCAACACTTGCCCAACTTTTGTTCCGCTTTTTAAACAAAAAATTGGCAAACAAAATGTTTGCCCAACAACACCAATTATTGGTTTTGTTGGGCAATTATCGACCAATAATTGTTGAAGTTACTTTGCCCAACAAATGATTTGACCAACGTTTTTGCAGTGTATCTGAAAGCACACAAATTTGTACAACAAGGGGTTTTTTCTTTCATCATTTTCTTGCAACTTCGATGACCAATTGAGCCCAAATTTTCACAGGCTTGTTATTTTATGCATTATGTTGGGATACACCAAGTGAGAACACTGCTATTTGACAACTTCAAAACGTGTTCAGTGCATTTAATATGTTTAGACATGAGGTACCTAAATAACTAGTATTTTGTCATACTTAACGACAACAGAAATATTGTTAGCAAATACATCAATGGGTCACCTTCCTGCAATATTTTTTTTTTAAATAGTGGGAAAGACGACATAAATTGGTTATATCAGTTTGAACACAATCTTGTTAAATTGGCATGAACGAATTCTCTAAAATGTCCAGTTTTCATAAATTAATTGTCTTCAATTTGGACTGGCTTGCCTTGAAAGCGCGGCGTCTGTGTGCGCGATTCTGTTTCTAAGGAGCAGCAAGCACAGACAAATCAAGGGATGACAACGAAGGAGTAGGGGTTGTTTAACCACAAGATGTTGGAATCACAAAGGACAAAGGTGGGAAGAGGGAGACAAAGTAATTAATTTGTGAATGAGACAGAATGGGGAGGGGATATCTGTGGGAAAAGGAGAAGGCCGTGAAGACAATTTGTTTTTTAACCAATTCGCTTAGACGTTCAGACATGGGGTTGAATGGTCTGAAGGCAAGGAACCTTATCCACAGTTCCTCTCTATTCAGACAAACAGTCTCTTGTAACAAAAATTATAATTTGATTTCATTGAAAAATATAGTCTACACAATGTTTTCGTTCACACGTCAACTTCCCAAAGTTGCTCACTCATACAGGTCTACCAGTAAATGCCTTTAAGTCTACTGCACTAAGCAATTGACAGAAAATGTCCACATAGGCTTAGGCCCTACATGATGTACATGTACAATAATCATACAAGCAAATTTGGGTTTGGAACGGTCGTTTGGGTATTGGGGAGGATTGTATCACTGGCCAGAAGGAGAGGTTATCGGTACAGTATTTTGGTTGAAACAATTTTGATTGTTGGTTATCTGGTTGGGCGGTGGCACTATAGTATTGCTTTGTTGTGGAGTGGGTTGCCATTGGAGAACCAGCTTGGCGTTATGATCCCCTTGTGGGAGTTTTGCCGAGTTCCCTTGTTGGGAAGATCATCTATTTTAAACAAACAAACAAACAAACAAACTTCTGGGCACAGACGATTGCGCGTTGACTGTGAGAATATATACGGTGGCCCACAACTGTCACGGAAAAAAAGCAATTTCAGGAAGAAGTTTCTGAAGTAAAGGCCGCGATAACAAACAGGAATTGTTCATAATCAGTTATAATTTTGAATATTCTAAAAAAACATAAAAATTAACAAAACACAGTTTAAAAAAAGATGTTTGTAAGGAATACAATTTTCAAAAACTACGTCAGTTGACTCAAGCCTCTGGAAAGGTAAATGGCTTTAAAAACAAAGTTTGAAATCCATATTATAAAGGACGTACTTTGGTTCCCCAAATATAGACTGCAGTTTGCTGACCTTGGGGAATTTGCGTAATTTTGATGAGCGCAGGGGGGGGGGCCCTAAAAGTATACTCGGACTTATGCCATTTTTTGTTTATATATATTTTTTTCTTAGGTTAGCTGATGCTCAATTTGAGCTAATTTTCTGGGCCCAATTTCATAAAGCTGTTTAGCAGAAAAATCTGCTCAGCAAATTTCTTTGCTCAGCAAGAAATGAGTAGGGTACCAGTCACAGCAATGGTAACCGTATGTTTTTTTGGCTGGTAACCTATTTTTCTTAAGCAAGTGTTTTCTGTGCTTAGTAAGTTTTTGTGCTTACATGCTTAATGAAATTGGGCACAGAAAACACCCTGATCAGTAAACAGGCAATACCTCATCCTGGGAAAGGGTTCTACGCTGGTGAGCAAAATCGGTCCAATTCCAGAGCATAGTATTTGAAAGTCGAGAAACTCCAAAACAAACTTTTTTACCACTTCAACAATCCGTAATAGACATGAACAAAAATGCAAAAATGTTATGACGGTTCTCAAAAAGAATGTTATTGACACCCTTTGCATATTATAGACTCTTGTTCTTTTCATGTTTTATATTTGCATAATAGTATTACAGATAAAACATTTTCGTAAAAGAGAATATTTTTAGAAATATTGGACACAAGTGCATACATGGTACCAAGACAATAAATTGGGCGTTTGACGTTTTTTGAAACAAATTATTTCGTGTAAATTATGTCTGTGATTCGAAACACGCAAAGAGCAGTCTTTATTCTACAAAATAATCAGGTTAATTGCCCAACAGTAGGCCTACTAAGTATTTTTTAACAATGATATAAATTTGTGTGTATTCTAAACATTGCATTATTTCAGGACTACGTCATAACAAAGTAGCTGTTATATTCCCACATTGAGTTCCCGGTTTCTATGGCTTCCTGTTCTATTTCAATTTCAAGCCGCTTAATAGCAAGGAAGGCTCGACAAAATTCCTCACCGAAGGCCTCCTTTACTACGATGTCTTCTTGGAAAGCATCAACAGCGTCTTTGAGATTAGAAGGAAGAGCCTTGGTACCAGGAGGTACTTCTTCGTTGTTGTAGGCGTCACGGGTAACTCTTGGTGGGAGGGGCAATGATCGCTTAATGCCATCTATGCCAGCAGCTACAGTGGCCGCTAGGGTCAGGTAAGGATTACTTGCACTGGCTCCCATGCGATTCTCAAGGTACATACCATTGTCGCCTTGAGATTTAAGACGTAAAGCACAGGTCCTATTGTCTATTCCCCATGTTCCGTTGGTCGGAGCAAAACTAAGAGGTTTTGTTCGTTTCTGACAGTTCGTGGTCGGTGCCATGAGCAGACTAATAGCTGGGGCATGTGCAAGGATACCAGCAATCCAGTGCTGGGTCAGCTCGGAGATGCCAAGCTCCTTAGATGGATCATGCATTAAGCTTATCTTCCCCTCTGCATCCCACAGAGAGTGGCAAAAATGGGCAGAGCTTCCGGACTGATCTGGCCACGGTTTGGACATGAATGAAGCGATGTAGCCTCGCTTCTGTGCAATCTCCTTGATGGCTGTACGGTAGATATGCGCGTTGTCAGCAGCTCGAATACCAAAGGCCGGCTTGTAGGTTATCTCAACTTGACCGGGAGAAAGCTCCGTGTCAATAGCCTCTACGTCAACACCAGCCCCGTGTAAACATCTTGAAAATTCGTATAATAATTCAATTTCACCGAAAATACTTAAAGATGATCGCAGGTTTCCAGTGTGAAGTGGTTTCTTGGACTCAGCTCCAATAACGTAAAACTCGTGCTCGTGAGCTGAAAGTAGAGAGTAGCCCATCTCATTCAAATGGTCAATCTGTTGCCTTGCGATGTAACGTGGATAGGATGATACTGGCTTGCCTTGAAAGCGCGGCTCTGTCAGCACCAAGGCCGTGTTCTTGCACCATGGTACGGTGCGGAAGGTGCTCAGGTCTGGGAGGAATCCTGCATCTCCCCAGCCAATTTCTGTCGTGTATCCTGTACCTTGAGCGAAATGACAACTGGGGTCCATCGCTAGATGCACCAATGGGATGTTAACTCCACGGTTTGACTTCGCTCGCACATGTCTGGAGGGCACAACCTTGCAGCGAGAAAAACCACTCATGTCACCAAATTCGAAACGAATGAACTCAATATTTTCTTCTTCTATTTGTTTTTCCACCATCTCCAGTGTAAATTCTTTGTTGTCGAAATTCATGTTTGTTTTTATTCGATGACCTCTGTAAAAAAAAACCACAATGAGACCAAAATTGTTTGAAAACAGCATGATTTCAAAATACAAAGTTAAAATTTGTTACATTCTTATTTCTGTTTATTCCTGTTCAGTTAATTTCTCGGGCCAGCATAAAGTTAAGAGTACAATTATGTAAACAAACATAACAATTCTTGAGTGAATTCCTCCAGTTGGTTGTTAACAGGCCCGTAACTAGGGGCGAATATGAATTGGTCAATTTTTGCGCTTCTGTTATGTGTGCGTACCATTTTTTGTATTATTATTATTATTATTATTATTATTATTATTATTATTTTTTTTTTCTTTTTTGGGGGGCCGCTTTTGGGGGACTTTTTTTTTTGGGGGGGGGGCATCGACCGACCAATTCGAATCAAAGATTCAAGTTATCTTGAAGACAATAAACCATACAAGAGATCAGCTGATTTCCGGATCACGTGATCGTCAAGCTGTTAAAACAACCACACCTTAGATGTGACCAAGAATATATCAGACCGTATACATCGAAACGTCACCTAAAGAAAATTCCTTTCTTATTAAACGTGATAATTTTAACAAAATTAATTGACCAAAAGGGGGAAAAGAGTTGAACCAGCTAGAACCCGACGAATTGTCTTCTTTTTTTTTAAAGAAGTTTCTGTCAAGGAAACTCCTTTCGATGGAACACACAGAAATACAATAAAGATTGTTAAATTTCTGTCCGCTAATGGAACTAATTATTATGCCTCCAAAGAAAAGATCGGGAATTTAAAGGAAGATCACATAGGCCTATTGTAACTTGTTTGTTTTAAACAAAACAAAATTAAAAAGTATTAACAGTGTACATAGCAAATTTACTTAATATTGATTTGCAAAGAACATGCATTTACCAAAGAAGGGGAAACAAAAGCTTAATTCGTCTTAGCACAGATCCATAAAAACGTTAACCTTTTCGTATCTTTGCAATTATTTGAAATTTATAACATCAAAAATCGAAATCAAACTGTTGTAGGCCTAATTGTAAGCCACAGGTCTTTACGTTGTACAAAAGTCCAACCCCTCCCATCCGGCAAGCGCTGGAATTAACAATATAACAAGTCAAGAGAAATATTAGCTTTTATGGGCGCTTTTGGAATACGAACAATTGAATAATCCAATTTCGTTTAATCAAATCTGTTTTCTCTGTAGTTAAACAGTAGTTAAACTGTAGTGGATTCATTTAACTGACAATCGCGTGCTGATGTTAACGTAGCAATAGCACTATAGTTAAAAATATATTATTAAAAGTGTCGTGAACACCGTAAAAATGCCAAATTCATTTGCCTAATAGTATGTTATTAAATCTTACCTCTCTTGTGTGGTTGAAAGCCTCTTTTTCGACAGGTCAGTGTATTTAACTCAGTTTCACTCAGTTGTAACGAAAGGCAAAACGATGATGAGGCTCAGCAGCGCGTCGTGTAACTTGCAGTAGCAGGCTGGTCGAAGTGCTCACTCAATAATACAACATAAGTGCCTTCTTAAATAGCGCCCAATGACGATGGCACCATCACACGCATGTCTCCACTTTTATAGGTATGACTGACTTGCGACCTGGATCGCATTAGCGATGCTGATTGGCTATGTTTATTAATCCAGTGTGAAGATGTATTAAGTGTCAGATTTTTTAAGGTTCATGCAGGCTGTTAATAAAGTTGAAAGATGAGGGTCAGCGAATTTCAATTAAAATTTGGGGATCACCAAGGGGGTGAAAGGATCCCCATTGGTAATGTTAAAAAATTCATGGCACCCCTCTGTTAGCTGGGGTGAGACCCCCTTAAATTTGGACACCTCTAATGCAAAGAATATAGTGTTTTTTACTGAAATTACCCTAAATTCTATCTTTACAGAAATATGCTTTAAACTCAACCGATTTATACAATTTTGTTGGTCATGTCTGTAGTGTTCTATATATAATAACATAGCATTTCTTAAATTTGCTTGTTTGGTTTAGAAATTATGCTAAGTGAACTTTAAAAATGGCATATAAAATTACATTTTTTCAACTACCAAAAACTTCCGAAATTACTGAAATTTGAAATCAATGTATTTTCTATATTCAGGCTAGTTCAACATTGAAACTCACATTTGTAAGAGGTTATGTAGTGTGCTTAAAGGATATTAAATCTAACATTTGGGTTTTTTTCAAAATTTTTGAGGTAGGGAATTTTGTATATGGGTCATATTTACCCTTTATTTTAAGCAATAAATCGTGTTTTCCAGTTTAATTGAGTTACCAATTCCTTTTGATTGATACTTTTGAGTTATAATAACTAAATAGATACAAAGCACCATGTTCTTTTACAGAAAAACACATTTTAATGATTTTGGAATATTCCATTCCTTGAAAGGGGGTTTTAACCCTCCCCAACCACGTGGTTTATCTAATTGTGCACAATACACCCTTCTATATTTATTGCATGCATTCACTGACTTGTGAATGTGATAGTGGAATAGTTTCTCCCTTTAGTATAAAAAAACCCTTAATATTTATGAACATTTGTCAGTACAATATGTTGACTTAAAAAATGGCTCTGAACATATTTTAAGGGTCAAAGCGAGGCTGTGGGTAGGCTTTTACACTGCACCGTTCTGCTACATGAGTTTACCATCAGACATGAGCTTTTGGATGGATTTTGCGAGCGTCCAAAGGGCTGCATGGTCAAAATCAGAAACGAATGTAGTGTAAAAGCCTACCGCCCACAGCCTCGCTTTGACGTCAGCATAAATATTAAGAAGGGCATTGCTTCCTTTATAGCCATACATCATGACAAAAACAATCTTTATTGTTAACAATAATATTAGCTAAAGATTGGGCCACCCTGTACAGCATCAACAAAATGTTGTTTATAGCAATTTAATGGTATGTTCAATAAAAATGTTCAGAGCCATTTTTTAAGTCAACATATTGTACTGACAAATGGTTTTTTTTACTAAAGGGAGAAACTATTGCACTGTCACATTCACAAGTCAGTGAATGCATGCAATGGTATATAGACGCTATAATCATGATGATATCAGAAACAGTTGCAGTTGCTTAGTTTTTCTGTAGTAACTTCTGTAAGTTCGACGTAAAACTGTTTTTAAGCTCCTTCTTGTACATGATTTTGGGCTCATTTTTAGGGGGTACCATTATTTTCCTGAGGGGGGTACTGCAGATTTTGTTAATATCATTTTTGTAAAGAGTCTTCATAGTACATCAAAGTTGCAAAATATAACTGGATTTCGCCGACCCCCATCTTTCACACCTGCATGACCCTTAAAAAATCTTACACTTAAGCGCAGGGTGTAAAGACGGTGATGATGTATCTTCTCATCAATCCATAAAAGACTCATCAACGAGGACGGAGACTCTTAAAGGTCCGTCACAGGGTCACAGTTTTCCATTATGAATTGTAAGACGGAATTTTAGCTTCACTGCAGCTATAGCTCAACATTGTAATATACCCTAAGAGATGTGTCAATGCCAACATCTTGCCAATCAGTCATTTCTGTTTCAATTGACACAATTATAATGTAGGCATTACCCCACCACCAAAAGACAACAAGTCTCATAAACGTTTGTTCTTCACTTTTTATCTTTCCATTTTGCCTTTACTACCAATATTGTTCGATGCTCGCATGGTTAGGTCCAGCACCACTGATTCAAGTTATATACATGTATAGTTAAAGTAGTTAACATTGAGACAGTGCGTGAAAATGATTTGAATTACTGGCAGATGGTGCTTCAACTTCTTAAAACATATACTTAACTGCTCTAAGAAAATTATGATTCCCTTGTGATGACAAGAATAGGCATATACTGTATCCAACTCAATCAAATAAACAAACAGATAAAGAACCATTAAATTCACATTAAATTCACAATTCACAAGGGGGGGGGTCTTCTACTCCCCACACTGGACGGAGTCTGGAAGAGAGTATTTTTCATCACTGAGTTGATGACACAAAGACAATGCAGACATATGGTATAGTGTTGATGTCTCTTGAGTCAGCTCATGTTAATTAAAGTGGAAATCTACTTAGAAAGAATTTAAATTACCGGCAGATGGTGCTTCAACTTCTTAAAAACATATTTAAAATTGCTCTAGGGAGAGATTCCCTTGTGATGGGAGAGATGGGCAAACACTGTATCCAACTCAATTAAACAATCAAACAACAGCAATTATCATTAAATTCACAGTTGTTATCAGAAACAGATGTCAGAGGCAGGTCATTTTGTACATATTTCAAAACAAGTCTGGGGTTTGTCTTGTATTGTCACCATTATGAGCTGTCAATAGCTCCCTTTTTTGAGGGGGAACAAAACTTCACACATAAATTATCTTGCAGTTAATATAAAAACTTGAATATATTTCTGGAAACAATTTTTCACAGTACAGAAACCTTATGTGCAGTATTTTATTCGCCTGGGTTTTGAAATATTCTATTTTCAGGGTGAAGAATGGGAAGAGATATAGAAGAACGCAGCTTAAATTGGTAAGGACTTTGATATAAAATGTGTTTGGACAGAAAGCTGGAAGTGTCATAAAAAAAGAGATGAAATATTGTCAACATTACTTTGCGATTTTGAAATACATTTGATGCTCACCATCTGCAGTGTTTCCAGACATACACTGGCAAATAACTTGGAATTTTTTGATATCAAAATAATTGTCATTAAGTGCTTCTCGGTGTTTCAAAATAAGACACAAGGTTGTTTTTACTTCCCTTGGAATTCCATGTATAAATCAAATGTATTCGAAGAACACATTGTGGAAGTTTCAAAACAATGACAAGTTCGACAGACTACGCTGACGCTGTCAATGCACTTTAGTTATGTCCGGATACTGGACATTGAAGTGACTATTGTAACTTTACCACCTACCCTTTATAAATTTGATTACGAAATGCAGGAATAAAGTAATGATTTAATTCAGCTGAATGCGCCTTTTCACATGGAGAAAGTAACCTCTATGGTCTTACCAGGTTTTGTCTAATGAGTCGTCAGGCTCTTTTCAAACAATAATAACTTGGAAACCTGTTGTACTGTCATGACTGTCGTACCGCACCTTCAGTTTATACACAGACCGGGGGTCTTTTGCATGAATTTCACACTTTCACGAGAACATTAACAGCTTTTGAAACTATACATTCATGGGCAGTAATTTGTATCATTTCCTCTCCAAATGGGTACAGTGGGCCTATTAACTTTGAAGGAGCACCATGATAATGACTGGTTGTGTTACAGTCTAACCCGTTTCTTATTCTTATAAAAAAAAACGAGTAGGGGGCCCCTATCGTTGGCCATGCTGACATTTTAATCTCAATAATTTCACAAACACAGCTTGTTTTGACTTACCAAGAATCTCCCATGGATTCTCCTCAAGACTCTTGACATAATACCTGTATCCAGTTTGATTTGTGTAACTTCTGCACCGAAAATTGTTGAAAACTTAATCCAAACTTTGGAAGAATTCAGTTGTTCGTTTATACATTGAATTTGCAGACGACAAGTGGGCCTATATTTAGGCATCTGTGACGTTATTACCTCATACCTCATCAGTTTATACAAATGATGCTTTTAAAATGCAACATTACATAAATATGTTTGCTTCCCGTTAACAAAGTACATGTATTGATATCTATATAAAAATGAAACAGGATTTGATTTTTACATTGTTTGTATTAAGTTTTAAAAAACAAATTGTTACCACATACTTTGCTAAATCATGAACGTGCGGGAACTAGGGTAAATAAATTTGCATATGAAACCTCCACCAAGGCACGCGTGTGCGCATGCCGTTCGCGTGCCGTCTTTTGTAAGGCTTACCGGTACATTTCAATAACAGGTGCTTTGTTTAAATTAGACTTGCAATGGAAACACATTTTGTGCTTAGCAAAGATTAGCATGATACCAGTCAGAAATGGTGCATGTGACATGGTATTTTGGCTGGTAACCCTATTCTGATGAGCATATTTTTATTGTGCTTAGCTACTTTTTGTGCTTAGGGAGCTCTATGAAATTGGGCCCAATTTTAAAATTCTGCTTGCAAGTTTTTTTGCTAAGCAAGAAATGAGTGGGTACCAATTGCAGCAAAGGTCTGTATGGTACTTCTGGTAACCTATTTTTGCTAAGCAAGAGTTTTCTGTGCTTAGCAAGTTTTTGTGCTCACAGGATTTATGCTTAGCAAAGACATTTTCTGAGCAGAATTTTCTGCTTAAATGAAATTGGGCCCTAGTCTTTGGAATAGCCAATCACTTATCAATTTAATTTGTAAAAGATGCTACAAGAAAAAGCTTGAATATTTTGAAATAAAGACTTTGAAACAATAGGTTTTTGAAAAAGAATGATAATAAAATACATTTTGATAAACAAATTACATGTAAACAAAAGATGTTTGTCATATTGGTGTTGCTTTTTTCAAAGGTTGTCATTATTGTATTAAGAATGATCAAATATATGGGCCTACGGTACATTAGTTTTAATATTAAAGTTACGATATGTTCAACACCCTTTTAAACCATGATATCTTGCACGCAGTTTGGGTAAGCTTCACTCCAAGCTCCATTTTTACATGTGACCATGCTTGGTCCAATCAACTGATAGCCTTGTAGACATTTGAAATATAGTATGTCACCATGACCTCTACTTCCACTGGTTTGTGCATTTGATGGGGATTCACCTACTTCGCAATCAGCTGAAACAAATAAGAAAACGAGTTTGTTATTATTTGTCTTAAAAGGGAAGCCGGGGAACTAAAATAACAATTTCAAAAAGCACTGAGATTTGACCAAATAAACTGTAAGTTTCCATCATCTAGTATAATATACATAAATGGTAAGGTAACAGAATAAATCATTAACATGACAATAATCTCAGGCACATTGTCTTTTAACTTTACTTAGAAAATTTGAAGGAGTTTACCAAAACAAAATGGCACATCATGGTTCCATCGTCCATCCTTACAAGTGACTGCACTAGCGCCTTCTAAACTGTAGCCCTCGTTACATTGAAAGCGAGCCACGCTTCCATATTTGCCTTGTGTAGTGGACACATCACCATTAGCAGGAGCTTCTAGAGAATCACAATCAGCTGTTGGAATATATTTTTTTATTTATTTAGTTATTTATATATACTTTATACTGGGTAATCAGCTCAGCATGCAAGCTGTTTTCCACAGATGCCCAATCGAACCACTAAAAACATACAATATTACAATATTACAATATTACAGAAAATGTACAACCAAACAATAAAAAAAAACGAGAACAACGAGTCTAATTTAAAGAAACTTCTGATCTGAGTGAGTCAGTAGCTGGAAGCCGCGTTCCATAATTGTGTACCTCTGTAACTAAAGATTCTTTGGGTATTCTTTAATTTTAAGCTCAGAAGTTTAAATTTACTATCAGAATAATAAATACTCATCAAGATATACCTTACACTCACTCTCATCAAGATTTGGGTCTCACTTTGATAAGGATTTATCATGATTGTTTCCCGATATTTCAAAGAATGGGATAACTGTACAGAAAAATAGGTCCACTCTAGCAGGTGAGTAAAGTTTAAGTTGTTCTACAATGTACGGCCATAAGTCAAAGAGACACAAGTTGATGATATGCTCTGTTCTCATTATTAATACTACTTAAACAAACAAAATAAAGGAAATGTCATCCGGGACCCCCTCCCCAAATTGAACAGGGCTACATCTCTCTATCTTAAGATAACGACTTACCAATGCACTTTGGTACAGGCAGAGACCATTCTCCATTATTCTGGCACACAGACACGGGGGAACCAACCCTTTCAAATCCATCGGGACACTCAAAATATACTTTGCTCCCAGTTGAAAATACAGACGCCCCTCGTCTCATTCCTCCCACCGGCATCCCCGGGTCTGGACATTCGACTGAAAACAAACAAGTGTTTTGATTATTTTACACATAAATTACCCACCTAAAAACCCAAGAACCCCCCCCCCCCCAAAAAAAAAACACTTCCAACAAGCAAACAATCAAAACATTCGTAAAATACCGGTAGGTGTTTAGCTTTGTTTGTTTTTTTAACCCGGTGATCAACAAAACTGTTCACGTACCACGTTCAAGACAACATAGTAAATGCACCATTACTTTAAAAAGACCCCACGATGTGATAAGTAAACGACTTTATTTGTCAACAAAATCCATGATTCTGTCTACATCTGTAGAAAGGCATATAGGAAATTAACTTATCTGTCTGCCATCTTGAAATTAACTGAAAAATTTACTCACCATTTCCTGCGAACACAGAAGACATACACAAAGCCACAAACACGGCCAAAACAGAACCTAACATTGCTCTCGGAATAGTTGAAGTTAAATTAATTAGTAAATGGTGTTTATTAATTAAAAACAGAATATTAAAAACCACGAAACTGTTGCTTAAATAAAATACACTTTACAAGTTATACGTAACTTGTGGAGTGAACGAACGTCTGCGAAGACGTCATCTAAGACACAGTGTACGGTGTAAGGTGGTACCAATCCCCTTTTATTTGATCCACATTTTTATAGGTTGTCTCCACCCTAGCCAGGTATTCAGTGTACCCTAGAGATGTTTGATGTATGGATTAGGGAAATCGCGTTTGCAAGACGATTATGCAAACGTCATCCTACAGAATCCTCTCTCTTTCCAAATGGATCGATCCAACTGTCACATTGGTTGTGATCCTCTATTTTAAGAAGTATGGAAAGAGTATATTCGAGAGAGCGATCCTCACAACAGGCCGGTAAAGGTTAAAGGGAAGGTACACGTTTGGGAATTACTCAAAACAAATATTAACTTACAAACTGACTTGGTAACGAGCATTGGAGAGCTGTTGATAGTATAAAACATTGTGAGAAACGGCTCCTTCTGAAGTAGCATAGATTTTGAAAAAGGGGTAATTTCTCACTAGGCTAGAAGTCTTTTATTCCTATCTGAAATCACACAAATTCGTCCAACAAGGGTGTTTTTTCTTTCATCATTTTCTCGGAACTTCGATGACCAATTGAGCTCAAATTTTCACAGGCTTGTTATTTTATGCTTATGTTGAGATACACCAAGTGAGAAGACTGGTCTTTGACAATTACCAAACGTGTTCAGTGCCTTTAAAACCTAGATGACGTATCTCCCTAACAAGTATCCATCGAAGTCACCAGACAACTCTAACAACATTACAATAATGAATATAATTAAAAAACATCTTGGTAATTTTACGGTTTATTTCCAATTTCTACGACTAAACAATTAACCGTTTCAACTTTCTTTTTTAAGAATTTGTTTTACATTTAACGATATTTACGTAACGTAACAAGTTTTCTTCAAATAATAATCAATGTCTGACACATATGCTTACAAATTCCGTATCGGCAATACGCAAGAATAATAATTACAGACTTAACAATTATCAAAACCTGTCATTGCACGCTCTGCTCAAAAATAATTTACATCTTATGTACATCCAACCTAGAGCAATTTTCTTGGCAACTAGTTATCACTACATAAAATTTGTTAATTCAACATAGGCCCTAACTGCATTTGTGTAGATTTATTAGTAGATTGGATACTGCAGAGAAAGAAAAAAAGCCACAAAATGATGTTTCTATCCACTCATCAGTGTAACTATCCATACACTGCTTGATTGCATTTCCATGTAAAATTAAGGTTTATTTTTGAATTTGTTAACAAGAAATCTATTTGGTTTTAGTTTGCATAAACATCGTTCCCTGCCTTGAACAAAAAACCAAGAATAACAAGCAATCTAACAGCTTTAATCACATTCGCCATCATGTGACATCTGGCAAACATATAGAAATTACATTCGCCATCATGTGACATCTGGCAAACATATAAAAACATGCACACCCAAATCTTGCAAACAGAAAACATGACTCGAACAGTATAGACATCAGCTGTAACCAGGAATTATTACTATTATTTTGGTGTTTTTTGTATGTTTTTAATTTTTTAAATTTTCTTTGGGGGGGGGGGCGAATATGAAAGAAAATGTACATCGGCGAAGGCCCAATTCAAGCCATTTGGTGCACCTTTTTGCACTAGGCAAAGTGCGATGAACACTTTTTTTGTTTGGGGGGGGGCAGACTTGTTCATCTTTTGTTTTTTGTTTTTTTGGCAAACTTTTTTTTGGGGGGGTGTTCCGCCCGCCCCCTGTTTACGGGCCTAAAGTTATAACCAGCCACTGGAATAATGAAGAAAAACAAATCTGAGCTTTTATGAACAGAACAAAACAAAATCACCTTAGTTTTGACAAGTAAATATCCCACCCTCTCATCAGAAAGGATGGCTATCAATACATTAACCACTGTATTTCTTTTAACAAAACATCTCTTGTATACACATTTTGTCCTCATGTTTTTAGGTAATTGTAGTGCATCATAATACAATGAGTTGAACAGTGAAGTGGGCTGCAACATATTATTTGGAAACATAAATGATTATCAAAAGAAGACAAATGTTGAAAAAAATTAACATAGGCCCAAACTCCCATCAGGTATAAAATTAAAACGAGTATTTTCTTGACGATGCCTCGTCAATTAAATACATAATGTTATACGACCAACCTACAAATGTTTTATGTAACTGTTTGCAACATATTTCACAATTGCAGGCAATAGAGTCATAAAAGGTTGAAAGATTGAATTAAACTCATGCCTCTTTTACATTTTACTTTTAACATAAGTTCATTTTGTTTAACTAGTAGAATATAATATAATTAATTTTGTTTAATTCAATTTCAAATTCATTATATAAAACATAGGGAATAAATACAGATATCTAATACTTTCAAATTGTTTAGAACATTTATTATTTGACAGTTCAAAGATATATGGCATAACTTTATCTCAGAATCTTGATGGTCTATCTTATTAAATGACTACAGTTGAGAAATTCATTCTGACTACTGGCGTATTTGTCCGAATAACACTCTAGAATACTTATCTTGTGGCTGTTACAAAGTCTTGTATTAAAGAAGTACATAGTTCGACAAAATACCTTGTGCACATATAAATATAAACAATATCGAACCTGATAACTTCAGAAATGAACAATTCACATATAATATATCATTCATTGCTAAGAAACCAGCCAAATATGTTGCTTATTTTTGCATTGCTAAGCAACAGTCAGTTAGAGCAACTTATATAGTACAAGGACCTTTTTCTTAAATTTATTGATTCATTTGTCTTTTTCTTGTTACTGATGATGGTCAGTAGGGGCTGGCATTCACAAAAATACAATTGATTTCAGCAATTTTTGTTGTCTGAACTTATTGGTCTGCCTTTCTATCATGTGAGAATTCCTTAAAATCTGTATAAAGCAACTATTAAACCACTCAAATTGGAACTATTTGGCCTATTTCATAAAGCTGTTAAGAAGAACAGGTTTTCCTATTATCTATCAATCATGTTGGCAATATATGCATTAACTGGCAGTTGCCAAAGAAAAAGCATTGTAAGCAGGCTATTTGTTAGGTTGCTAAACCAAGCACTCATACACTTGCACATGCTTTAGCTGGCAGTCTGTTTTTAAATACTAAGAAAAAAAGCTAAATATATCCATGTGCATCTGGCTTGTAAACAGTGCCAAGCAAAGCATTTGAGTTCAGCAGGTCCTATTACATGAAGCTACACTTGTCAGCCAAACTTTCAAAGAAAATATTTTGGATTTAGCCAACAGTCTGCTTAATAGCTTAACAAAACCATGAGTTAAGTTTCTTCTGAGCAAAATCTGTGAAATTGGAGCCTGCTGGAAACCTCTCTCATTCATGAATCACATTAAGTTATCCAACCTGGGTTCAAACATAGAGCCAGGGTTATTGAGTGATGGAGAGGATATATGTGATGTTGGAGATGGTACTGGGTCTGATGATCCCAACTTGAGCTCTCTATAACACGGCCTGCAAACTGCCACTGGACGTTCATAGAAATGGCCTGGCAGGAACGTTTGCTTGTCAATACATCGGATACAGAATACTTCACCACACTTCCAGCAATGATACTGCAGATATATAAAACAAAATAACGGTTCCATCAGGTAACAGTAAAATACAAACAATGGCACAAGAACAAACATCACCTTGCAAAAACAAAAATTTTAAGAGTTTGGGGTGGACGAGTTTCCGTGTCTAGTGTGTGTTTAATATAGAAACATTTCAAATGACAAGGATCTATGTGTGAGGATCTACATGTATGTGTGAGTTATATGAAACAAAAATTAAATGCATTTCATTATTACATTGTCACAGAGTATAATCACTCCTTGAAATCTGGCTTTCATTTCACTCGCTTTGACTTGTGATATGGAGATTTCTGCAACTCAAATGCATCCAATGTTTGTATATTAGCTCCATCTACTATAATGTAAACTGTGTCCCCACCTTCCGACTGAAGTGATCAAAAGGAGTTGAGCACACACATTGACGTATATTCCTGAAGCCCCTCCAGTTGAGGCTGACTGACTCTACTGCCTCAGCAAGAAGTGATGCTGACATGATTTCTCCACTGTCTTCCCTCCTTATCATCAAGGGCTTAATTGAGGAGTTGTGTCGGTCCAGGTCTCTGCCTTCTTTCCAGTTATCTTTCATTACACTTTGATTATTTTCAAGAGTTTTGTTATCAGGCTGGTCTGTGGTGTCAATCTCCTTCTCAGACTCTTGAGAATCCGAACTGCTCTCTAGTGAATTGATTTCTGGTAATGACGAAGCTTTGCCATCCATTATGTCTGAGACATCGTCTTCATCTTTGATACCAAGCACATCCTTTAAATTTATGACTTTCTAAAATATGAGAAACAAAACAAAACCAACTTGATCAGATCTATTTAACACAATATAATAATAATAATAATAAAGAGAGATTTATAAAGCGCAAACAGCACAAATCTTTGATACCAAGCACATCCTTTAAATTTATGACTTTCTAAAATATGAGAAACAAAACAAAACCAACTTGATCAGATCTATTTAACACAATATAATAATAATAATAATAAAGAGAGATTTATAAAGCGCAAACAGCACAAATCTTTGATACCAAGCACATCCTTTAAATTTATGACTTTCTAAAATATGAGAAACAAAACAAAACCAACTTGATCAGATCTATTTAACACAATATAATAATAATAATAATAAAGAGAGATTTATAAAGCGCAAACAGCACAAATCTTTGATACCAAGCACATCCTTTAAATTTATGACTTTCTAAAATATGAGAAACAAAACAAAACCAACTTGATCAGATCTATTTAACACAATATAATAATAATAATAAAGAGAGATTTATAAAGCGCAAACAGCACAAATCTTTGATACCAAGCACATCCTTTAAATTTATGACTTTCTAAAATATGAGAAACAAAACAAAACCAACTTGATCAGATCTATTTAACACAATATAATAATAATAATAATAAAGAGAGATTTATAAAGCGCAAACAGCACAAATCTTTGATACCAAGCACATCCTTTAAATTTATGACTTTCTAAAATATGAGAAACAAAACAAAAACAACTTGATCAGATCTATTTAACACAATGTAATAATAATAATAATAATAAAGAGAGATTTATAAAGCGCAAACAGTTGCAGATCGGTTCTGCCTCTTTGAGAACTTGTCTTGCTTTTTATTCTACTGCCGCGGAGTAGAATATTTGGAATTCGGGAGACTAAATGGATTAAAATGGATTAAACAAAATAAATTAAAAACAATGATAATTAAACAATTTTACAAAAAATTACGTCTGGACCAGCCAATTACACAGTAAGCTAAAAAAGATGCACTAGTTAAAAATAGTTGTAGAAATTAATAATAGATACAAACCTTTCAATAAGTTACAATGTTACAACAATACTGTTTGAAAAGATGAGTCTTAAGGCGAGACTTGAACAGCTCGATGGTCGTTTTTACACAGTGATTCTAAGACTAAGATATTTAACATAAAGTCTCCTTAACAAAAAGTCAAAATCACAACTTGTTATTACAACTCACATCTTCAAGGAACTTGACATGGTCAGACAGGGATGAGCTGTGGTCCTTCATGGCATTGAGGATATCAGCAATAGGCTCTCTTGGATGTACTCCATTGTCATAGCGATTGTACATACCTCTCCAAAACCTAAACATAAAAACAGAATGATTATTATAAATTACAATAGCACTTTATGACTTGCATTCCCAGGTCATCATTGGCAAGAAGTTTCCCGACTGAGGACATTCTGAATATGAACAGAAAGGAACCTCAATGTATGTTATGTCTTGATGTTGGCGACATTTTGTTCATTTCACTACATTAGGCAAAATGACTTAATATTACATAACAGAGTTTAAACATAAACTTAACTTCTGATTGATTAATTGATTTGACTTGATTGAAAAATATTGCACTTTAAAGGCATCGTACACGTTTGGTAATTGTCAAAGACCAGTGTTCTCATTTGGTGTATCCCAACATATGCATAAAATAACAAGCCTGTGAAAATTTGGGCTCAATTGGTCATCGAAGTTGCAAGAAAATGATGAAAGAAAATACACCCTTGTTGTACAAATCTATGTGCTTTCAGTTAGGAATAAAAACTTCTTGCAAGAAGTTTTTATTATTTTAGTGAGAAATTACCTCTTTCTCAAAAACTACGTTACTTCAGAGGGAGTCGTTTCTCACAATGTTTTATACTATCAACAGCTCTCTGTTGCTCGTTACCAAGTCAGTTTTTATGCTTAGCTAATATATATTTTGAGTAATTACCAAACGTGTACAGTGCCTTTAAAAGACATCTGGCACAGCACATAAAATAGTACTGAAGTAAAAAAATTCCAACCAAGCTTTATGGCAGTTAAAAGGCAAACACCAATAGACCACAAGAATGGAAATTTACACTTTTCAACCGCAAAACACAATCTTTTATTCGTACATTATATTTAAGTATTTATTTTTTGTTACTTTCTTTTTACATTGTAAAGTGATTGGAAAATACAACGATCAACTTATGAGCATAAACAAATATAATTAAAACTGTTGGATGTGATGTATTCTTTCTTCCAAAAAAATGTACATAGAGAGTCTTGAAGATCTCACCTGAACATCTGCGGAGAGAGATTGGGTCTCAAGATGCCTCCTGTGGTTGGGGAATTGGACTTGTAGAGAGGATTATAGTAATCTGCCATCCTTCCCTGCATGTAAGCCCATAGGGAATATGTCCTATCTGTTATCCTGAAATACATACATACAAACAGTGGCATTAGTAATATTGAAAGTTTGATTTTTGTAGCTTACCACCTCTCCTACTGCACACTGAGGCCTGCGCTAATTGCAACACTTTTGTTGTGTTGAACTCAAATGATTTTCGCACGTCAAAAGTGTGACAATTAAAACGAATCGGTGACAAACGTCGTAATTTAGTAAAAAAGTTTGTCGTACTTACAGTCATTCAAAATGTCAACGCGGGAGCAAATTGCTAAAGACTCACGTTTCATGATGGCAATCCGAGCTGTGACACTTAATTAATAATAATAATAATAATAATAATAATAAGAATTGTAATGCGCACATATCCACCCTGCTAATTACTAATGACAAAATCATAATGATAATGATCCCCACCTTAAATGTTGTCCTTATTATTACCATTGTTGGTGAGTAAACTCGTCGTCTTTTTTTAAGATTAGTTTAATTCTGAAATCTACAGATTATGTTTGTTCCAGTGTTTCCCATCCCATCCCCGAATACTCCCAGATACGATACTAACAAGGAGAACGTTCACATTATTAGAAAATACACATTTTTTCAAAAGCTCTGCGCATGCGTACTCCCAAAAGAGCATCGCCTGACTGAGAATTGAATTGATTTGACACGGCTAGAGTGTGACGTTTGTCACCACGTCATGCAACTACCGTGTAGCATGGCAGAACTCGCCGTACTACACGGTAGTGTCGATGTTAAATCAAAAGTTCGTACTAATCGTTCTTTTGTCAAATTTAATTAATCTGCACTTTCTAATTATTGGAGTTCGACACGGCAAAAGTGCGCGATTAGCGCAGGCCTGAGTGTTTCTAAATTTTATGAACAAGCAAATAGCACGGTGTGCTCTACATAAGGGAAAACTAAAGTAGATTATTACCACATACGACACAGAAACACTTTGGTTTGATCAACAGAGTGGCCTGAGCAGCCTTTTATTTGTTTATGCTGCAATGAGCTAAGCCATAACATAATGCTTGTATTTTATCAAACTTAACCTGATCTCCAACAGTCGCCTGCCATCCGCAAGATCATCTAAAAAGTAGATTAATTTAGGTAATTGGGGTGTCTCTATCCTGTTCGTAAGTGTGGCGTAATTCCACTGGAATCCTTGCCACTTCACACAAACTTGCTCCCCTGATTACTTGATCCCCAAAGGAGTTGCATTGAACTAGCTTTTCTTTGATGATTTGTGCAAGAAAAGTTTAGTAATTGAACTTGGCTTATACATACGTTCGTCAAAGACTCAAGGCTTTCTCAGAATTATAAGTTTCTATCATAAAAAAATGGTTTGGAACGAAAGGGTGAAATGGGTGTTTTTTGTAAAATTTCGCAAAACAGTATGCCAGCATTGGAGCTGGAAATAGCGAAAACTTTGTGCATGAAGCAGACATGTCTTTGTGTGGTACAATGACTTACCAACAGGATGTGTCAGATCTAAAAAGTTGACATAATTAATTGATATGAAGCCCCCTATCAATGATTTTCTAGATTGGATTCTGGAAAGAGTTCCTTTTTCTTGAAGAATCCACTAGATTACATACAAAAACAAATCATTAAATCATTGTATTATTTGTTTGAATGTTATTGGGATTTTGATGGGGGATGGGTGCTGTTTGTGTTATTTTATTGAACACTTTGTATGCTTAAAGTTTAAATTCTTGTTTGTATTACCTGTTGTCAACTCTATCTTTCTCACAGTTGCCAAGGAAATTGCCAAATTGGCAAGAGAAGACATGATCATGAAGCTCCAAGAGAAATCGTTCATTGAACTGGAATGCACAGGGGAACTGCTGCGTCAGTTGCCACACACAGTCAACAAACTGGGTGAATACTGGGGAGAACTCACGGGATTCATACGCAACCAAGCCACACCTGGAGAGAAAAAAGGATCATTCTATTACAAAGAGTAACTCAATAAATAGATCTTGTTCAGAACTTTCATAACTTGATTGTTTATAACTTAAAACACTAATTACTGCCACCTGGGTCAAGCATTACAAATTGGGACATGAGCATGCTTAAGGCATGTTTGGTTATAGATGACCATGACCAGGGGGAGGGGGGGATTGTTGATTGTTTTAACAATTGCTGTTTTCACGGAGACAGTTATTAGTCTGTGAAAATAATTTGAATTACTGGCAGATGGTGTTTCAACTGCTCTAGTCCCTTGTGATGACAAGAATAGGCATATACTGTATCCAACTCAATCAAATAAACAAACAGATAAAGAACCATTAAATTCACAATTCACAAGGGGGGGTCTTCTACTCCCCACACTGGACAGAGTCTAGAAGAGAGTATTTTTCATCACTGAGTTGATGACACCAAGACAATGCAGACATGTGGTATAGTGTTGATGTCTCTTGAGTCAGGTCATGTTTAATAACCCAAGTGGAAATCTACTGAGAAAAAAAGAATTTAAATTACTGGCAGATGGTGCTTCAACTTGTTAAAACATTACCAAATGCTCTTGAGAAATTATGATTCCCTTGTGATGAAAATGATGGGCATAAACTGTATCCAACTCAATTAAACAAACAAACATCAAAGACCATTAAATTCACAGTAGTTTCCAGAAACAGATGTCAGAGACAGGTCATTTTGTACATAATTCAAAACAGTTTGGAATTTGTCTTTTGTTGCATACCTGTCAAGAAACTTGTGCCCAAAAGCCAGCCACTCCTTCTCGATTAACACCTGAAAGAAGCCAATGATTTTACTCTTTCACATTAAAATAGTTATACTATAATACACAGCTATATCAAATTATAGGTTTTCCCGGCCTATTTCAACAAAAATTCATTTAATTAAACACCCAGCTCATTCAATTTATTTTCTAAAATGATGCTCCGTTGCATCAGCATTCAACAGTTAAAAAGAATAATTCAATTTAAAAAGTTTAACATTCACTGGTCAAATAAGATCATTCAAATTCATTAGGTTGCAAAGATCATTTAATTAAAAACAAAAAGCCAACAGCAAGAGGCTAGACAACCCATCAATGTTACTAATTGTAAATAGGTAGCAGAAATGGTGAAATTGTAGTCTTGAATAAAAATGAAACAGAATGACTGAAACGAACCTGAATGAGAAGAGCGAAATCATGTATGAACAAAAACGAAATTGAATGCAATAGTAGTTAAAAAGAAACCCTGGTTTGAATGAATTAGGGAAACATGCAAGAATTTGAATGCGTGTTAATGAAACTGAATTCGTTTTTGCTGAAATTGACCAGGAAAACGTTTATTTTCAACAATAAATCAAATCCAAAACACCACACAGGAAGTTGATTTAGGCGACACCCGAGTTAGTTATTTTTCAAAAATATTACATACAAACAAAAACCCATTGTGCAACAGGTTTCTTGAAAATGTGCATCAAGATAATCCCAATATGAAATAAATCAAATCCAAAACACCACACAGAAGTCGATTTAGGCGACACCCGAGTTAGTTATTTTTCAAAAATTTTACATACAAACAAAAACCCATTGTGCAACAGGTTTCTTGAAAATGTGCATCAAGATAATCCCAATATGAAATAACATTTTACAAAGTGACATTCAAATTGATTGAAAGACAAATCACTGAGCATAATCCTTAGATAATCTTACCTGAAAGCCCTGTATAGTTCTGTAGTATGAATCAAGTACTAAACTAGCAAGAGAACATGTTTGTGCCGTCCGATCCCAACCATCAGAGCAATGCACCAACACACTAATTCCTTCCTCAGACACAGCCTGTAAAGCAAAGAGTTTTTTTCATTATTTGTTTGCCGATCTTTCTTATTAAAACCGAAACTAAAAAGAGAAATCCTGGGAATTGTCAACTGAGATCTTGTAATAAGCATTAGAGGATAAATTGATGATGATTTTGTTGATGTTGTTGTTAGACGAAGTAACACTGGCTACCTTACTGATAACTTCAGTCATAGCAGAGTCTTATAACAGATTGTGTGTTCAATAGGCCCCTTGCATATGACGTCACAAGCCTAAAATAGCACCCTCACTGAGGTCAATAAAGGCCTATCATTGGCTGAGAGTTGTGCGCGGCGCATACACGTTTCCATTGTTTGACCTTCGCAATGGCGGCCAATGCAAGGGGTCTATAGCACGCTATCTCAAGCATTCAAATATCACATTATTAATGAAAACAAAAAACATGCTCAATCATTACTTAAAAGTGCTATATAGCAAAGCAATTTTTTGTTAAAAAAGAAGAGATGAAGGTCAAAGTAAACATGTTTAGATGTCCCTGAAATAAAACATGATATGAAAGTGACTAAAACAAAACCAAAAAGAATACTTTACATAGAACAAAACCAAAATATGCCAAATGAAAATATTTATATAAATTAATTTTGTTGAACAAGGAAGGAGCAATTTTAAACCCAAACTAACAGCCACCTAACGAAACTCCATGTGATTGGTAACTGATGTGATGTACCTTAGAGATAAAGATTGATGTATCCATAATAGCCTTAATGTGTCTTAACCAGCCACTGTTTTCCAAACCACTCAGGAAAGCTTCCATGGAGGGATTCTTTAACTCACACACTAAATAAGAAAGAAAACATTAATCATTATTATCAGGTTTAAAATTCATTAGTACTTATGAAGTTTACCCTTACGTTTAAATAATAATAGTGCTTAGAAGCATTTTTTGTTTTCATAAATTTAATCAAGCAATCTGAGACTGAAGGAGTCAACAGTCTGGCACCTTTTAAGTGTATCAGTACCATCATTATTTAAACACACAGGTAACCAGACAAGGACGACCAAAATATTAATTTAGTCAACACATGGGTATTAAAAGGGGAAAACAACCAGATGACAGTATGCTCACCTTCAATGAGTTTTTGTAAACTGTTCCTCATGACGTGGATATTTTCAATACCCAGAAACTTAAACTTGATGTTGGCATAGAAATCCGTGTTTTCATAACCTTTTCCTGAGGCTTTGTTCACCATGGCATTAATCTACAAATATTAATAAATAAAATGAAAGCTGTCAGCGTTTGAGATTTAACTCATCAGCAATGCTACATTGTGGCATTGTTAGTGTGTTCTCATTAAACTATTTACTCATAATTCTAGCAATGGACGATTTAACAAAACAAAAAGTTGTAAGTTATTGCTGCTGTTGTCAAAGAACAATTAAAGCAATGTTCTTATTTATGGGTCTTAATTACCAGGATTGTACAAGATGATAAAAAAAACAGATTCATCAACCAATATTGACCGTTTCCCCTACCTTTGGCCGTGTGTCTACAATATACATGAAAGTGCTTTTAGGGTTGGTGTTGAGGATAGCCTGGAGCATCTGTTCATCCTCAAGGCAGCGTGCACTGAAGCCTGCCAAAGGCTGGCTACACCTGGACATAGATGCCTGAAAGTTAAAACAGAAAGAAACTGCTAATTTTTGTTTATTTTGTTAATTTATAACTGTTCACTTGATATTTTCTTGTGTCAAGAATAATTTTAGAGATATTTCAAACTGCAGTTATGACTACCCTGAAACCCACCAATGGGATAATCAGACGACGAACAGCACCCGAGTGAGGTTCTTCAAGGGTATAGAGTGTGGAAAATAACAATCTTTATCCTGATTCAAATTTAATATCCTTAGTTGGCATTTAAAATGGGAGCGACAACATTAGGAGATCGTGAAACCAGTTAAATGGATTAAATTACGTGTGCCAAGAATAAAATAGGTCATCCCACCATCTACATAAAAGAAGCTGAAATTAATCACCCATAAAAACAGTCAAACAAAATTAAAAATCTTTGACATTTGGCTTGTCATGGCCAAGCGGTCAAGTGCACTTGACTCAAGATCTGGTGTTTCTGATAACCAGAGGGTGGGTTCAATTCCCGGTCTCGACACTTGTTTCCTCAAGCAAAACACTTAACCATTATTGCTTCATCCTTCAGATGGGATGTAAAGCCCTAGCCCATACATTGTGTATAAATGCTGGTAAAAGAACTCAGTTACACTTATCGCTAAGAGAAGGGGTTTACCGTGGTGTTTATGGCCAGGGGCGGATCCAGGATTTTCCAAACGGGGGGGTGTGAAAATATACCAAGCAGCAAAATGATAAATGAAGTTTGTTGCCCCACTTCTCCCTCCCCTTCTCTCTCTCTCCCTCTTTTTTTCTTTTCTCCCTTTATTTTTTTTTTATATGAAAAGGGGGGGCGTGCGCCCCCCACGCCCCCCCCCCTGGATCCGCGCCTGATGGCAGTGGCTGCTGAATGTGCTGCAGCACCTTGTAAACCCTTATACAAAAGGTGCTACATAAATTGGTTGTTATAATTCAAAATTGTCATAACCTGTCTTAAAATGTTTTGTTTGTTCAAGTGACTTGAGTACCTTATTGGTAGATATGTGTGTCAAATAAGATTCTGGTATTATTACTATTATTATAGACCCATTGCACAACGTGCAGCGTACTCACTGCGCCTATCCTGGGTGTCATTTTGGGTGCCAAAATCGTATACAAACATGCACAAAAGAGAGTTTTGACACCCAAAATGACGCGCATTGTCGGAGGCGCATTCCGGGGTCTATAGAAATCAATAGGTCCCCCTTGCATAACGCGAAACGCTACAGATAAGCTGAGGTCACGGGCACGTTTTTACGCATAGAGAACAGCTATCATCCAATGATCTGCCTCCTTTTTGAGAGTGTGACGTCATATGCAATGGGTCTATAGAAGCACTGTTCTGAGCATAATTCCACCGATGTAGTTTCTATTCAGATACAGTAGCTAATTGATATTATTTATCTACTTGTTTGGTTATCCATTTGTTATTATTATTTTTGTGTGTGTTAATTTAACTTTTGGATATCATTTTGGTAAACATAAATAGTTTTGGTTTCATTTATTCTTAAATAGTATTATTTGCTTCCCAAATGTTTATCTTTGTTGATAATTTTCCTTGTTCAGATGACAAGTGACCGGTTTAAATTACTGTATCACAGTTGCAATTCAGGGGCGCGTTAAACTTACAATAACAATGAAGGAAAACAAGTTATGCTTGGATTGAAAATATGTTGTGGAATTGCAAGACAAAATTCACAATTTCACAATTTTATAGGTGAAGATTTGTATAGGTTAGTGAATTTTGAATATAAAACATGAACCCTACTTGGTCATGATTTGTTTATTGTACCTTGTTATCTTTATGAAGGTAGGACAGCACTGGTAACCTGCCTCTACTGCGGAACCGTGCACTGCCAACCAACACTGGTGTGCTTGCTGTAACTGGAACATGCATAGTCTTGGGGTATGTGTCACAAATCTGTGTGGAAATATTTAAATCACTAAAATTGAACAATGTGTTTTAATGACAGCCATATTAGGTACAAACATACTTTTTGGCTATTAGCAATTGGTGTAATTGTAGATAGTACTTGGCGAATGGCACACTGAGGAATGCCCCAGTCCCACCCCCACCCCACAGTGTCCAAAATAATATAAGTTTTTAGACATACAAAAGTTGGACTTGAAAAACTACTCTCTCTTATGTGTTTCCATTTATTATGCAAGCTAACTCATCTTTGCAAAACCTTCATGCTTGACTGTATTTGACTGGATAGCCCCAACTGTACACTCTAAGGACACATTCCACTGAGCTGATGAGAACCCAAGGCATTTATTATTACCAATCTCATATGATGCAATTTACTTGACAACCGAAGCATGAGATCTCCGTCAGCCGGCAAATTAGACTGAGTTCCTTATATTTACTTAAACATTTGTAATTATACCTCATAGTTCTTGTTGATGGATGTAGTGCACCAGTGGGTATTAGGGACTCCCATGCGTGCATACTCAGCAGACAGATCAAACGGATCCCAACCGGCTGACAAACCTGACTGAAAGCTGGCTGATTTATAGTGAAATGCGTACACTTCATCTAGCGTTGCTGTGGAAGGAGCAGGAAGGATTATTATCAACTAATATTCATTATTATTATCTATATAAGGCTTCCAAGTGGTACAATAAATCAGTGTATTTGATATCTTCAGCGCAAGTACCCGGATGACAGATCAATATTGTTTTTGTATTGCTCTGTCATCCGGGAACTTCGCGCAAGTACCCGGATGACATTTCAATATTGTTTTCGCTGGGACGCAGACGCGCTATATTTTCCGTATTCCACGAGCGCGCGTGTGATAACGAATATATCTTTTATTCCTGAATATTCTTTAAAACTTTTGATTTTTGTGAAGTTTTATGTCCCGTCTTTTTTAGCATGTAGGCAAGTTAAATTTGGTTATTTCGCTAGTCAGCCTGATATAGATAATAATAATTATATTGTATGGCTTTGTTTTCGTGTGATACAAGAATATAGTGCTCTCGCTATGACAATATTGGACGAGTCGAAGACGAGTCCAATATTGTCATAGCTCGAGCAATATATTCTTGTATCACACTCAAAGCCATCCAATATTATGTAAATACCCGATGAATGTCTCAGATATAAGATGTCTAACATTTTACTTTGGCCAGGAATATTCCATAATTTTACACATTCAGTACAGAAAGTAAAACCTAAGTAAAGATTAAGATCAACAATTATAACTGTCACTAAAAAACGTTACTACAACAAAGTGTTAGGGTTGAGACACAAAGTGTTTATTTAAAATACAAATTGATTTGATTTATTCTATAAATTGTTTAGTCTTATGTTTTTATTTTCTATACCTGGTTTGGAAAGTTTTTGCAGTGATTTGTAGAGTTCCTGGCAACTCTTGTCCCTAGGAATGACAAAAATAGCCGTCTGGAATGTCTTGCAACGGATTTGCAAGGGGGACCCTGATGTTGTCAATGGTAGCTTCTCTACAGATGAAATGTGCATGTGCTGGATCTAAAGAGATGATAAAAATTGAAAATAATACATGCTCCATTAACAATCACCATCACCATCCTCCTCCCATAAATCGTCTGTGTACCGGCGGTTGGGTTGGCGCAGTGGAATCTTTCCTCGCCTTCAACCTCTGGGACCCTGGTTCGAATCCTGCCGGGGGCACTATGTGGATTGAGTTTTCCTCCCACATCTAAAACTGAAACTTCCTTCTTTGTCTTCTCTCCATGGGGTTCTTGGCTAGAATAGTGATTAAGTTCACTTTTCTGAGAGTCCTTGGCTTCACAACCAGAATTAATAAATGAAATTAAACGAAAAGAAAAACAACCACCTTGAATTCATCATCATCAACTTTTTTTTTTTCATTTTCTAATTCTCCCACCTCAATGATCATCATCATCAGTCACAATTGTTCCAACTAATATCAATCCATGTGTGTCATTCCTCACCCTTCCAAACAATGCAAGTAAATTCCAGTGCATTTATTCAATATGCCTGCCCCATTTAACTGACATTCTTCCCATTTCTTAGGGGGCCCATCACAAAAACACTTTTTAATATCAATCCTTGTAAGGAAAAACACAAAGCTTAAAAAAAGAAATGTAGTTGTACTTAAAAAAAACCAATGTTAAATGAAGCAAATCATTTAAACTGTCCAATTGTACGTGTACCTGTACATAAGGACTTACATTTGTGCAGATACTTTAAAAGGTTTTACTCTTAAGTAAATACATTGAGTGTTTAATATTTCTATCCAATAGACCTACATTTTTTTGAACAAAGGTCAAAGTCAAGGTTACATTGTAAAATTAACCCACAGAACAGAGAATAATCCATAAATAAAGGCATAGACAACAGCTGGACATGCAAGTCACTCCTATATTTAGCCCGTACTTCTGACCAAGAATTTACAGTCAAAACATTTGTCCGGTGTTTCAGTCCAGTTTCTAAATGCTTTTTATATTTAATGTATGATTACATGTACAGTATCACACATGTACTAAGAAAATAAAGATAAATTTATCTTTATTTTATGTATGTCATGTTATCTGTTGTTTTATTATTTCATTGTCTGCATTTTTTCATTCTCAACGTGTACACATAATGCCAGACAAATTACTTTGAAATGCATTGAAGCTGTATAAACATTTACCCAAATACCACCGAAGCTACTATAATTATTGAAACTAAATCTAAAATCGAAATTCAAGCCCATACTCAAGCTGGCATATTTTATTACATCCATGTATGTATGCTCAACGTGGCACCATGGTATGACCGCCAAAAGGGTTGTGAGTGGTAAACAGTTAATGGATTGTCAGATTTAATCCATTTATTTGAATGTCCACTGCATGTACAGAGCTTTCTGCTTGTGGCGTTGTACACAGGAAAAAGCTATTATGATTCAGCTACACAAGATGCACACAATGCATAGCTGAGGTTTGCTTTTAAGTCATACCACAGAGGCCTACCAATGATACTCACTGTATAACTAAGACCTTAGAGCATGTGACTGACAGTATGTGCAGAAACAACATATTCAAAACTATGTACAGTTTGTAAATGTATTCATAATATCGTAAAACTTCACCTTTTTGGAAATGGTTTAATTTGTTTTTTAGTAATTTGTGATGGGCTAATTTCTCCTGTAGTAGTGTACATAGGACCGGAAAATGTTAACCCTGTGTATAATGTACATAATGCAAATGAAGAACTTGTAGACAAATCTTGAGAATTGCTTTACTAAAAATAAGTCATTTTGGCAAACATCTGGAATGACATAACTTCTGAAGTTTTCTGTAGTAAAAATTTAATTTTACAGCTGAACATTAAATTAAGATGAAATTTCAGCTCTGCCATTTTTATTTAAAAAAATATTTTTTACAACACTCTAAAAAAAAAGCTTCAATTAAAATGTTGCTTCTTTTGACCATAAAGTGAGCTCTGGTGTTTGATTAACCTTAAGACTGTGGACTCAAACTAATGAGCGTGAGTCACACATTTCAACATGAGTGCATGACAAATTTAGAGCATTAGAAGCAAAACCTTGAATGTCCTGTACTGTATAGGCCTACTGCATTGAGGATAGCTACCTATGAGCAGGTGCAGGCAATTTTAATTTAGATGAGTGCTTATATTATGTGCTGATTGAGTGTCCTTTGGGTAAATAACATGTATCAGAGACAAAACAGTGTAACTAAGGGACAGGTCAGTCCTGGTAAACAGATTCTGTAGAAAAGGTCAAAAGATGATGTCCACAGTTGAAATATAAAACACTATTTTGTGCATTCCCATCTTACATCTAGCATACATATAGTTATGAATAATAAAGCATATGTATGCCATCAAGTGAACTCCAAGGGCTTGTTTCATATGAACATGTACACATACCCAAACAAATGAGAACACTCGTTCATAAATTCGTAGGGGGGCGTTCCCATTTGCCAAGCATCCAAGTGTGGTGTGCATGCGTGCATACCAAATAGGTTTTTTTTTTTTGTGTCTACATGTTGTAGCATACAAATTCTAACGATGTGTGCTCACCACTGTCAGAGGCGTATTCGTTGCGTTCTCAGTGATGCCAGTGTATTCAATTCACTACACAAAAGCATTTCATTCTCTACGAGTATACTCGTAGTGGCAGAATCCGTTACACCTGTTACTACGAATATACTCGTAGGCGGCAGTCAACGAATTAAATGTATGTTTAGACGAATTAATTTACATAATGTACAGTGGAATTCATTTTATGTGGCTGCACTGCAAATACATGTATGTATACATTTTACTATACACACAAAATTCAACCCTTGATACAATGGAGACTTTTGAGATGGTAACAGGCATGCCTCTCACCGCCCCTTTTCTATTGTTCTTAATCGCTGAGAACAATGGAATAGGACCGAGTGAGTGGGACGCCTGCTATCATCTGAAAATGCTCCCATTGTAGGGTATTTTTTATTTTTTATAGATTGTCAGAAATGTCCTGTGCGTCACTCTGGATGCAAGTTTTTGTCGAAAAGATTCATACCTTCCATACATTGTATTCATCATTATGTCTTGTTGCAATTTGAAAAACAGACTCCATTTGAATACTTGTAAACATTGCACTCTGCAAATTGGCAACACTTACAGGGTGCTGTTGTACAATTTGCATTTTTGCAGCCAAACCAAGAAACATCCAGCTTTCTTTACTTTCATGATTTAAGTATACTGGGTTCCTCAATGAACATTAAATAACAAACACCTTAATGTTAAAAATCAAAAGGACTAATTACTTTGAGTTGATGCCTTAGTTGAGGACTAAGCACTCCCAACTGAGTAACAATTGAGTCTGGTAAATAAGACTGCTGGTCATTTGCACTTTCTGGGTGCTCCTACCAGCAGAAGGACAGACCTTCTCAGGAAGACAACCCCATTCACACTGTTTTTGTTCTTCTTCTTTTGTTTACTTCATCTTGTTACCATGTATCGATTAGTTTGGATTCACCAATCAGTGCATGAATGTATGATGGAAATGAACAAACAAACAAACAAACTTTTTCTTTGTACTGTATGTAACGGGAATAAAACAATTGTCATCACTTAAACTTAATGGAGCAAATTTGATACTCAAGTCCAATTTTTGAAATTTGCATCTTAATTTATACAGTCAAGTCGTAACTAATATTATTTTTAATAATATGTCTGACTTCAAGTAATTTTAAATTTCAAGAATAAAACTCAAGATGGCATAATACTGTATATTATGTATAGTTGTACACTTGTACCACTTAATGTTTGAGGCAATTTTATTAATTAGTCATTCAATTCAACATTGTTTGAATTATTTTGGTATGATACAAGCTCTGTACCAGCAATAGAACATTCAATTCTTAAATTTACACAAAGTTTCTCCAGACTCAACTACAGTCGTTTGACCAGTTCCGGATCACTTTTTGAATCCACGTTGTTTTTGTTGCAATCTCTTTGACATCTTAAACAAAAAAGAATCAAACAGTTTACCTAAACATGTCATGAAACTCACAAAGTATCCATTGGCAAAAAATATTAATACTCTTGGAGAGGCTTTGAGAAAAGTAACGTCACCCGTTTGACCAGTTCCGGATCGGTTGATTATATTCCGGATCAGTAGCGCGCCCTCTATTGCAAACCCACACTCGCGCCTCCCATTCATAAAACTGTTTCACAAGCACAAACTTCAGAAGTGCGCCACCAATTGACGTGGCAAGACGTTGAGTGATCCGGAACTGGTCAAGGGTACAATGCCCCCAAAAAAACGATTTCGGTGATTTTATTTCCTCACAAAAACAAGACAACTGCTCAGTATTTACGTGAAATATTTTTTACTTATTCTTAGCATTTTACATAAATGTTACTTGCCCTGGCGTTCCAATTTGAAAGGTGAGAAGTTTTATATAGCGTTTTTCAAGCAAGATTTAAAACAAAAATTATCATCATTATCGCAGACAAACTTTATAAAAAAATTCATAATTTATTTGTCGATGATGTTTGGTACTTTATTTTTGGTCTGTTATTTTATTGGATGTTATACTTCACATGTATCAACAGAAATTGGTCATGTGAGCAGTAATTTAATTATGTGGTTAGTGCAAAGTTGAAGTGATCCGGAACTGGTCAATGATCCGGAACTGGTCAAACGACTGTACTTAAAAATCATGTTGTGAATGATCATTCATCTGATTGATAAAAGCTGCTTATCAAGGGGCAATTGATTTATATATTACCCATGTTTCTCTCTTGCCAGTTGGATCCACAAAGATGAGATGTGTAGCAGTTAAATACAGGTTCCCTACTGCTGGCTTGCGAGTATTAAACCGATCAAGCAATCGGACATTCTCTATCTGTTACAACAAACAAAATAAAAACAATCAATTCAAGGCAACTGAGACACTGAAGATCCGCATATAGCTTTCTCCATGGCAGGTCATTTTCATCTAACATCCTAGAGTCGCCCAAAATTCATACCCTTAAATTAGCCTTACATGTATGCAATATGTACTCAACATAGAGTAATACACCCCTAAACAGGTGTTGTTTGTGGTAGGAGGCCATACTAATCTAACCGAACTAAAACAAATTGATTGTATTTTACTCAAGTTTTGAGTTAATGGCATTCTGATGAGTTCAGAAAGGCTTTCAGTACAAAATGTCTCTGGAGTACATAAATACATCCCTACAAAATTCTTACCCGTACAATAACATTGTCAAATCATACAATTTTTGTTAATGTGCATAAGTTCCTACATATAAGGGGCTTATAATAGTTATAAATCTTTTGATGTCTGATTAGAATTGAATATTTGGGTAAAATTTATATTTGAATTATGTTTCCTGCATGGTTTGGGGGAAAAGAAAAATAATTTCCTTAATAACTTTCTGCCAAAATGTTAGAACAAGTATTAATTTTACAAGTTCTAAGCAAATGATTTAGTTGAATATATTTTAATTTTATTGGATCCTGCTCTCATACAGAATAAATCTTGTTTCATAAAGTTTCATAAATATGGATACAGATCAACTCGGTCCCAGGTCAACTTGGACCAAAGTCAAATTTATACAAATAAGCAGCATCTTGCCTCAAATGTTAGTTCTTGAAAGAAGAGGTATGTGTGGTAGTATTAAGTGGCCCTAAGGTGCCTTTTGGACATGAATATAAAAAAAAAATCAAATATAATTTGAACCCAGGTTTGTCTTTCTGTATGCTTCTTTTTTTTTAAATGAAGAAATTAGGTGAAATACATGAGGAGTTCGGAAAAAAGATAATTTCCTTTCACATCTAAAAGCATAACCACTGCCACTTCCATGAAAGAAGGGAGAAAACAGTGGGCAACTCCGCCAAGCCCATGGACCAACTTGGACAAAGTTGACTTGGATTTCAGTTGATTCAGACTACTGTAGTACTAATTCAGACCGAGTTGGCTCAGACCAAATTGACTTGGACCAAGTTGACTTCAGACTGAGTTGACTTAAGATCGAGTTGATTTTAGATCGTGACAAGTGACAAACATGGGTTTCTATTCAAAAATTTTTTCACCTCCTGAAGGCACTTGGACTGGGGCCAAGAAGCGGAGGGAGTCCAACATATTGGCACTAAATTATCGGGCTAAATACACAACAAGAGTAATTTTCACAATTTCAAAGTTACTCTAGAAACTCACCTTTTCAAGATGTATTTCTTTAATTCATAGTTTTGTTGCTTTATTGTATGTTTTCCCTAAAATTCAATAATTGTTATTTAATTTGCTTCTTTTCACTGGATATACTAATATTATGAACATGTATGTTTGCATTATCTCTGCTTCTCTGCGCCTTGAAGGTCTCTTTAGATTGATTTGGCGCATTACAAATGCCTATTATTATTATTCTTCGACCCTTTCTATCAATTTTTTTTTTTACCAATAAATGAAACTTACTGAGCCTGTACATGTAGATAGATGCACTGCATGCAGTAGCCAGTACATCATGACATGCACTTATGCAGTAATTTTACTTTAGTTTTTTACTGTGCACGAAAGTTACAGTAGTATAGTAATAAAACTTAGAAATATGCATAGTGATAACCCAGGTTGGACTCATCAGTTGCATAGCAGGGCTAGTATTTAGTGACTGAGCTGAGTAGTGAGTGCTCTGTTTGTACTAGGCAGTTTCAGTGAAATTTAATGCAGGTGATTTTTTCTCTGACAAGATGAGGTCTGATAAGGTGTAATCTTAGAAGTAAAAATCAATTTAAAATTTTGAGATCGTACCTGAGTTCAAGTTCAATTCTTATGTTTTTTTTAATTTTACAAACTGTGTGTATGATTTTTATGAAATGTTAACATATAAAAATTGAATATGTGTTAAGTTTTGCAGTGTATGTGTGAATATACTTTACTAATTATGTCAACAAATAGCAAATTAAATGAACCAGAATGGAATAAAATTTAAGTGTTTATGACTGCAATTTTTCTTTAATTTTAGATTGATCCTTTAATTTAAATTAAAAATTGTAGTATTTATACAGTAAGTTTAGACCCAAGCCCATACACCACAATCAAAAACTTGAGGATGAAGGCATTGGTACAGTCGAAGACAAATTCTGAAAACTAGTTAATTTATTAGGCCTGTAAAATAGATAATAAATACTGGTTTCTTTTGACTCACGATGAACAGTCTGTTATTATCAAGTCAGAACTTGGAAGTTACAAAACACAAGAGTGGCAGCTTTGTTCCTAACCCAGACTAGAAAAACATAATTACAGCAGCCCCCTGTCAAACTTATGCAAAACACGCCCTCTTGTGGTGGAACAAGGAATGGTTGAACAAAACCTCTTGGAGGTAGAAGAATACTTGATAATATTACATTAAACTTGAAAGTATCAGCATTAACACTTACAATGTCGCATTCCATGTTGATAATTATCTCTGACGAAATCTTAAATTCAAATAACTATCTCACGCGAAGCATCCGTTATTTGTCGTGTCTCTTTATTTTTACAATATCTCCGAAACTATTCATCCGATTTCAAAAATTGAAATGTCCTGCTGTAAAGTGTCATAGTTGTGAGTTGTACAAAATGTGAGTTATGATTTAATATATTTCGTTATTTTTTTCCGGGGCTGTGTGTGTGTGTGTGTTGGTACACGTGAAATCAACTTGATGGAACTGCCTATTTGTACTGTGTGGGCCTAGTCATGAAAAGATGGTTCATCAACAACAACAAATATCAAATTTCCAAGCATCTGTGTCTTCTAAAACATTATTGAAGCTTCGAAGTAACTACTGCAAACGAAATTGAAATTCTTAAAACGTACCTTGGGGGTTGTAATGTGTTCCATCTGGAATCTATTTCGTTTTTTCAGTCCGTCGGAAGATTGCTTCTGCTACAAAATTCGGCCTCCATGACACACTTCCGGTTTATTTTAGTAAGGGCATTTATAAATAAGAGTGTTCATTTTAAATATTGGAAATTTTACTTTTATATGTGCAAAACAAATATTAAAGAATTAACTAAATTATACAGATATTTTAGATATTAATTTTATATTGATAATATTTGTATTTTTGATCCCATTTGTTTTTTGAATGTCATAATAAATTGTTGTTATATTAACGAGGTCAAATTAGATGACCCACACAAAATGGCGGCCTCCGGAGGGTTTTCATTTGGCGGTGCTTCTTCATTTTCATCCACAAAACCTACAGCAACCACCTTTGGAACACCATCGTAAGTCTCTCTCAATAATAGATAACTGTAGTTTGCTTCAATTCAGGGGTTTTGAAAATGTGTTGTCCATAGCTTCGTGCTCATTAAGCAATTTAAACTTGACGAATATCCTACATCGTATACTATACAGGGCAGAAATTTCCTTCTTCCTTAGAGCGTATAGAGGGCGCCCTAACAGTTTAACGGTCACCCGGCTGTGTGAATAGTCAAGTCTCAGAGTCATTATCGTGGCTCTCATATTACCGTGGTATCAGAAAACTCACGACTATGATTGAACGACTTTCATATGTTAAATCGGTAACCAATAACCTTAGTTCTACTTCTACCTAGGCCCTACTGACTGATCTGGTAAAACTAAACAAATTTAAAATGTTGCTGTAATTTATTATTCAAATTTGAATATTTTTGAAGAAAAAAAATATTTTCCCGACAGGACATTTTTCGCTGACCATGTCTGTCAAAAGTGCCATTTTATCTAGCCCTATAAATAGTGCCAATACGGAGATGAAATTATTTTTTGAATTGAAACTCACGTTTTTATGCCGAGATTTTCACCCCCTGAGGTAACACGAAAATGTGCGCACATGTTTTGGTGTAATTTTATGAAAAAATCTCTGACCTGCTAATCGCTTGATTGAACATCGTCGGCACCATGATGTGTACTGTTGCGCATGTTCACACGAGGGCCTCCATAGCGCTGTACATTTTCACCCCTTTCACAGAATGGTTGGTCAGACCATTCAGGTTCAAGTGTTGAGTGTGCTTTGACAGCAAAACAGCCACTACTAATAGTATTGAGTAAGAAATTTCATTCTTTGAAGAGGTTTTTGCATGTAATTCGGTAGTTGCGATAATCGTAACCCTCCTCCCGACGGTCGGAACGACCGGAGGGTTACGAGTTGGATTATGGCAAAAGGGTGCGAAATGTGAAATGTGAATTTTTTTTCCGAGATTTGTGACCAGATTTGCCAAATTTTTACCACTTTCAAAAATCATGACCCACATTCCAAGAACACGGATTTGATCTTGAATGTGTAATGAATCCATTCATAACACTCAAAACATCATTGAAAAAATATTTAGAAGAAAAAAAAGACAAAAACTTACCAGAGACCGTGTGAAATGCCAAGCGTAGACCAGACCGTCGGGAGGAGGGTTACGATTATCGCAACTAGTAATTCAGCAACAAAGATGCACACTATGTATTGTGAATGTTTGTGCAGTGTGTTAAGAAAGTTTTAGATGAGTAGTACAAAGGAAACTGAAGTTATTGTTGGCTGAAGATCAGAAAATGTTGATTTCATGCTCCTTCGCTTCGCTTATACGCATGAAAAACAGTTTCATTCTATCGGACGACATAATAAATACACTGACTGACACATCAATTCTGATTACATAATTCTTTAATATTCAAAGCATGGGAAGCGGCCGCCTTGACCGAAGAGTTAGGCCTACACATAGTTTGGATCGTTATGTTTTATTGTTAGTAGTAGAGTAGCATTGTTATTTATTATTATATTATTAGTTACAATACATGTAGGTAAAGTTAGTAAGCTCCCCTAAACCACACTTCTGCTCTACTGTAGAGCATTGCCCTTTAGGCTCATCAGACAAGTGTCCATCTTGGTACTTCGTACCTCACATCTTTCTTTCTTTTCTTTTGTTTTTCTTTTTTCTTTTCTTAGAGTGATACATTATAAACAGTGCCCTTCAGGCTCATTTAAATAATGTCAAATAACATCTGGCACTTTTACTTAATCATAAATAAATGGCATTTTAGTGATAACCTGTTCTGTCCTTTCTTGAAAAAATATTGCCCTTTCATCTTTCTCAGCATAATTAGGATTGAAAATTAACAGATGGTCAGAATAGGAACATTCTTTACAGTCTGTATTAACTTTGAAGTACTTTTGATGTTTCTAGTCTGCGCATGACATCTCTTTTTACTTTTCTATTTTTCGCATCAATTGTGGGTCTTCCAGCGACCGTGTTCCATGAGCAATTCTTCAGATACACCTTTATTGGCCAAATGTGTTGCTCCTGATCTCATGCTATGGAGCCCATGGGTTATCTATCCCAACCTGCTTAAGTGCTTCTAGGAACAATTCCCTGCATCTGGTGTAGCTGAGGGGTCTTTGTGAAATAGGCTTATATAGTTTGGTAGTAGAGTGATATGAAAGAGCTGTAAAGAGAAATTAATCCTGTCCAAAGACCAGGTTACACTCTGACATGTACATGTATGCAGTAGCTTTACAGGTGAATATTCGTCATACGTAGTAGATCCCTCTCTAAAAACATCTGTTCGTGGAATGTAAATTTCCAAACCTTTGTCATTCGCCAATTGTTTTATATGGCTGGTCTTGAGTTGAACCATTTCGTCATGCCTAAATAACAGCGTAAATTTGAGTGAGATGTAGCAAGCTATTCTTAGCTGCAACAATGAACTATCGGGTTTTCCATATTTATCCGCAATCAATTTGACTAGATCTAAGGATATTGGTTCTTTTTGGTGCGGGGGGGTTATGAAGTTTCCTCTTTTGGGCAATTAAGATCTGTTGTACATGTACTACCGGTGAATCCATGGGGTTGGGTTAGGTTTGGAATTGACTAGCGAATGAAGCCATTTTAGGGCTGCTGCCGTGGTAATTATTGAGCTTTTAGACATCAATGTACTACTTATGTATGCAATGTACGCTGCTATTATTTCATCACGGATAGGTAATACTAATGGGATATTAATATCTTTCAGCCATGAAAAGAAATTTCTGCATTTGTAAAGATATCCATTGGCGGTGCCCCCTGCCTTAGACAGCAACACGTCGTGAAAAATAGCATGCTTGAATCCAGCCATTTCCTTTGGAAATTCATCCCAATATCGTAAATTATCGTAATATTGTAAATTATCTAATGCAAAAAGGAAAAAACAACCATGGGTTAGTGATAACACTAAAATATTTCATATACAGTCAATGTAAATAACACAGTATTACCCTGGAAAGAATCTGGCCCAAATATTGACTTGTTTCTTCCTAGTTGTAGGACCGTTGACCCTTCTATGGTAAAACTTGCCTCTATATCCAAACTATAGCATATGACCAAAGTAAAGGCCAGAATGAGGAGGATGGCCACCATGGGAAAACCAAGGCCCCCTTTCCCTTACATGAATACAGGTGTCTGAGCACACTTGGTATAAGGACTACGGGTGGTACCAAAAGGCAGTTTTCATTGGACCAATTCTGGGCAAATGCGTCCACCCCTGCCGTACCCGGGTTCCAAAATCGTGAAAAGAAGCGGGGTAATTTTGCATTATAATAGGACGAAAAACAGTCGACTGTAAAAGGACCCCATAGATTAGTCATTAATTGGAGGAGTGGCTGTGATATTCCCCAATCGTCTATGTCTATTAATCTACTAACAAAATCCGCCAATTCATTTTGGTTTCTAGGGATCCACTGCACCTCAAGTCAAATATTGTTGCTAAGACATGTATTGAAAATTTCCACAGCCAGATTGTGTAATTCTGGTTTCATGCTTCCTGACTCGACTATGTGAGTTGCGGATTGGTTGTCAGTATAGATTTTTAATTGGGAGTTGGAAACTATTGGTAAAAACGAACAGATTGCAAAGCATATAGTTTCGAGTTCTCGCCAAGTTGAGCTCTTTTTTGCTTCGATTTCGGTCCATTGTTTGTGAGCAGTGTGATAGAAATTACATGATTGCGCCTGAACCCAGTGAACTAGCGTCACAGCAGGAAATTTTGTTGGTTTTCTCAACTGCAAAAATGTATCGCACATTCAACTTGGAAACATGGTTCTTCCAAAATCCAATCTCAGAATTGCATAACTCATCTAACCTAGTGTGGTTATCTTCGTGATTAGCTTTTGCAGTTTCGATCTGACAGTGTCTGGACATTAAACGAGTAATACTACCACATAGCTACTGGACTGAGAGGTGTCTGGACATTAAACAAGTAATACATGTACTACCACATACTGGACTGAGAGGTGTCTGGACATTAAACGAGTAATACTACCACATACTGGACTGAGAGGTGTCTGGACATTAAACGAGTAATACTACCACATACTGGACTGAGAGGTGTCTGGACATTAAACGAGTAATACTACCACATACTGGACTGAGAGAAATGATTTGCCCTACAAACGAATGCAATTGTCGAATGGTAATAGATTCAGATTGCTGAACGTTATAAATCGTTTGTATAATCTTATCTATGCGGCGTTGTAAGACCTGTAAGGTACCAGCTACCGTATCCCATCTCATGCCTAACCATTCGGTACGGATCGAGGGAGTCCAATGACTCTTCTTGATATTATAAATCACACCCGCTCGTAATAGATCAACTTGTATGTGTTTGGATACCTGCTTTGCTACTTGAAAATTGAATTCTACAACTGTCATTTTGTGTTCCTGGGAGTTACACAAAACCCGTCATCTAGGTAAACTGCTATAAGAATTCCAGTGGATCTCCAATGAGTCACTCAGGGCCTGATGATTTTCGTGAACAAAAACGGGGCAGATGCGAGACCGAAGGGGAGAACATTGAATTCAAAATATCTGGTTACTCCTTCAAATTCCCAAGAAAATCCAAGATACTTTTGATCATCTACGGCAATGTCTATGTGATGGTAACCGGATTTTAATTCAAATGTGATAATGTGTGCATTTTTTGACATAAATTGGAGGCCTATCTTCCAATCATCTAGCTTGAAGTGTACCTTATTGACGAACTTATTCAAGATGCTCAGATCAATGATCAATCTATTTTTATTTGAATTTTGGCAGGCTACAGAAAGTGGACTAACTATATAGGACGGCTCGGGCATCTCTGCTATTCTGCCACTATGAAGCAATTCAAGAATAGATTCTGAGACGAATGAATGCTGTTTTAATGCAGATTTGTTGTTCTTAAATCTCATTGGGCATTGGGGAAGGAATTTCGATTAACGGAATTTTTATAACCTAGGTTAATTACTGACAACACCGTTTCTGAGGCACCGATCTTTTCCCAAAATTGTGAATGCTCTCCCAGCCTTCCTCTTATCTGTCTGTAACTCACTTAGCACACATGATTTGTAATTGCATCGTACCTCTAAGACATCTTTAAATTTGCTCTCAAGTGGGTGGGTTTAAGCAGTGGTGTTGGCTGCTGTGATACTGGTGCCTGCTGCTCGGTTTGGAGCTGATCCCATTGCCGACATGAGGGATGGTACGGCTCTTTGGGCAACTGGAACCTGTCAAGGGATTCCTCTGATGTGGAAGTTGCTATACCCGATGCCTGGCAAAGTGTGTGCAGTTGGCTTGGCTCTTGGGCGGAACAGGTGGGGACACTCCCTAGCCCAATGGCCGGGCATCTTGCAGGAGTAGCATGTATCAGCATTTGGCAAGCCTGATAGAAGGAAAACAAAAATACAAGCAAACAGAAAACATACTTTTGGAAGTTAACGTTTCGTATTGGTGTGTACTCCTCGGGGTATAACGGCCTGAACTAATTCTTCTGGCGTCTCCTTAGCTTATATACGAGGTAATGCTTCATTGAACAAGGAATGATAACTATTTCTGCATTCTTGCAGCCAACGCCCAGTCTGGCGACCGGAACTTAGCTGCTGGCATTATGCCCTCCCACCGAACAAAACCCAATTTTCATGCTCCTTTGCTTCGCTTATATACGCATGAAAAACAGTTTCATTCTATCGGACGACATAATAAATACACTGACACATCAATTCTGATTACATAATTCTTTAATATTCAAAGCATGGGAAGAGGCCGCCTTGACCGCTTGAACATTGACAAAGAATATCGTGTATAGTGTTTTTGTTTTGTTTTGGGGGGTTTTACATGTACCTCGAAAAAGATCACGGTTTGCATACAGTGTCTTGTAGCCATCTTGGTTTCTACGTTCTGTTGTTGCTCGTTTCTGCTTTTTTCTGTACTCTATTTCTTTCTCGGCTGCCTCCTCCGCTGCGGCAACCCTCTTTCTGTCCTCTGAGGAAATGCTAGTTTTCTCTCCTTTCTCAAGATGCTGGATGGTTATCCAACCTGATTTGCTTGTGTCAGCGATATGAATCAAATGCTTTCTTTTGTAATCAGTTCTTCCATTTCTTGAATTGCGTCGATAGCTTTCTGGATATCATATTTCAGTAGGATCGCTACTTTGAAGTTTCCCAACTGGATTTCCAACAGTCCGCAGAAAGAAAACTGTGCCATGTTTCCTTGCTTTGACAGCTTTTGTGACTGCAACTCATTCTGAAGCTCTTTGAATCTTACATCATCTTCATTTTTTGTCGCGTTAGTGATGGATTGGAACTTTCGGTCGAAATAATGCTGAAATTTGTCGAATAGCAATTCAGTGTTAACCCCAGTGGGCTCATCTGTAATAGACATCACTTCACGGAAATACTGAACTGAAGTTAACGTTTCGTATATGTGTGTACTCCTCGGGGTATAACGGCCTGAACTAATTCTTCTGGCGTCTCCTTAGCTTATATACGAGGTAATGCTTCATTGAACAAGGAATGATAACTATTTCTGCATTCTTGCAGCCAATGCCTAGTCTGGTGACCGGAACTTAGCTGCTTGCATTATGTCCTCCCACCGAACAAAACCCAATACTGTCATTGACCATTTTGAAAATGTATAGTGTTATAGAGGCCCAAAACGGGGGAGTCCTATAAGGCTCACTGGGGAGCCTTATATTTTCTAGAAGTGGGTTATAATTATGAGACCCACCTGTGTCATCCTACGCCCTGCCATTTTAATTTTGTTTGTCTCTGCTTTAGCCTTTTGCTCATAATTTAGAGGAACAATTAAAACACACCAATCAAACCACAGTTTTAAGGTTTATGTGGTGAGATATTTCAGGAAAATGCTGCTTGATCAGAGTCGCGGCCATCTTGATTTCAAGTCACAAAACCTATTCGCGTTTAAGGCTATATCTCTCGTGATTTTATTGGGTTTTTGGAAAGTTTAGATGGTGCCATCGATTTGGAGATGAAAACATGCTCTTTGATTTGATATGTAACATGTTAAGTGAATGTTGAGTGTTGCGTTTTTCCCATTTTTTAAAGGCCTTAAAAAGTTACAGTTAGATAAAAACATGCTCTTCGATTTGATATGTAACATGTTAAGTGAACGTTGAGTGTTGAGTTTTCTACAAATTTTGTAGTTTGAAAAAACCTAAAAATACATGTTTTAAGATTACTATCCATTAATCTGATTTGAAACGGTGTTTTTCTGAAAGCTTGAACATTCTGCAAGACGGGGCATTTGTTTTCTTTTCAAAAAAAGGCCACCGGGCGATTTTCAGGGATGTCTTAGCAAACTGCAAAAAAACATGGAGGGAGTCGTCAGTGGAATTTTATTCATGCACTATGTAGGGACTACTCATCACCCCCCGCCTCCCAACCAGGGTTCAAAATTAACAGTCGCCTGGCTGCTAAATGCAGGTAAAAATCCTTCATTAATACTAGTCAGCTGGGTGAGTCAAACAACATTCCTTGTCACAATAAATAAGGGATGAACAAGTCTTGATAGATTTGATGTGCCTGCAACACTGCAAACACGCATGTTTACACAAAACCACATGGCGCCACATTTATATTTTTTAGTTTTGAATCTTGTAGGTCGTTTGTACACAGGTACCAACAAACACATGAGCATTTATTTGGACCCTACATATGCCGGATGTTAAAAAAGCATTGTTGGGTCCAGTAACTTGGACTAGTTTGATGTTTGTTGATTGAAAACTAACTAAGTAAGTTATTCCCTTTCCTTCAGTAGGCTCGGTGATCATTCTGTTGTGATTAATAAGATCCACAATTTCCTGATCACACATTGACCCTTATTCAGTTTGGGGTTGGCATGGGACAGGGCAGTTGGAAAAGATAGGAACATGTGGAAGATGTAGTCAATTTAGAAGGTCAAGTGGATTTCATGCTTTTGTTTTCAATTCTATTTAACTAGATTAACAACGACAAATGCAGGGAGTCTTACCTTTGGAACACCATCCACAACAAACCCATCATCTGGATTTTCTTTGGGTGGAGCCAAAACAACTGGTGGATTTGGGTTTGGTACAGGAGGAGCAACAAGTGGTGGTAATAATTGGATTATATACATTGTTGTGTTTTTAGAAGATTTTTGTTTTCACTGATTGAGAAAGATTGAAGTTGACATCATAGCCCATCGGGGTACAAGAGAATGATTCAACCGAATAAATCTGCCTTTCCTGTTAAGATTATGAAACTAAATGACCCGTGAATTAAATGTACTAATAGTTATTAAGGTACAATTTCAGTTGACAAAGATCCCTACATATAGCTCATTGGTATTATTAAACAAGAGTTTGATGCTTTTCCAACATGTTCTTTAAGTAGTTGTTTAAAGCAAACTTTTCAATTAAATATCAAAGGGTTTGAATGCACTTTAAAGTTCTTGATTTTTTCTTAATGACAGCTGGCAATCTTTTTGGTGCAACCACAACACCATCCACAGCAGGGGGCTTGTCACTGAGCTTAGGCCTGAAACCAACTACAACAACCACATCAGCAGGAGGTTTTAGCTTTGGAGGAAGCACTGCAGCCAAGCCTGGAGGGTTGTTTGGCACAGCAACGACATCAACTGGAACTGGATTCTCGTTTAGCGGAGCTCCAACAGCAGGTAATTTATAAAAGGGGTTACCCGTCATCATTGTTTGTCATTATATTCGGCTCAATGGGAGGTAAATCGGAGCATTCCGGGTTCCAGCATACCATCGCAGATTTTTAGCCATGGCTCACAGCCGAGGTTCTGCGAATCACAGTGAGTGCCTACTCAATCTCACACGACAACATCAAATCCGGGAGCTAATTAGGAGAACCTTTGTTGTCTTTCCTTTGTCAAGTCAGGGTTTCATTGTGGCAACGATATTTTAAAAGGAAAACAATTACTCCAGAAGCTCCAAAAAGTTCCGAAAAAATAATACCACTTGTGGGCATGGAATTTTGTTGAAGTAGTTAATAACAAAGAAAGTATTTTGTTTACTTACACCATTGACTCTTTGTTTCCTCTTGTCAATGATGTGCTTAATGTAGTGAATAATTTTGTACTTTCTTGTTCATTTCTTGACAGTCAGTTTGCAGCAGTGATTTAAAAACTGCCATTATTTCTGATTTAAAGCTTATTGCTTGTCATAAATAAAACTAATGTTAAATCAAGCTACCTTAATCAGTGTGTGGTTGACAAATCTTTATTGATCCAGGAGGATTAACCCTAGGAGGATTGCCAGGACCTGCAAAGACATCTGCATCTGGGTTAACATTAGGAGGATCATTAGGGACAGGATCTAGTGGGTTTAATTTAGGAGGTAGTACCACAACGACTAATGCTGCAGTCAGTAAAGGACTAGGAGGAGTAGATCCTTTATCTTTAGCTTCATCAAGTACTACAGGTACGAGTGGTACAGTCACATCAGTTTCCAGGTAATTATTATCCATACAACAATTTATCTCATTGGTCATACATTGAACATCAGTAGCCTGGAATATTATTATTTGTGCATAACAAGTGCCCTATTCACGCCTTAACAGCACACATGAATCAGGGAATAAATTGTAATTCTGAAATTTAATTTTCTGTATGTTCTAGTTTCCATAAGCCCATTTCACATGACAAAGCCAATTCCCAGGAAATAAAACCCCAGGAAACTCCTTGGTGAGTTTTAAACCCACCGCCACATGTTCATTTCATTCAGTGCAATTTTCCTGTGAAAAATGAATACTTGCTGTGCTGACCCCACGGTTATTTCACTTAATCCTACTCCCGAGCAGGGGTAACTATTTTTCAAGATATTTCTTAGGAGTTTGCCAGGGACAGCAAGTGTCAACCAAGTTTTCCTGGGAATTTCTTGTGAAATTTGCTAGTTTGAAAGGGGCTAGAGATAACTGTTTCTCTAAATGCTGCATCTGTCTAACTTTTGTTGATCTCTGATACTGCTGAAGTCGATCCATTCCATGGTTGCTTGTTACTATTTTCTAATAACATATGTTTGTAAAACCATATTTCTATTTTGTGTATGTTTTTTGCGATACATGTATTTGTATTTGTAAAAAGGAAATGTACAGATATATTTGTGGCACTTGTTTGTTTTACAACCATTTTAAGATTCGTATTATGTTTTCCCAGTACAAACAATATAACAAACTTCCATTGTGGAGTTTCTTTATACAGTGTGTATACATATACTGCACACATTGATACTTTGAGTAATATGTTGTCATTTTCAACATGTCAATATGTAGACAATATTTTAAGCAAAATTGTCTTATTGTTCTTAGTGATAACAAGACAATAAAAGAAACCCCTCTTCATCAAGACATCTATGCTACAGTCACCTCATTCAAGTAAGTCCATCATTTACTTTATTAAATGAAGCTGTTTTGCTTTTACTGTTAAAATTTCCATTTATTCTTGCTTTCAGTTTGCTTTTTTATTTCTGAATAACCAAACTTAATGTTCATTTTGAACAGATTGACAATCTTATTTTTGTTTAGATTACAAAATTTATTCACTTTTAGAAATATATTTTCTAGCATAATCAGTGCTATAACTTATCCCGTATGGACTTGCCCAGGCTTTGATGGTGTTTAATTTGGTTCTTCATGTTTTTTTCCAATCAGGAGTTATGTTAAGAAACAAAAGGCCATCCGGGAGGATATCACACGCTTTTCTGTCAAGCCATACCATCATGTACAAGAAGAAATAACTGCTTTGAAGCAACTCCTGGCAGTTGTGTCTAATGGCTTACAGCGTAATGCCATTGCTATTCATAAACTCAAGTTTGAGTCGGCACAGGAGCTGAAAAATGCTGAAGTTGCTCACAGAACTCAAGAAATTCCTCCAGCTCTCCAACTTGAGAACTATGTACCTACAGAGTAAGTGTTCTTTTTGCATGAATCATCTGCACTTTGTACAAATCAAAAACATGTCAAAAGAAAAATAAAGCAGGCCTTTGACTTATCAGAATTTTTCCTGATTTAAGTGTCCTTTTCAAAGATCTCCCCTGCTTTCAAACTGTCTTGAAAGATGTGAAATTGTCATCAACCGCTTTCTGCCCAAACCATTAGTTTAACATGTGGTGATGAAGAGAGTGTGAAAATCCTCTGAAATATAATACTTTGTACTTTCAGGGTTTTCATCTCCAGACTGCTACATATTTGTCAGGGTTGTTCAGTTTTGTAAAGTCACAACCTGCTTATTACAACCTGTTTTTAATATTCTCTGTATGATTTGTCCATGTATACCCAGGTACTTCCAGAGATTAGTAGAGCAATTTGAAGATCAGATGCATTTGTGTAGACAGCAGATTGAGCAGATGGAGAGTTATATGGCATCTCTGGCACAACCAAATATCTACACACCACAAGGTATGAAGACATATAAACACAGGAGTTGGTAGTTGGTACAACAAGGTCATAGTACAGAGTAGCTTTATTAGGAAAGTTGAGCCAATACATTATATAAGCCTTTCATGCGGATTATGTTGTGCTATTTCAAAGTCACAAAATCTGCATAAACGCATCACAATTACTATATTTAACACTAGTTTTTTGTTCTGGATTTGATATTTGTGTGTGCAGAGTTGGCAGTGATTATGGTGAAGTTAAATGAAACATTGATTGCATTGGCTGCTCAGCTACAATCGGTACATGAAGCTGTCAGAGTAAGTACAAACAAGACTAGATTATGTTATAGACAATTGTTGTTTTCTTATTAATTCACATGTCCTATAAATATATATATCCCTTTAATTAGTTCTGAATATAAAGTTTTAAATTGACACAATTTTGGTTTTGTATCAATTGACCTGTATTATGTCCCTATAATGCCTCTATTGATGAGCACTCCATGAAAGACCACTAAATAATGCAGAACTACTTTTATGAACAGGCTCAGAAAGAACAGTATTTGAATTATCGCAGAGTCTACCACAGTGATGTGGAGAATGTGTTTACTACTCAAAAGAAGACTGCAGAAAGGGAACGCAGAATTGGTACCCTCCCAATGGGACCAGGGGCTTTTGATAATGTGTCAAATGCTGCTGCTATTGCCATGGCAACGGCATTACAGACCGCTCAGAAACCAGCAGGTGAGTTTAACACAATTTTCATTGATGTTCTCTGATTAAAATATATTCATTAAAGTCACCTGGAAATAGTTTTTTTTTGTTTTGTTTACAGAAGAGTATATGTATAATAACAATAAAACATTTTTTTGAGTAATTGTTTGTCACGATTTATATGTTAATTTTTTTATAAAGTTGTTTGAGGGTGACTCCGCCCATCCCTTTTTGTGACGTCAATCGAGGCAGACTTCGCTGCGATCGAACATCGACCCCCCTCGAACTTGCCTGCATTTACGTGCAAGTAGTGAGCTTGTACGTATCTTCCGTTTTTTAAGACATAGAAACGCGCATGGGACAGTTCGGGACCGGTGAAAAACCTCGTATAAACGTCGACTGTACACTGTCCTAGGATTGCATTGGGTGACGTCTGAATACGAAAACGCATCATACTGATCAGGTACCCAGACGTAATTTACAGGGCGACACTACACATTCTCTTCAAATATCCCGCGCCTCGATTGACGTCACAAACAGCGCCATGTAAACGGGGGCCTATTTTTAAATTTGTAATTAAAATAAAAACACAATTTTTTAACCTTAGTTAATTGTTTATTCTCATTCCACTCATAAAAATGTATATATTAACGACAAAAGCTTTATTTTGACAAAATACCACTGCCAGGTGCCTTTAACCAGTTCGATTGGGGGTTTCCGGAAATTTCCATTACCAACTGCGTGAGTAAGTGTCAGCCCACGGACCCAAATAATTGTTTTTGTTTGCCAAAATGAAACCCTGACCAAACGAAGTAACAACAAACATTCTCATAATTTGCTCTGGGATTTACTTTTCTCTTCTCGAGAATTTGAACAAAAGCTTTCTTCGTTCACGGTGATTTGGTCATCTCCTTGGCTGTAAGGCTTGGCTGATAATTGACCATGGCTTGCTGGAATCTCGCACTTACCTCATTGCTGAGAGCAATGGAAACAATCATGGCAGCCTATCGATCTGTCATAACTCTCGTTTGGCGGACAGAGGACAAAGGTCTGGAATTTGGGATTTCACAATAATCCCCAGTATAGACCCATTGCATATGACGTCACACTCTCAAAAAGGAGGCAGATCATTGGACGATAGCTGTTCTCTGTGCGTAAAAACATGCACGTGACCTCGGCGAATCTGTAGCATTTCGCGTTATGCAAGGGGGATCTATAGATTTCTATAGACCCAGAACGTGCCTCCGAACAATGCGCGTCATTTTGGGTGTCAAAACTCTCTTTTGTGCATGTTTGTATACGATTTTGACACCCAAAATGACATCCAGGATAGGCGCATGCGAGTACGCTGCGCGTTGTGCAATGGGTCTATAGAGTGATGTCAACCACTGACGCGGTTGTTCCTGTCTGTACCGGGCCAAGGAAGAATGACATGAGTGATACTGTTTCCAATTTTAATCTTAAGTAATTTTGGTTTAAAATTGATACTGGGGCCTTTTCCAAACCTTGGCTTGGACTCCGGCTCTGGCTTGGGCTCTGTCATCAATTTTGGAGCAGTGTACATTTTGCTCGGTGTTTCCAACATCAAACAGAGCCTGAACCAGAGCCTAAGCCGGAGTTTGGAAAATGTCTTTGGTGTGAATCATTCTGAGAAATAACCGCAGTTTGAAGGTAGCATTTGATTCTTTCACTTAGGTATCCAAGCTGCAGGGTTAACTGGTCCATTCACTGGTGCTTTGGGTGGCACGTCTACTGGAGGATTTGGAACAGGTACTCTGGGCCTTAATACTGGAGCAGGTGGACTGGGTGGTCTGGGTACAACAGGAGGATTGGGAACTACTGGACTAGGTACAGGAGGGTTCGGTACTGGCTTCGGAACCCAGAGCACTGGACTAGGACTTGGTACCCAGTCCATAGGATTGGGTACAGGAACAGGACTGGGTACAACTACTGGATTTGGAACAGGGCTTTCTACTGGGTCATCCTCATTTGGATTTGGGACAACAAAGCCAGCAGCAACTGCAGCAAGCTTTGGTGGCAGTCTGAGTGCAGGACCAACTGTGGGCGGTACAGGATTTGGGTTTGGATCTACTACAGGTAGAAAGATTTTAAGATGTAGTTAATTGTATATTTAGTAAATAGTTTTGCAATGATAATATTCATCATGGTTATTTTTGGATGATCGGATGATTGCATTGGTTAACAGCAAGCACATTGGTTGCTAATTGCTACCACGCTATCATTAGATATTTTGTGTTCATTATAAGATGCAGTTTTCAAACGAAACTCTTAATCATGACAATCTTTTGCTTTCTTCAAATAAACAAAGCCTATTTTAACAGGCAAGGAAAGAGTTTTTAGCTGATATAGATTTTTGCAATTTGCACTTTGAAACTACGGTTTGGTTCCTTGTTAAAACTTCAATCAATTTATACAAATACCAGGCCTGGAATTTCAACTTTGAGAGGGCATGGCCATTTTCATTTGTTAAAGGGCACTTTCATTTGAAAACCTTAAAGTCTGTGAGAGCAACAAAGGGAATGGTCTCTGTGGCCTCCCTGTAATTCCGGGCCTGAAATTCTCTAAATAGAGCATTGAGGCTGTAAAAGATGCTGTGTTTTACATTGCCTGGACAATGTGTAACTTAGCTGCTATATCATTTGTACATTCCATCCTTTCACCAACTGTCTTAGCCTCCTCATCAGGACTCATCACCGAGTCATAAAACATGTAGATGCGATGATGATAACTTCTGTTATCATTCTTTCATTGATTAAACTGATGGACTTGTTAATTATGTTTGCCAACTCTTGTTGAGAACTATATTTTGTTCAGTTGCAATTTTACTTGATGTATGATTGTTGCTGGTGTAATAAATAGCATTAAAAGGGTTTGTCCTACTCTTAATACCCCACAATCGGACAATTTTATGTATCATTTTGGCAATGTTTCACTGCTGGAAAAAACATCTCTGCATGCTTGCATTTTTCATGCTGTTAAAATTAACTTGTTTCTCCTCACATGCTGCTCAATTATTGATTAATTACTTGATGCTTTTCTTTGCAGTTTTCCTTTTTCATTTTCTCCTGATCATTTCATTAACTTATTCATTCCGATCATGGATCACACTTTATGTTTTCTTTTTCATTTCAAGACGTTTAATATTTCACGCTGTTTCATCTTTTTTCCCCCTTTTTTCTTAATCTAATAGTTTTGTTTGACCCCCTTCAAACGATTTAAGAAACAAGTTGAAAACCTTTCTTGTCTCTTTTCTAGTCAACCAAACCACATTCTATGTTCTGTAGTTGGTTATTGGGGTTCCTGCTATAGTTATCTTCAGATAGTTTCTTTGTTATTTTGTGATCTAAGGCAATCTTCCTCTATCATTTCCTGTAGCTTTCAAGTTTTAGGTGCTCCTCTAAACCACTTGAAAGTCTCACCCTCGGTGAGTGACGTCCTTCTTTGTTTTCCCCTTCATCTGTTCTTTCAATCACCATTCCTCGAGCTCCATTTCACACTTTGTACCTCGCATCTCATTTTCTATTTTCACCTAGCCGCATCATCTTCTATGCGTTGTCTTTCCTAATTATTTTTTCCAAGCAAGCATGAACTGTGTTCCTCACTTTAAGCTTATTTTGTTAAACAACAATTACTGTTGTTGTAATTAGATACATTGACAAAACAAGAACATGAATTATGGTTACAAACTTTTGGCAAAGTAAAAGGGTTTTGAAATCTGTGATTTAAAGGAACAATACAGAACTGGTAATTAAAATTTTCTTTAAGATCACAGATTTACATAAAACTTACACAGTCTAATGATGATGATAGTAGAAAACATCCCTAGAAATATTTCTGTCTGAAATGCCATATTTGATGAGAAATAAATAAAACTAATTTCCGATTGTAGTTTATCGCTCATGAGCGTTTTATTCATGCATTGTATAACACATGCAAATGTGTAATCGTTTTTTTACCATTTTCTCGTGACCCAGATGGCCGATCGATCTCAAACTTCTACAGGTTTGTCAGTTTATGTATATGGTGGATTATATAAAGTGCTTACACTGTTTTGTGAGCAAAAACCAATTCTGTAATGTTCCTTTAATAAAATTGCCTTCCATCCTTATTTTAAAATCCTGTGTTCCATGAGCTGTTTCATGATGGTAGGGTTAGAGTTAGATAAGACAGAAACATGTTTACTGTCCACACAGCTAGATAGGGACCTCTTGTTAATGTACTTTCAGAAGAATACAAATAAATTAAGCCAGATGTTGAAAGGAAATTTCAATGAACATCCTCAGCCACATTTTGTGAGTTTTGACCTGCTACTCATTGGCTACACTTGTTTTTATTTGAAGTCATACTAGTACCCACTTCATTGATTTCAGTAACAGGAAGGATAGAAACCAGTCTTTAAGATTTGAAACATTGGTTTCTTAAACTCATCATCTGTTAATTTTTTGGTCAACCTCTAAGTTGGCTGTATGCAAAAATCCATGTTCAAAGTTATTGATCCTTACAGCAATAATACATCTGTCTCTTAGAAACTTATGCATATTAAGTTTCAATGTGTTTCAGTAGATACAAAGTATTACTGTCAAGACATTGCATTAGCTGGTGCTCCTTGCTAAACCCTCTGCTGCATCCGACATCAACCAAATTATTACCAAAAATGAAACAACTTGTTTCTACTTACAGCACATTGCCATTTTATTTCATAATGGGAACAAGTTAACCAGTAGACTAAAAGTTTGCATCTTCATTTTCTGACCTCAACAGGGGCCCTCGGAACCAGTAACTTTGGATCTACCACCACAGGGAAGCCATTACAGCTGCAGAAACCGCCCAGCAAGTACAGAAAAGGCACCAGGTAGATGACCCTACATCACAGCCATAGCTGAATGAAGAAATGTCTACAGGAATGTTTATATCGGACATTCTCTTCAACTTAGGTTGTTTACACACAGTTTGTGCTTTGTATAATAACCACTTTCAGAGCAAGTGGGATGAGTTATTCTTTAGTCATTAGGCAGGCTAAGCTACAGGTTTTGTTTTTAACGCGTACGTGAAATGCCCACGTTACGTCATGGATACGTGCGTATATCATCATAATAGTAGCTTGGCGTCCGCAACGTCAAAAGAACACTGTAGTCATTTTCTTGAAAGGGTAAGGAAGAATATTTGTAAGGGAATGTTTTTACAAACTGGCATGGGCATTCATTAATATTGATTTATGTTCGCCTCTTCACGACCTAGGTAAACACTCAACGCATAGCTTAATGATTTGAGCTTCCACCAAAACGGCAACATGAAACTTCAAAGTATGTAGTAGTACGCATTACTCAATAATGTGTAGCCTAACCTCTCTATTATAGCTTTGCTTTGGGTGGATTGGAAGGAGGGGAGGTATGCGTTATTCTTGTGAACAAGTTGAGGTCACAAGTGAGCTTTCACATTGATTTTCCAACAGTCCTCTGATGGGCTAGTAGGTATAGGTCAAATTTAACACTCAATTCTTATGTTCTCTGGAATAATGGAAACCATAATTGGTTTTCTAGACAACAGAAAAACCATGCTTCAAATGAATTTTCATGAAGGACTGAAGATGTATAAGTACATGTATAGGAAGATGATTCAGGTGGAATCAGAGGAAGTTGAACAACTATTTTTTGTTATTGTATAACTATAACATTGAGAAACATTCAACACACGTAAACAATATTTAAACTGCCTTGAAAACCTATTTTCCTGACTAACCAGGTTTAGAAGTCTGCAGTTAATCTGAAGTCTAAAGGCTGAATCATTCCTTATCAAACACAAAATTAAATCACGATAACGGAACAGAGGTACACATTATTGTTTCAGCTGAGCTTATTTAAACTTTAATGTCAAATTGTGGTTTGTATTCATGTTAAATTACATCAATTTCCATCATTTGATTTTCTTGCACTGTACAGGTATGTGATCAAGCATGGCGTATACTATAGTATTAATAATAAAACTCTGAATGAACACTATGCAAGTGATCAATGTTGTCTCTCTATTTGTGTATCAAATAAATTAACCACAGTAAAATTTATTTTGCATTAAATAATACCTTAGAGAGTTTATGCACTCTGATTGGTTGAAGACTGGTTATGTGTGGGTGTATTAACAAGTGATTTAGAGACCAATAAATGGCCCCTAAAACAAGCATACTATTATGTAAAAGTTCTGTATGCACTGTGCACATTGTTCGGGAGCTATCAAAGCAACAGTTTTCTTAGTGCGAATTGTTTTTACACTTTTTGGCGAGGAGAGATTGTGCCGCGTGCACAGGAATATCATGCGTACGCGTGAACGCGCAGACAATGTATCAACTTAAGGTAGCTTACACACATGAAACCAGCATAATGCAAAGCATAAAGCAGAACACCAGAAGTATTTATGTTTATGGTGTTAATTATTAAAGCACATAGTCTGGTTCTTGCAAATATGCATTAATAGTTAAATATGTGCAAGAGATTAGGTCCCATGCAAAAATTGAACAGTATAAAGAAAGGCCCTTGAACATGAATAGGACAATTATAAAATATTGACACAAACAAATCGCAAATTCTTATGATTTTTATCTTTTTTTAGTTAAAGGTATTTATTAATGGCAATAACAGTGTGAGGAGCCAGTCTTCACTGCATGGTAATGACCTTGGTTGATGGCTGGCCACTGTTATTGAACATCCATTTAGCCTCGGTCCATTAACAGCGGTCAGTGACCAACCAAGGCTGTTGCCATGCAGTGACGACCGGCTCTTCATACTGTTATTGCCTAATCATCACACTTACATTCACCCCACAAACAAAACTTTCTTTTAAGATTTAATAAAAAATCAAATGGAACAATAACAAACAAAAGCAAATTACTATGTACAATGGTCAATGTTGTTCTATGGTTTGATGCACCAATTGCCATTGTATTATTTGTGGTGCTCGTACATTGGTAGACCTTAATATAGACACACTAGTGATGTAACAAACTGTAAGCTCTAAAGTAACTCGACCAATGCAATATTTGAGTTAGTATTAGCTTCGTCCAAGGTTTAATGTCCATCCAGAAGTACACATACTATTTTTACTAGCTTTCAAACCTGATGCAGGAATGTTGTTGTATAGATTGCACTATGTGCTGCGACTTTACATAAATATTTCCTTTATTACCAGATAAATGCAGCTAGTAACTAGAACATTAAGAGTTTGCTGTTCTTAATAACAATAGCAAGAGTAAACTGGAGTACCCTGGAAAATTGATAAGACGTTGGGAATTATCACTTGTGCAACTAGTTGAATAACCAGTGATTTTTGTCAAGAGAAACTTTACCTTGCCTAGCCATCATTGCCTGGAATTGAATTTAACAAATGCTACTTTTGATCAAAAGGTATTCCAGCAACTGTAACAGACTTGATAAATAAAAAGACACTATGTGAGTGTGTAACACATATACAATGGCAAAACTGCAACCACTAAACATCTCAAAAGTCCCCCAGTCTTGATTTCAAAGAGATTAATTTATTCAAGATCCGAGTCTGAATCATCATTCATTCCTCCTCGTATCGTCTTTTTCTTCTGAGGCCCTAAGAGGGATTTCTTGGTTTTGGAGCCACCAACCGTGGGAGGCTCTGTCAAGTTACCGTTGTATTTGATGACCCCGGCACACCCTAGACGCCACTCTAACATCTCAGTGCTGAAATCGTCTTTGCCTCCAAGATCATCAAAACTGCAGAAAGATTGATAAACAAAGCAAATAATTAAAAGGTTGGAGTGCAGTGTTTAATCCAAATGAAAGTTTGCATGGTTTTTCCCTTCCCCATTTTAAATGAATCACATGCACTAGTCACTGGAAAACTGCTGCTGTTGCATAGATCCAAACAATGTTCAAAGTCTCTAAAGTTACTACATGTAGATAGATACATACTTCAAGTCAGACGCATATTTAATAAATTTCATGAAAAAGTACTACACTGAAATAAACTGAAGCACGCCCGTACCCAACAATGTAGTCTTTGGTTTGTCCGCCACTAATCAGAGCAATGGTTGGGATGACAACGATCTTCAATCTCTCTGCAAGAAATGGGCTCTTCTCTACATTGATCTTCAGGAAACGTGTCTCCATGTGTTTTGGTGTTAAGGCTTGCAGATGTTTGTCCACAATCTTACACCTGAAAGCGCTGTCTCGATAGAAATGACAAACGACACTTTCACTTTTCTTGCACTCGTTAAAGAATGCCTTCTCATCAGGTAGCTCAGTGTAAGACCCATGGCCGATTGCAAGCCAATCTTGACGACGTTGTTGCTCTTTCTTCATGGTTTCCAGACGTCGTCTGCGAAGGATCTCCATCTCATCTTCGTCCATTGTTTCAAGACGCTGAATCTCCGCATCTACTTGATCTTCAACAATCTCTGCTGCCTTTAGAATTTGTTGCTGCACGGCTTGCTCCATTTTGATTTCTTTCTCAGTTTGTCAATCTCAAACCTGAAGATGTATGAATAATGAAATGAACAAATAGAAGTGCATCATCACTGTTTCAATATCCTCAGATGATAAACAATCACATGGCTTAACCCTGACAAAAAACGGAGAACAATTGAGCACCATCCATGGCTCTTTTCAGGTTACTCAAATTCCTACAAATAGTAGTAATTGGCATTTGTGTAATAACGGGGAGGGGTGAGCCCTGCTCAGAACCCTTGCCCCTCCCCCCAAGTGAGATCGGAAAATTAAACAAAATGAATGGTTTGATACATTAAATAGCCCCCACACCAAATTATATCTTTACCCCGCTTGCCCTGCCCCCCCCCCCCAAATGAAAATGTCTTGCTGCGCCTCTGCACTGGTAATTCTAATTGGTTATCTTGCTCTATGGTTAAATATTTAGTCCGAGTAACTGGATCCAACAACGTTTTTTGGGCTGTCCCAACTGTAGATAGTTGGACTGTCCCAACTTTAACGTTACTTGCAATAATCATAGCTGCGATAATCCTCCAGACAGTCGGGGTTGTCGGGAGGGTTAGGATTATCCCAACTATCCCAACTTTAACACTCAAGTTGGGACTGGTCCCAAGTATTCCATAGTTGGGGCGATTCTAGCCCCATAAATAGTGCCAATACGCTGGACTTCCTTGAGTAAGTCCAGCATATTGGCACTTTTTTAATTATGGGGCTAGGACGATTCACAAGTTGGGACGAAACATTCTTGTTGCTAATGTTATATTTTAATTAAAATTACAAACATTACAATATTTCAATTTTTCCTTGCAATTTGTACTTGTGTACTAAAATTAAAATAAGCATTAAATACTAAGTAACAGATAACTGGTTAACGCAAGCATATCAATCAATCATCAATCATTGAATTGAATGATAACTTAGCAGCTTTCTTGAGTTGAATCCATTTTAACATTTAGAATATGATTATGAATGAATGATCACTCAAATAATTATATAAACTATTTATAACTAGACCTAGGCCTACACCTATTTGACCAGTTCGGGATCATTGACCAGTTCCGGGTCACTTCAACTTTGCAATATTAAACCAAATAATTAAATTACTTCTCACATTACCAATTTCTGTTGATACATGTGAAGAATAACATCCAATAAACCAACAAACCCAAATTAAGGTGCCAAACATCATCGACAAATAAATCATAGCAATTTTTTGAAGTTTGTCTGCAATATTCATCATTATTTTTAAAAAACAAATATTGTTAAAAAACGTTGTTAAATTTATCAAAACGTCTCACCTTTCACCTGCCTTTAAAATTTGAATGCCAGGGCGAATAACATTTATGTAAAATGCTTAGAATATGTAAGAAATATTTCACGTAAATACTGAGCACTAATAATAGTATTGTTAATTATAATATCATCATCAATAAATTGTCAATAAAAATTAGCCAACAACATGTTTGGATTGTAACAAACACTCTGCAAGTCTGACTGACTGCAGCAACATCAACGCGGAATGCCGAATGCGCACCTCGCTGAGTCGTTCTTACACACAAGTATTTCGTATCAGATTAGACTTAAAATAAAATACAGCATGTTTTGACACCATCGTGCTTTTGACTGTTCACTTCCTACTCTAGATTACCTTCAATTTTAGAAATTAGTTCAGTTGACACAATTTTCCGACGACTAACTTTCTTTCTTTCCGTGGCGCTGTGTAACTATGACGAATGTCAGACAACTCGTCCGTCGGACAACTCGCCAGTCAGACAACTCGACGGGTCAGATAACTCGACTGGTCAGACAACTCGACGGCTTGTATGTTCGACCGTAAGACAAGTCGACTTTTGATCAGACAACTCGACGAATGGAGTGCCGGTGTCACAGCAACCTCGTTCCCATGGTGTACGATCTCGCCGCGCCATTTTGTTTTCTTTCCCAGAATGCCTTGCTCGATTATAGACCTTTCTTTTGTTGATAAACAAACCGCGCTGGTTGGCATGGACGGCCGAATGTTAGCAAAACATTCAATCGTGTTAACAAATGTTGTATCCAAATTCAACATTTCTGTAAACTTTCAATCAACCAAAAATACATACCATGATTGGTTGCTTTGCTTCCAACAAATTCAACACTATTTTAGAATATGTGTGTAACATTATTACAAACTGTGGCTATCTGCTTATGCTTTGCATTTATGGCTTTCCATAGTTTTCCAACCTCGGTTGGCAAAAACTCGGGCTGTGACATTGCAAAAGAAAGGTCTATACACCCTGGAAGTGTGAAACGAAAGTAGCCCATATATTTGGCTACTTTAATTAGTCCTGTGGTTGATCCATTACAGGGTGCGTTTTGGCGGCTGTAACCAATAATTGTTTCTGACGTCATAACCAAAACGGTAACCGAGCTCACAACTCGGTTATCGTTCAGTCTGAACAGCAGAACCAACAACCAACAACCGAAACAGTTTTTGGTTACCGCCGCCAAAACGCACCGCTGTTTTAGAGACTACGCAGAGCGCGCTGTCAAAATACGCATCAAGTCATAGAGCAACTGGGGCCCCTCCCATTCTTTTTCGATCTTGTGATGCGTCTAACTGTATGCAGTTTAGGGACACCATCTAAAAACATGATTTATTTGAACTAGCGGGATGCCGCGCTTCGCGCGGCACCCGCTAGATGGGAGCGATTCTTCCGTTGCTGCAAATATACTGTGGGGTAACGGGGGCGGGGAAGGGGGTGGTACGGAGGGATACTCAGAGGTAATCATTTTGTAGTATTGGCTCGGCAACGGTAGTTGAAATTGGTACGCAATGTTATTTTGTCTGTTGATAAAATGTTGCGCATGCAAAAGATGTTGAGTGGGGTCGCAACGTCGCCTGCCCTCCTAACCCCTTTCGTCCCCTTTCTCCAACTACGGCTGGAGTTTAATATTGGGGAAGGGTGTAGTTGCGCGGCAAACAGCTAGGGGCCTAAGGGGGCTAAGGAAAAATGGAGACACGATGGAGTAAAACACTACAGGAATCAAAAGTATTGTACTAATGTGTTGTCAAATGTCACAAAAGTGTCATGGCTTACATGGGCCACTTTATTCTAGTTTTGTGCTGGTTTTGTGGAAAAAACGGTAAAATACATACAATCATACATTTCGATTGTATAGTGGTATGTTTGGGGAATGTAAAAGAGTGTGCAAGTAGTTTGTTACTCTGAATACAAAAAGTACATTTAAAAGGAAGTATACGTTTGGTTTTTGGAACCGTTCGATTGTTTAGTCCCATTTAAATGTAGATATACAGTGAAACTATACCTGTGAACATTCATTTCAATAGGTGGTAGCGTTTTTGAGATATCGCCGAAATTGGAGCGGTAGGAAGAATAATCCGCAATTGAATAACACAATCAGAGAAGTGGTTCTGACAGAAACGCTTCTCAGATTCAAATTTTGGGTGATAGAAACTGATATCTTTTTCCAGAAACCACTGTACTCCGAAGTAAATTGATTCTCAAAATGTTTTATTCTATCGAAAGCTGCTGTACTTCTAACCAAGTAAGTTTTGTATTGCCATTAATTTGAAGAGTGTGATTACCAAACGTATACCTTCCCTTTAATAAACTGCCACGTTTAATAATTATTGTTAACAGTTTAAAAATATGAACTTTAAAGACTTGCAGATTAGCAAACTTTCCACAATGCTTTTAAAATGGTACTCCGCCTGGCCTGTACGCTATATTAGTATGCCGTTGCACATACTCGCGGGGAGACGTTGGAACTCCAGTGCCGACCCCAGTAAGCGGTGTCCGGCAGGCGAAAATTCCCAGAATGCACAAAAATGCAAAACAGCGAACGCAAATTTAAGAAATGGTAAAAACCCCCAGTTTATGTTTTGAATATGCCAGATTTATCACAAAGTCACCACACACAAATCATTAAACCCTCACGCAATAGGTGGTAGCGTTTTTGAGATATCGCCGACATTTTGTTGCCGCACATAGAATGTAGACCCTAAATGTAGCTGTCATCACCATGAACTATTTCCATAGTTAGAACAAAAACACACCCAATAACGGCCGCCCAGTGCGGGTATCCGGCTACCGTTGCACACAATCGCGGCTACACGTCGAAACACCAACGCAGACCCCAACCCACGGCCCTCCAGACCCAATAACGGCCGCCCAGTGCGGATATCCGGCTACCGTTGCACACAATCGCGGCTACACGTCGAAACACCAACGCGACGGGTACCCCGACACCCAATTATGGCCGACCAGTGCGGGTATCCGCGGCTACACGTCGAAACACCAACGCAGACCCCAACCGACGGGTACCCCGACATTGACCCCAGGACGCACCAATCCAGCAGGGTGCGGGCGCCAGTCGACGTGAAAAGATGGCGCTCTTCTTATCCACGATGGCGCGCTTCTAATTCCAAGACGGCGCGCTTCTAATTCCAAGATGGCGCGCTTCTAATCCAAGATGGCGATTTAACGATCGTTATAGTATAGATGTATTGCGTCGAAATACTTGCATTTTTACACGCGTTCTACGTGCATACGCGCGTACTAAGAGCCCGACAAGCGCCCTACACAAGAGCTCGATTGTAATTAACAAGCGTGCACGCAAATCAGTCACTTTTGGGAGCCAATCAGCGTTGATTTTCAGTGTTTCCCTCCCAGGGGTTAGTAGACTTGACTCAAGTCCCAATCCCGTGCCATCGCCAGAAAACTATTGTTTTGTGATGGTCTGCATTCCCCACTGTTCCGCACGCATTACTATCAACAGCTCTCTATTGCTCATTACCAAGTAAGTTTTTATGCTAACAATTATTTTGAGTAATTACCAATAGTGTCCACTGCCTTTAACAATAATAATGTTGCTGAAAGTAGTAACAGGTAATTGATTTATTTATTTTAAGTTGTGATTATTGCAAGCAAGATAAATTTATCATTACAATTAGTAGAATCAAGCTTTTAAAGGATATATGTATATTTTGTTCAACTTCCTACAAGTGATTTTTATAACGAGTGTTTTTTTTGTTTATGAGGCAAAAACCAACCTGCAAAATGTCATGATCATTTAGAAACCAGTGTTTTCGAGGGTGATTGACACCCCACATGGAAAGTTATTCAACGGGAAAAACAAATTGTGCTTTTCGGTTAATAAACACAATTAGGAAACTTGGCTGGAGACTTACTCTCATCTGGGTAAGGATGTGTTCCTGTGGGTCTCCAGAGCTAATGTTTGTGGCATGTAGTGTGTGAAACATTTAATGTACATTGCCGCAGAAGGTGCCCAATATATGATAACAAAAATCAACACCAATATTACATACTTTCGTATCAGCCGTGAACACTGTGTGATACAGCAAGACATGGCTGGTGAAAGGCGCTTGGAGCTCACAGACATCTACTTCGGGTAGATCTCAATGGGGAAGGGCACGCCTTTCTAAATGCAAACAATTTTTAAAGAGATTTTTAATTTAACCGGTGATGTATAACTTGTTCAGAAAGTACACATTGTCAAAAATCATATTAATCTCACAAAGAAGAGTTCTAATTGGATAAAATCTTTTTAAAATAAACTCATTATCTGCTTTAGAAAGTGTGTTTAGAAACTACTTTCGTTTCTTTTTGAAACAGAAATTATCTAAAGAGCTTTATTAGATAATTACTAACAATTCATATAGTTAATAGTTAATTGATACTTAGTATAACTGTGTAATTACTGTAATAATCTGGAAATGTTTTCATTAATTCAAGAATCTTAAATTTGGGATTTAAACCTCTACAAGTCTTTGTGTGTTAAACTATATTAAAGGCATCGTACACGTTTGGTAATGACTCTGATAACTAATGGCAATAAAAACTTACTTGGTAAGACTCCAGCAGCTGTGGATAGTGTAATGCATTTAAGGGAGTTTTCACTTCGAAGTGCTGCGGTTATGGAAAAACATATCACTTTTTATCCCCCAAAACATTTGAATCCAAGAAGCGTTACTCGTAACGCTTCTCAGAGTGTGTATTCCAATGCAGACTATTCTTTCTGCGTGGACATAACCGCTCCAGATTTTAGACAATACCTAAAAAATGCTACCACACCTTTTGAAATGAAATGTTCACAGGTTAGTTTTACGGTATATATTTACAACTATATAGGTTTGAAACAAACAATAGGCTCCAATTACCAAATGTGTACAATGTCTTATAAAGGAAAGTTGTGCTAAATTCGTTAAAAAAAATCAGAGAATGCAAAATGATCAATTGCATAAAACTATCCTGTTTACCTTTTACTGAAGAGAAGCTCCATTATCATAGGCTGGTCTTGAACATCTATTTGTTGGTAGGTAGAGATCTGTTTGGAGAAGCCTTACTGCATACAAACAAGATGCACATTATTTGCAAATACATGTTTGGAAATACTACCTGTAATTAAAACACTATGTTTTGGAAGTATTTCACCTCATGTACAATTCCAACATGATCGGGTGAATATGCTGGATGGGATACTTGAGTAACTGAGACATGTTAGGTTTACCATGTTACAATGGGGTCTTTGTTTTAATTAAAAGGCCCCCACGCCCACCACCCCACCATTACTATTACTGTCGCAGTATACAGGAACATCTTATGTTTGCATTTGAATCTTAAATTTGTGATATAAATTATGTTTTAAGCTAAATCTGTGTGAGTCAAACTATTTCAGGAGAGTTATGACAAATTTATTGTTAGTCCTATAGACCTTATCGCAAATACTGCCTGGTTGATTTCACGTGATGGTCGGAAAGGCACTGTGGGGAGGAAATGGGGGCGGATACAGGGAGGGGGCATGGGGGCGTACAACAGCCTGTTAACAAATTAGCCACAAGTGTGTTTGGTGTAATTTCCCCCCAGAGGCGGGATAGATCACTTTTTCATCCTATGCCAACTCACATTTTTTCTTTCTGCCAAAATGAATCTTTGTATGTCACTTGTAATTGTTTAGATTTACAATAATAACATAGCATTTGAAACCTGATTTGGCCATTTGTCCGGGATAATACGACAGTAAGCTTGAATTTGAGAAACGATCTTACCCACTATGTTTTAATGAATATGCATGAATCCAGATAATGCAGCGATCAGATCAAAACGTGAGATTTGTGGTATTACAATTTTCTTTGAGTAAAATTAGAAGATTGATATGGATCAAAAGTGCTTAAAAAGTGTGTTTATTTCTTTGTTTTAGGCACACAGAGGATTTATTTTTCACCCCTCAAAAGGCCAAAAGCTCAGCTCCTGGTGGCTTAGCCCCCTGGACCCCCATCGGGGCTTCACCCCTGGACCCCACCATCGATGTTACACGAAAGTTTCCCAGTAAATTTAGAAGAGTGAAATGGATCAGAAATGCTTAAAAGGTGTGTCTATTTCTCTGTAATAGGCACACAGAGGCTTCGTTTTTCACCCCTCAAAAGGGCAAAAGTTTAGATAGAGCTTCCGGGGGCTTTGCCCCCTGGACCCCCATCGGGGCTTCACCCCTAGACCCCACCATCTGTGCTACAGGAAAATTTCCCAGTAAATTTAGAAGAGCGAAATGGATCAGAAGTGCTTAAAAAGTGTGTCAATTTCTCTGTTAAGGCACACAGAGGCTTCATTTTTCACCGCTCAAAAGGCCTAAAGCTCAGAGCTTCTGGGGGCTTCGCCCCCCTGTACCCCTATCGGGGCTTCACCCCTGGACCCCATAATCGATGTTACAGAAAAATTTACTGGAAATTTAGAAGATTGATATGGATCTCAATTAAAGTTCGTCTAAAAAATTTAGAAGATTGATATGGATCTCAATTAAAGTTTGTCTATTTCTCTGTTTTTGGTTAATTATATTGAAAATTGCACTATCATTATCGTTTGTCTCACCATGGAGGAAGGATCCTCCTCACCCAACACTTTTTTGTCCCTGAATAAATATTAATTGCAGCCTGCATTTTGATTTTATAACTCAGGATGGCTGATTCAATGACTCCCAACTCGAAAATGTTGTTTAAATAATGATCTTGCTAAAACAAAATTGGTTAAAGTGGTCAGATATTGCATGAGATCGCACCACGAGCATCTAGAATCCTAACTGTTTCGGAGCATTTAAGCGGGCCCCGAAACCAATGTCGTTAGGGCTTCGCGTTACGCGCTCCCAGGCGCCACAAATTGCATTCACCATTTGCTGCTTGTTACATTTTCACCCCCCCCCCCCCGTTTGGAAAATCCTTGACCCGCCCCTGGGAACAAATGCAGGTGTTCTGGCCTTTTCCTAATTCCCACTGTGCCTTTCAACCATTTTGTGAAAAATCAACTAGGCAGTATTTGCAATAAGGTCTTTGAGTAATCCAGGCAACCCCAGTCTCAGACCTAACTATCTAGCTTTATTTGGTTTCTAAACACTTTTTGCCTAAATGTTAGTGTTAAAGGTATCGTACACGTTTGGTAATGACTCAAAACAAATATTAGCATAAAAACTTACTTAGTAACAAGCAACGGACTGTTGATAGTATAAAACATTGTAGGAAACAACCCCCCCCCCCCCCTGAAGTAACGTAGTTTTTGAGAAAGAGGTAACTTCTCACTAGCACACAAATTTGTACAACAAGGGTGTTTTTTCTTTCATCATTTTCTTGCAACTTCGATGACCAATTGAGCTCAAATTTTCACAGGCTTGTTATTTTATGCATTATGTTGGGATACACCAAGTGAGAACACTGGTCTTTGACAATTTCCAAACGTGTTCAGTACCTCAATGAAAAGTGGCTCCTCGCAAAGCACCGTGTAATCCGTGATTAATTTCCCATTTTCAAACCACAAGTTGTCGAACAGATGTCTTTTTAATTATTCAAAAGAAGTAGATGAAACAATTTAGAAACAAAACATAGGCTTATGCAGTAAAGGGACATGCAATGCTTTCTTGTTATAGCCTGCCCAACTTGTCACTAATTCTGAGAAATTGAGACATTGGTCGTGTTACTAAGTCTTACCCTGCAAAATACCAAACGCTCACTGAACCCTAGTTCATGCAAGTCAACGTCACTAGTGATTTTAAACTTGGCGCCTTGTGCCGAAAACCCCTAAATTTCTTAAAATTTTGGGAATAAAAACCATTGTCAGTTAATTAATTCTTTGTACAAGAAAATTCTCAACTCACATTGCACTGTTTTGTAGTCGTTTACCCTCAACTGCATCAAAAAACCAGAATTTGTTGGAGAAAGTCTGTAGATTGTTGGTAATACAATTGACTTGAGCTCAAGGGTGAGACTATTCGTTTTGAAGGGGATGCTTAAAGATATTTACAGGCAAAATGCTCGGAGGTGTACCAGTTTAAAAGGTTGCCTACCCTATACCCGGTGTGATCTAGATGGACGAACGTTGCTTCTGAAGAGAAGACACGAAATAGTTTAGGCCCTATAGGCCTAGGTCAAATATTTTTGTCTGAAGGTATGGCCCTATATTGAGAACTTAGAAGTCAGTAATCAACCGCTCCACATCCGATAATTACCACATCTATGTGCACATGTGGGCAACGCTTCCTTTGATTAGGCCTAAGGGGTAAAGTCGATGAGAAATTAAAAGTTGATCAATATTGATCAATAGCCTAATTGTTTTCATAAAGTTATTGCAAAACCACCCAAAAACGTTCGAATCCGGCCTATTACTAGTAGAAAAATCAACCAATTTATATTCTAAAGTTTATTTTTTAATTTTTGAAGGAAATGTTTTAAGTAGGAACGTTAGCATGTATTTCCCGTGTGAACTCAATGTATAAACGTAATAGATTTACACTTTACTTCTTTGAAATTTCAAAAGCTATCAACAATCTTTTCATCGACTCAATGAAATAGGCGTGCATGGGGATTCGCGTTCCTGGGGTCCGGGCGGGTCGGGGCCGGGCCGGGCGGGGGCGGGGCATATGACCAGGTTTTTTTATTCTAAGTAAGACCAGTGTGTGTGTTTTTTGTGTGTTTTTGAGAAGATGTTTGGCAACAATTACAGAAATACCCGAGAAATAACCCTAACCCCTGAGAAATACGGGATTTATACAGGAAATTCGTGTAAACATTGTCACTTGTCAGTAACACTAAAAAAAAGAAGATCAGTCATACACCCGTCGACTTGTCTTGTCTTGCGGCCCGACCAGCCGGCCACCTGGCATGTGGCCGCCGCACGCACGCGCGTAATGGACGCCTGGCGTGGGGATTTTTAGCAAGAGAAGTAGGCCTACATAGTGCACTTGTCTGAAGTTCACGCAAAAATTACAGAAATACCAGAGAAATAACTCTAACCCTGAGAAATACAGGATTTATACAGGATGATTCGTGTAATGGTCGGTAACGGAGATCAGTCATTCACCCGTCGATCTGTCTTGCCACTCTGTCGAGTTGTCTCACTGACGACTTGTCAAGCTGTCGAGTTGTCTGAACTGTCGAGTCGTCTGACCCGTCGAGTTGCCGACTGGCGAGTTGTCCACCGGACGGGTAGTCTGAACTCCTTTATAAACAAGGACACATGCTACTTACTCTCTTGCAAATGCTAGTGACAGTGTGCGTGCTGCGTACATATCCCTTTTTATCTGGTTTGTGAGGATGGAAGTGGATGCTGTTTGTGGTAAGTTCTGAATAAGCAAATTTAACTGTTTGTGTATAGTATAACAAAGGGAACAAACCTTTGGTTTCTTTTTTGTCAGTTTTGAAGTTGCCCCTACCCCCTTGAAAGTTGAACAATGCCCTATCATTCATACTACTCCTAGAACTATGACTGAGGTTCGTTTCGCGAGCGAAACGAACCTCATAGTTCTAGGACTCGGAGTACATTCATACCACCAATCATACCGGTGTCAAAATGTTTCTACCTTCCTAATGCTACGTCCACATACAGTGCCAGTTTCGGGGGTTTGGTTTGCGGCCGACCGGTCACAAATGAAAATGTAAGCAAAGCAAATTAGCACCTTCTTATTGGTTGTGGCAGGAGATTCTGTCCCCCACTTATACGGTAAATTGTGTAGAAATTTTGTCTGATAGCACCCTCTTTTTTGGCTCAACTTCCTTCGAGCTTCAGCTTTATTATTTGGTTAATTACCGTATCTGGTAGAATTCCTGTTAATTTTGAGTATTGTAGCGACGGTGCCGTTCGACCGGTGGGGGGCGCCAGCATGACTCCACTGCGGAGCACTGCTGGCTGCCCCTGCCGGTCGATTGGGGAAACCCGCTCGCCAGAGAGGGCGTCCTCTGGCTTCGGCCTTCTTCTTCGTGTATAAGTCAAGACTTTTTGACTTGAGTGTGAATAAAGCCCCGGAACAAGGGACAGAATATTCTTGTGTCATTTAAAGCTGTGTATATCGCAACCCCCAGTCAACGCTACAGTGGTGGCAGCGTTGGCACAGTTTAGAGGACCGAACAAGAAGGTAAATTCGTGTGATTTCTGGGATGCTGAACACACGAGGCCAGGGTAGTGTAGCATCGGACTCTCCACAGGCAGGAGACTATGGGTGCCGGGGGGGAAGCCAGACTGGCTCCCCGAGGCGGGGACTATTCATCAGTATGGATGATTTGTTGTCCTTCGAAGGATCAGAGGACAGGGGGGAAGTTTTATTCCCAGAGATTTTATGGCGGTCTTGGGAACTATTCATCAGTAGTGTGGATGATTTGTTGTCCTTCGAGGGACCAGAGGACAAGGGGGAAGTTTTATCCCCAGAGATATTATGGGGGTCTCGGGGACTGTCAGGTCTGGCTGGACCTGGGGAAATGCTCGTAGGGACAGGCCAGGACGAGACACCTTTCAATTGTAGCAGCCCAACGCTGCGTGCACATCTACGTTGGACGCACAGGTCCACTCGGAGCCGTCACGTCCGACACGCATTCAAACACAATATGCATATTTCACTTCAGAGCAGCCCCACGCTGCGTACACATCTACGTCGGACGCACGGGTCCACTCGGAGCCGTCCCGTCCAACACTCACCCACGCACCAGACAGGTGTTTTCTCTTTGAGCAGCCCCACCGCACCAACTCAGGCGAGCCGGATGCACGGATTCACTTGGAGCCGTCCCAGAGTTGGAGTGACAGAAGATATACTAGACGCATTCATTCAAAGTGCTTTGTCAAATCTCTCCGCTTGCATCACTGAAACTAAACTGTGGATGACCTACAACATGCTTAAGTTGAATGATTCAAAAAATGAATTCTTTGTTGCTATTTCGAAGAATAACAAATGCAAGATGCCTCCTGTTCATCTTCAGATCGGATCTGAAATCATTAAACCGTCTGACACTGTTCGCAACTTGGGCATCATTTTCGACAGCCAGTTGTCTATGTCGCCACAGATCACAGGACTTTGCAAAAGTATATCTTTTCAACTGCATAACATTTCACGAATACGCCGGTTTCTAGCCCAAGACTCATGCCATCATGTCATTCGATCTCTAGTGCTGTCTCGCACTGACTATGGGAACACCCTACTCTTTGGAACAAACAACTCTGACTTAAACAGGCTTCAACGCTTACAGAACTGGGCATCAAAACTCATATATTGTGCCAATAAACGCGATCATGCTACTCCATTCTTAAAACAGCTTCACTGGCTGCCCATCAAGGAAAGAATTAAATTCAAGACTCTGCTCTTTGTTTACAAATGTGTTAACGACATCGGCCCATCATATCTTACATCTACATTGTCATTTTACACTCCAGCATGGGCTGGTCTACGCTCATCATCAGACTCTACTCGGCTTGTGGAACACAAAATTCGTCCTAAGACTCTCAAATCAGCCGCCGACAGATCATTTTCCTTAGTTGCACCAACATTATGGAACAATCTCCCACCGACACTCCGTTCTGCAAAATCAGTGAACGTTTTTAAGAAAAACTTGAAAACATACCTTTTCCCATATTGATTGTTTGCTGTTATTATATTTTCCATATTGATTTGTATTGCTCTTGCTCTAGATTGTTTCATCACAAACCGCTGTGATCTAGATGGAATGGCGGTATATAAAATTATGTATGTATGTATGTATGTATGTACGCACACGCCATTACTCTTAATATTTGAATTATTCCCTTTTTATGGCTGAGTAGACATCGTAGATACCGGTTAATAACTATTTACACAATTAGTAATAAAGAATTAAAGTCAAAAATGCACCTCTTCCCGCGGCTTGATTCAGCCGAAAGTAAAGAACTGCTTATTGTATCTATGATAACGATATGCATTGACCCCTTGACGTCATCTGTGGCTAGAAACACACGGTCAGCATTCAACACACACACATAAACTTTCTGTTCATCCAGGGTATCCTAAAATAAAGCATAAATGTTGGGTAGTTTTTTGTAAACAAGCTACATGTAAAAGGAACTGTGCTCCGCAGACCAGCGACGACAGTGCTGCATACAGTTTTAGCGCGCACTAACGATGATGATTATTGCATTTTCGGGTAAATAACCATTTTTCCTGAGCTGAGCAGCTCTGAACGTTCTTGGTATAGGCCTACATGTATAGCGCCCCCTTTTGGCAAGAAATGTTCCTTTTAAAGACATAAGTCCGTCAATCTTCGTCACGCAAGCTTATTTTTGTGCATTTAATTATGTTAATAAATACCGTGCGTCAACCTTCGTCGAGAAATTAACGGTCCTGGTATAGAAAGGTTGCGTTCATAATTTGAGCGCTAGACGGGCCTGCAAGCCAAAATGCAATTTGCCCGTAAAGATGGCTTCTATTGGGAGCTATCTATCACTAACAGGCTTGTAATTACACAAAGGCCACGGAGGCCATGGCCTCTGTTGCCCCTGGTTTTGGCCTTGGTGCCCCTTCAAAAGTTTCCCATAGACTTTATGATTTTTCCAATGGAAGTGCCCTTTGCAAAATGAAAATGGCCTTGCCCTCTCAAAGATGAAATTCCAGGCCTGATCTATAGCGCTCTCTTTTGGCAAGGCTCATTCCATACAATAAGTTAACAACCTCTGTCAAGCAAGATGTTATTAGTAACAACGGTAACTTACTTGACGGTGGTTGACACACTAAAAGACGCACTACATTAATGACGTTTCTTGCCATTTGAGGGCACTATATGCCATGACTTAATTTCTCACAGGCTCATCATTGCTTGACGCACAATTATTATTTTACGCAATTAAATACACAATGAGAGTACCTTGCTTGATGGTGGTTGACACAAAGTCTTTATACAAAGACCGATAGTTTTGTTTTGGGCGTAAGGAACTGTTTTGTCAAAGGGGACGCTATTTACTAAAGGCCGTTAAGTTCATGACCATTGATCTTCACTGTAATAATTTACCACTTGTAAACCCAGAGCGAGCACACTGCATACCGCACCATTGATCATTGGACTTGTACAACACGCTCGGCGACGCAGCCTATCCAGTTCAATTTTCACCCTAGTATGGTTCTGAAGTGCAAGTGTTAATGGGTGAATGTTTCATTATAAAAACAAAATCGACCTTGAACCTTCCCTTCCCTTCAAACACAAGATTATATATATACAAAACAAATCAAAAAACTAAAACTGCTCAGAAATTCTTATAAATGGCAAATACTGTATGTTTAATCACAATTATTCAGTTGTGTGAATAACAATTAGTTAAAATTAAACTTTACAAACAGTATTTAACATTTGACGAGAAGACTTTCTGCAAGGTTCGAAACTTGAAGCCGTTTTTACAAATTTAATTTTCAAAAGAAACAATCAGAGGATTTAGTACAGGATTCAGAGTTCAATGAAATGCTTAATCCGTCAGGTGCAATATTGTTTTAAAAACACTAAACCTTTTTGATGCAATTTGAATTAAGAATAATACATTTAACATTGACTTGATCGTTGTTCATAATTACTGCACTAACAACTCCTAAAACAGTCCAGCCTCTCAGTGCCTCATATTTGTAGATTTTGACCGAATTTTAAATGAAAATATAGGTTGTTATAGGTTTACACCAAACATTAAAGTAAGGTCTTGTTCCCATGATTTAAATACTTTTTTTGTTGCATGGATCAGAGGCATCAACTATAGGTATTGCTCCATGGGTAAACTGACGAAATGTATATTGTCGTATGCTATCCGGTAGTGCAGAACTTGGTGTGTTATTCTTCTAAGGCCGAAGCTGAAAGACAATCAACAAATAGTCACACCATCTATTTCTACCTCCATGGTCATACATACACACACTACATCATACACACGCATTCTCAAATGATATACATCCCTGTGGAGACATCTTTTGTTCTTTCCCTTTGTCCCTGTACTTAAAATTTTCCCATAGACTTTGTAGAAAAAGCACCCCAGTCTTTAGAATTCCCCTACGGAGACCTTTTATTTTCCCTTTTTTGTTTTGTCCATGGTCTCCATAATTAAAGGTATCGAATAATAATATGAACAGTACAGACATACTTGAAGCACATTGTACATGTATGATCCATGCAGCGAGCGTGCTCAGGGTGTGCCTGGTGTTTGGGGCATGGCCATGATGGCTATAATTGGGGTAAAATGCAACTAAACCGTCCCATCCGGCCGGCCGGCCCGCCTTGAGCAAGGCTATACATGTTTGTGGTGATGCATATAGCCTCTCATAAATGCCATTATTGTACATGGAAAATTATCTTCTTAGTCTTGAAACACCAGACTATCATTATTGCCGGATTATTGCAACAGGAAGTATTTAGTTTAGAACCAGACTGAAACATATTTATTCAGCCTCATTATTAATAAAAATAGCAATAATTTGTAAATAAATTAAAGAATATTAGCTGTAATGGACTGATATTATACTACATAGATTTCCTTGCATTTTTAATGCTAGGTTTTTCTGTAAAACCTACAGACTAATTGGTAGGCTGAATAACAAGGGTTATACCATACACTGTACTGCAGAATATCAACAAGCTTTACATCACATAATGGCAAATAAATTCACTTGCTCCTTGGTTGTGACAATCACATGCAAGTGTGGACGTCACTCCTTGCTACAACCGCCCCCCCCCTCCTCACAAACGCACACCCAACACTTTCTTTTGGGGACTGATCAGCTAGGGGAAATGCATACTGTGAGTCTTCTCGCAGAATGTTTCTATGAGAATGACCATGTTCCCTTATTTAAAAACTCTTGGAAGCTTTTCGGCAAATTGGTCACCGCACCCTCAGTGCCCGTGAATGAAGAGTGTCTCCTTGTTGACAAATGTAAGGTGGGGGCATGCCCGGGATCACCCGCACGGACTGGCGGAAGCTGCCCCTGACGAATTTTGGGCAGTTTCAGTCCAGTGGCTTTAGCAATGGCCACCCCTGTCTCATTATCAATTCCTTCATTTGTAAAGCTTTCAGTTGTCTTCATAATTGGACTTCGTACCCGTTTTGGAGGTTTGGTCTCACATACAAAAACCACTGATGCCGTCTTTCTTACTTCTTGCAGTGTTTCATTTTCTACCGAGACTGTAGTCAAATTTCCCTGCCCTTTGTTTACCTCAGTTTCAAATAATTTGTCTGGCACCACGCTACACAATATGTCTTGACATCTAAGGCATAATCGGCATTTGTGACACCAGCCTTCCAGTCCGATAATTGGGTCATCTGCTACACATGTTTTGCGTTCACATTGCAAACACATAGCTCGGAAAAGAGCAGGGACTACGAATAAAAAATATAAACATTTATTTCAATACAATCGCTGACTAAACACTGACGAAATATTCATGAAAAATACTTTACCTACACATGAATAATGTGAGTAGATAGCACGGGAAATACTTACACTTTGAATGAGGCATCTCATAAGCAAACAGATGACTGACGTCATGGTAACACGTCCCATTACCAGGTACTTTGGTATAACAACAGATAGTACTGGTTCGTATGACGTCATACACATTGTGATGCATTTGACCCTTGTCCATCGCCATCTCGGTTATGGTAACATTCTCAATTCTAACTGAATTTGGACCTAATCGCCTCTCTTCAAAAAATTCCTCAACGGCTTTCTCGACATCTCTATGCATTTTGTAAAATTTAATCTCTGACTGAATAAAAGCTTGAGTAATGTGTTCAGGGACCGCGATGATCTTCTGATAGCGTCCGTAATTCAGGAGTACTTGAAGAACGTTAGCGTCCCTGTCAATCCTGTAGATATCGTTAGTGGGATACATTTGTGGGATACCATCTGCCGCGTCTTGGTCTAACAGAAGAGAGAAAAACTCGCTCTTAAGTCTCTCTAAACTAGTTCTTGTTGTTTCCAGCATGGTACCACCGACGTTGAATTTGAGCCACTGTGACTTATTGTAGATGGCCTGTATGGGGAGATGTTGTGACTCGGCTGGAAGCTCATCGCTCCGATCCATTGCCATGCCAGAAGATAATGACATGTTTATATTCATGCTCTCAATTCTGGAATTGATTGAAAATGTTAAAATAGGTCCATTTATAATAAGTTTCAATATGTGGATTAGAAATTAGAAAACTTGAGAAATTGGCTCATCTTCAGCCATTTACTTTGTTCGTCCATCATCTTTGATCAATCCCAATGTGTGGAGTTTTTCAAGAATCATAACTTAGTACAAAGCAACAGACATTCGGAACTAATTCTCTCTCAACAAAAATTCATAAGACAGACAGCAGCAGTTCCATACATAGGAGGAGTAAATATCAGCAAGTTGAGACCGATCAAGAGCTCATTGAAAAGAGTTAAAACAATGCAGTACAATTATGTGCTTTTGATTCAAAGGAATTATCTTTTTTGAAAAAATTGTGGACTTACGGCGTGGTTGTCCAGTGAAGACATCTTGTTTTGGTCTCAGAATCATCTGAAGGTTGATGAAGATCTTTGTTGCAATTCTATAAATAACAAGTCGCCTTATTAATTGATGAATAGCCTTTGAGGTTTTGAAGTGTGTGGGGTAAATAGATCAACCCTCAATACAATCAATATGTCATCCCAAGCATGTCAATGGAAAACGTTAGATCGTAAAAAGCCCAATCAATAAAGGCTTTCATAAATGACCCCCTGAGTCTCAGCTAGGCCTACTCCCTGAATTTGGACTTTCTTGCACAGGAAGTTGGCTATGAGTGTTTTGGTGTTATTTGTCTTGAACCTTTTCCTCATGCTGTTTTATCCTTTGCTAATACATTGTGTATGTGACCAAATTTTGGTTGAAAAGGCAGTATAACGGTTGCTTTCATACACGATCATGTACATGATTATATTGATAGTTAGTGTTATCAGTCAGGAATAAAGATCCATATCGTGGCAATAAAGACTTGACAATTTAGCACAAGTAGTATAGTAGCGATTAAACACTGCCGTTTCGGCCTCTTATTGGCTGGAGAGACTCACCCCCACTCCTTGACACAGGCCTCCCCCACCCCGGAGAGAGAGGGACTCCCACTAGTTTTATGGTCAGATAGTGTTATGGTTAGGATTTTAGAGTCGGATTTGAGTGAATTATTGTCAATTTCGGACGTTAAGAAATTTACAAAAGTGTGGTATGTTTTTATTCAGAGGGACAATAACTCGACGGGCCTGGGACTCTTAATGTCAAATTGAGCAGAGAATAAAAATTTAGGATTCAATGGATAATTTTCTCTTTACTGTAAAAAGCTGTGAGACTTCTAAGCATTTTAACAGAATTTTTGAATATTTAGCATTTTGCACTGTATGCTATGGGAGTTTATTTAGTGGGGTGCACCCTATAATCCCTAATGATGTCGGCCATATTACTGTTTACAATCGCTTGTAAGCTTTTTTTAATCCAGTGATAATTTTATTTCAATTTTTAACCGTGCAAAACAGTTCATTTACAGGAAAAACATTGTTTAAAACTTTACAAAATGGCAGTTTACACCCCAGTGAGCGTAGGTTGTTTATGGCAGTTTTTGGGAGTAAATTTTCTGTGCGTAAATCAGCTTTGACTGCTCAAAATATTGTTGTCTTTTATTCGCTGTTTTTTAAATGTGGTTTGCATTTTTTACAAGCACTATTTTTCAAAAAAAATACATTTTTTTCAAGGAAGTGTAAGTTTTTTGTCAAATTATCTATCAGTATCAATCATTCATCTGTTCATGGGGAGCAAGGTTTGCAATAACTGTGTTCAATTTGAATATTGTGCCAGTCATATTGAACAATTTTTTCCAATTTCCCTTTCTTGTACAGTTGTTGTGTATCCACACTGTGACCATCGTCTCTTGTATGCCTTTCCTTTGGCCCTGTCAGAGTTATACATGAATGTTTCTTATCCATTTCAGCGTGGGTCTTAGCAGCTGGGGAGTCGACAGTTACCGGACACACAGCAGATTTACACTTTTTCTATTGATTTAGCATGACCTTTGTTGACCAAATGCACGGCACTGTGATCTCTACAAGGACCCTTTCTTGTAAAGGTGAGTGCTCCTTTTGGATTTGTGACTGAAAATGTATGATTCATGGATTCTGTTTTTTGAGTGGTTGTGCCATACTTGTTTTTTTCCATGGCTTCTTTACCAAGTTGTTTGTTCAAAAGTTTGATGACAGTCTCTTCATCATGTTTAGACAATTAAAATTGTTCCTGAGCAATGGCAAATGTGAGATGACTTCTTGCACAGCCCATGGTTTCCCATGTAACATTGAGGTTTGCAGCTGTGGCTGTCTTTTGAGACTAGTCACTAAGTTTTTGGTTCAGGATTGCACCAGCCTCGGCCTGAGCCTTATGGTTAATGTCATCCGCAAATCTATCTTGTATTGTAATTTAGCCTTTTCTTTTTTGTTTTACCCTGAAACACATCTGTGTTTAATTTAGCACCACTTGCGGCTGCACAATAAGAGCTATTAAAATGAGGGGGGTCTAACAAATGTTCAGTTTCCATACCTGCCTTGCTTTGCATAAAATATGCTAATACCATGTGCAAGACACCCATCGGCTTGAGTTGTTATCCTATTTATCCCAATTGGCTCTTTAGAGTTCAACAGTTTTTTTGGCACATTGACTTCCTCCGTCTCATTCGTCACCCATGTTGTAATTTGCAGGACAAGTGGCGGTGCAATTTTCAATCGTTTTGTTTGTGTCCTTTGTCTGTGGAGGTTGAACATTTTCAGCAGAGTTTGCTCTCGTGGTTGAACATCACACTGTTTTTTGTTGTTGTCACATTTTCACAGACAACATCTTTTGTTTGTGTTGCTGAAACGCAAAAGGTGGTTTTTTTGTAACAGTTTCTCAGCGGATTGTTATACTGTCGATCTATTTCAACAGCCACTGCACTCTCCCTCTCGTAGCCTTGTAATTCATGAATGTCCTTCACAAGCTCTCTCTTTTGGGCCATGTCCTGTTCATTTTCTATTGTCATAATGGCACCAACTTTGTTCGCACTCTTCTGCAGGGCGTTTTGTGAAACGGATGTATCCATCGCAGATAGAAACCTCCTTTACACCAGCAGCTGCAATCCCGGTATTGTAAAGGCCGACTTAGAACGCCATGTTTGGGACAGCAGTTCGTCGACCTCTTGTTGTCTGAGGTGTTTCTGTGTACAGTTTTTTTCTTGTCGGTGTGGAACCCACACTTTCGGCATGACATCATCTTGGCCACAGCAAGACCTCTATGCTCCTCTGCACCAGCGACGAGTTGGGGCCGACCATTGCATTCAGGATTTGCTCGTTGGTGATCTAGTGCAGCATCCACTCCTAAGTTTACGGCAGAATTGACTTTGACAAACCTGTACGCTCCTCCCTTTCCTTCCTGGTGATCATCCTCACTCTTGAGCTGGAGTTTGTTAGTGCAACTCCACTCTTGGGTTGGATTTTCTCAACAGGGGTCATTTCAGCAAATCTGGGTCGAAGTATACCATGACAGGTCTGGTGGGCAACTCTGCATTGGGTTTTGTCTGAAAAAAACCCTGTTTATCTCTGGTGAAAGCCAAATAAAGATGATCCTTTGATGGCCTGATGTAGATATTTGGTGAGTTTCTCATTTGGGGTTCATGTTTCATTTTCAGCTTTGGTACTTGGTAGGAGGCCCAGTGTTTTAGTTTTCTTGAGCCACTCTTTTTTTCTTTTTGTAGATTCCACGTCTAAACAGCCCCATACTGAACTGTGTAAGTGAGCAGCTAACAGAACTTTCTCCCTAGTCAATCAGTTTTCTTTCTCACACCCCTACCCTCCCCAGATTTCACCCCCTTTGTGTCTTTACAAATGTTCATCAAAGTTGTTAGTGCATGCAGTTTTTAATTGCCCTTTTATTACCCCACCCCATCCAACTCTCTCCACTCTCTTTGATCCATATAAATAAGCCTACATAGACATAAACTGGTCCAACATAAAAAAAAGTGTTGATCTTCGATGGTCCTTTTTCCCAGTAAGTGGGAGGGGGGGGGGCAATAAAGTAGATTATTCTGGTGAGGCCATTACAAGAACACATCTTAAAGGACAAAATACATGTAAATTTTGAAACCCTTATTTGTTCCAAAAGCTTTGTCCACTGAATGAAGATTAAACCATATGTAACCCTAGTTTGAAACCTAACCTTATTTTCTTGTTGGAATATGAAACAATTGTACTGGGTATACAAATGTTTGGAAGCCCATCTACAGTAATTCCCCTGTTCTTTTGTCCATTGTCCCCTCCTTTGCTATCACCAGGGATCCCCCCATGAAAAGGGTAAATTTGAAGAAAAAAACACACTCTCAAAAATTGTAATCAGAACTGTAGGATATATTGTCATGGAATTTACAGACAGACCCAAAACTCTGTGGATTGTTCAACTGGAAGAAAAATTTAACATGAGAGGAAATAACTTGTGTGTTTGTGTCAGACATGCTCATTCATTTTAAAAATGTACACCAAACACCATAGGAGCGGTTTGTTTGTTTAGGGTTGCCATTTCTCAAAGTATTAACAAAATAATTGTTTTCGTCAAGAAATATGATCTTGAAATTTTTTCTGAATGTGGTCTCAAGTCAAACTGTAAAAATAGCTTCCTCTATAGGGTACAACACACTAATTAGGGAGAAAACAGAGTGTCTGCCTCATTAATATTTTGTACTAGGCTCTCAAAATATTCTAAACTGCTCACAAAAAGTTAGGAAACTTTTTTTAATCAAGTATATTTTATTATTTATTACTCTCTTTGTATATGTTATATATCAATGCAAAGCTGAAGTGTTCCTCTTTGAAATGATACCACATTTGCAATGATAACATGTTGCTGAATTTGGCTACATGAATGACAATGAGGCAAAGTGACAAATCAAATGTGCCAAAATTACTGCATGTTTGAATTACAGTGTCAATTTGTTTGTTCACACAGTAACACAAAATTGCTAATTTTGGCACATTTGATTTGTGACTTTGTCTCATTCTCATTAATGTGGCCAAGTCCAGCAACATGTCATCATTGCACATTTGGTATCATTTTAAAGAAGAACACTTCAGCTTTCTATTGATATGCAACATAATACACGAGGGTAATAAATAATAAAAATATACACGATTAAAAAAAGTTTCCTAACTTTTTGTGAGCAGTTTATATTGGACAGATTTAAAGGGTCTGTATATGTTTGGTAATGACTCTAAAAATTAGTGGCAATTAAAACTTACTTGGTAAGAAGTACAGCAGCTTTGGAAAGTATAATGCATTTTGAGAAACTGTTCACTTCAAAGTACTGCGGTTATGGAAACAGATATCACTTTTTGTCCCCCAAAATTTGAATCTGAGAAGTGTTACTGACAGTAATGTTTCTCAGATTGTGTATTCCAATTGCATATTATTTTTCCTGCGTGGACATTACCGCTCCAGATTTGTTGGCAATATCTCAAAAACGCTGCCACCTTTTGAAATTAAATTTTCACAGGTTAGTTTTATGGTGTATATCTACAACTATAAAGGATTGAAACAAACAGTGGGTTCCAATTACCAAAGGTATACAATCCCTTTATAGCCACATAAAAGGGGTAGAGTAAAAATGTTGCCTAATTCTTGTGACCTGGGGGTTGTTGACTTTCCTTCCAACTTGAAGTATTTTGGATGACCTAGGCCCTTAAAAAATTGTCCTATTTTACCGAGAGGTGTTTGGCGATTTTTCAAGATTGATGCTCGGACGCTTGGAAATTTACACAAGTGTGAGGGTATTTTTATTGAAAGGATAAAAGTTTTCGAGTCAATGGATAATTTTCTCTTATGTAAAAAGCTGCGAGTCTTCCAAGTATCATTCAATATTTAGCATTTTGCACTGTACGTTATGGTAGTTTATTTAGTGGGGTGCACCCATTGATCTCTATTATATAATATAGATCAATGGGTGCACCCTATAGAAGTCAGAAATAGAACCAATAATACATAGCGCCTTCTGCTGTCGGAATTAATCAATTTCTGCTAAAAACAAAATGCAAAGGTCTGTGAACCAGACCATGTAAGCACTAGAAGGGTTTTGGGACAAAGTGGTCTTCAATTTGTTGAAAAGAATTATTTCTTAATTTTTCTATTAATGGGCCTTTTCCAAGCACTTCCTAAAGGTTTGTTAAAACCTGCATTTTCATAATTGCAAGAAAATCAGCTGAACGGATCTCAATATTTCAATCAATTTTGAGTGATCAAAGCGAGAGTAAAAACACACAAATCAGAAAAAAAACCATTTACTTCAATATGTTTTCATATGATATTTTTATTCCAACAGGACAAACTTACAGACACATGAATTATACAATGTAACTAATTTTTATGACTTAAAATCACACATTGTTTCAAGAAATAATAACATGGAGGTTCTTAAATCACATATCATGTGTAAAGGTAATTGTTCTTTTCTAATTTTGTTTATTTTTCTTTCAAACACAAAGTCAATTTTGTTTTTCTTAGTTTTAAAAGGTACTGGACACGTTTGGTAATTGTCAAAGTTAGACCAGTATTCTCACTTGGTGTATCCCAACATATGCATAAAATAACAAACCTGTGAAAATTTGGGGTCAATTGGTCATCGAAGTTGCAAGAAAATAATAAAAGAAAAAACACCCTTGTTGCACATATTTGTGTGCTTTCAGATGCCTGAAAAAGGCTTCAGGCCTGAAGTCTTTTTCTCACGGTTTTTGACATGCTCCCACTAAATGAGTTTCATGCATTGTCAACTATTTCATGATAATTTAAAAGGCCTGAAGTCTTTTTCAGATTCAAATATTTTAGTGAGAAATTACAACTGTACCTCTTTCTCAAAAACTACGTTACTTCAGAAGGAGTCGTTTTTCACAATGTTTTATACTATCAACAGCTCTCTGTTGCTCGTTACCAAGTAAGTTTTTATGCTAATGTATATTTTGAGTGATAACAAAAAGTGTCCAGTGCCTTTAAAAGTATCATGAAATAGTTGACAATGCATGAAACTCATTTAGTGGCTGCTAAGGAGCATGTCAAAAACCGTGTGTGAAGTATTCAGGGAGCTTTGTAAAAGATTATTGTGGTTGGCTTGGACACAAGGTGGGTTAAATTGTTAGCTAGCTCCTAACCCCAAGACGAGTCAACAGCATACATGTACACCACTTCGTGCAAGGGGGCTTGAGCACCATAGGGAATCTATTGCACCACTGTATATGTTTTTTTTTATAAGCGTTCAATGTGAATAAGCCTGATCAAGCCCACTTGTACCAAATAAAAGAATGGGGTGGAGGGTGTAAGTTTGTCCATATGTCACTGGCCGACAGTGAAGTGTTCGTGTCCATAGCTTCCATATGTTTGATGTCAGACACCTCTCACGAGGACATTGTTGAAATGCAACTCATTGTCATGTGATAGACTCTCCCTCTTTACCCTTTAAACCAAAAAGTCGACTCAGAAGAGGTCTGGACCTGCAATTGATTAACAAATAAATCATTCAGAAAACTAAATAAGCAGTTTGAAAATATACATACCTGTGATGATGCATATTATATTGTACACAATGATAAAATGCACAAATTAACCAGGCAAACTATTGAACTGGTTGCAAAGTTATTATTTGGTAAACACACACACTTTTAACTTTTGCACAATAACCGAACAGCCTGATTTCTGAACAAAAATGGCAAACTGATGTTATTGTATTGGTTAGGGCTGCACTTACTTGTTATCCAAGTCATCATCAAGGGTAGCACCTTGCATTTGTTCATCTACAGAGCAATAAATATTTGATATACATTTTAATCATGACAAGCACATGTACAAGATTACATTAATGATTGGATTTCAAGTCCAGGAACAATGAAAAATCAGTCAATCTTTAACCCTTCTGATTCTACTCTTTAACGTGTAAGTTATACTGTACCTCTCAATTTTGCAATAAGTTGCTCAGTGTACACTTCTTGAAGTGGTCTGACAGGATTCTGCTGGTCCTCAATCAGTCGTTGCTTAGCAATAGCCTGAGATCTTGTCAACCCCACCCATTCAGCTTCTTCTTTCTATTAACATTAAAAGTAAACTGCAATTACTTATTGAAAGACTTAGTATCTGTGTTTAAGCTATAAATCAATACATTACTTTTTTTGAAAACAGTGTTTTGTTTTACTTTACAGTGTATCAGTAAAGTGGTTAATTGAGTTCAAGGTTTAAAATGGTTGTTTTTTTTGTCTTGATATAAATATTGTGAATGTCTTTTGCTACTTACTGGTATTCCATACTGGCCATAGCGTTTATAGATCTTGTCCCTTTTCTCAGGATCATCGGGGTACACTTGATCTTTCTGTGCAAGTCTGAGTAGTAAGTGTCTCTTTAGTGTCATGCCCATCATAGAATTCAATACCTCTGGAGGAGTCTGGGTAACAACCACAAAATATTAATTATTAATTTTTATAAGCTATCATTTCTTATATTATTCAGTCAGCTACTGTGCAAGACGAGATAATCAAATTTTGATACTCACATGCAGTGTTAAATTCTTAACGCAACATTGAAATGCCGATTACAATCCAAAGAACTGAAAAAAATAGACGCCCACACACATATTGAATAGTTTTATTACAAATTGAATCAGCGTACCTTAAGAATGTAGAAGTCAAATCCATATGCCTCATCAATCAGATCAAGCGTTCTCAAGGAGACTGTAATGGTGAAGGTCTTGTCCAGAATTTCACTATAAAATTCTTTCTTTTGTAAAAATGGCTTCCAGGTTTTTTTTAACCTACAAATGAAAATATGAATTCAATACAATTGTAATAATGAATCAAGATTCCACTTCATATACTTTTTGCTAAGAGAATAACTGTTTTCCTCATCAACTTAAAACGCTAAATCTGAGAACTACCTGATTCCTGATGTTTTATGTGACTTCCTGTAGCCTTCAATGACTCCTTCACCACTCCAGAGACCAAGCTGGCTCTCCCTTGGATATGTCACTTTGATTTGACTCTTTTTAGTACGGATCCTTTCTCCTGTCTCTGGATGTTTCATCCAGTCACCTGCAATAGTTGGAATAATGTACTGATTACAACTAAACTATAAATCATGCAGAAAATACACCAACTGAAAGCTTGCTGTACATGAAACAGGTTTATCATTTGTTTAAAGAAAGTTTTCTTTACTTGAGATAGTACAAAATCTGGGCCATAGAAAAACAATTAAATTTTGCTATAATTTTCCAATGTCAGACCCTTATATAATGCATACCCCACCATTGCTAAGGTCAAACAATGGAAACGTGAACAATAGTACACACCACCCACAACTCTCAGCCAATGATAGGTCTTCATTTGACTTCAATGAGAGTGCTGATTGAGCTTTTCACATCATATGCAAGGGGTCTATCGCCTGTTATCCTCGTATTTGTTAGTTATGTAGTGTCGTGTTTATTATCATTATTGTTGTTACATAGAACTACGATTATTCTTTACCATTTGGGTCTTTTGAATAAATAGCCGGTGGTTGTACCCCTGCCTTTGCCCTCCATTTGAAATATGCTGCTGGTAGTCTGGATGCTATACCTTCACTGTAAAATCCCTACATATAAATAATAACAAAAATAATGTAACACGCTAAAAAACCCAGTATTTTATCACAAATAAATAAATAAATAATAATAATAATAATAATATAAATTGGGAGGCTAATCATCCTTACTCACAGCTGAGAAGCTGAATTGCGAAGGACGCGGCTACAACGTGTTTGAGCCGCAGGCCTGCAAGGGTGTCCTTGGCAGCCAGCCACATCGACCCATTATATGACCACGGAGCACAGCCAGAGATCAAAAGTGTGACTTTTCCGGAGGCAGGAAAACCAGAGGGCTTGAAATAAAAACCTTTGTGGCACAGCAGCGAACCAATGCAAAACTCTACTCGCATATGGACTTAGCTGGGTATTGAACCAGGGTCACATTGGGAAAGGCGAGCGCTTAACGCACCAGTCAACCATGCCACCTTAACATAAATAGCTGGTGAAAGAAATGATGGGCTTATCTCTGGAGACAACAGCGCTCTCACAGTTGATAACATACTTGATAGTTATTAATAAACAACACAATTTGTGCTACAATTACTAAAGGTCACTGTGTCTTGTATTACAAGGTAAAAAAAGGTAAAAAATTTGCGTTTCAGCTACCAATTCCTCAAGAGGAATATTTACAAAAAGAGAAAATAAAGTCCAACATCCATTAAAAACATCAAATAAATCCCTTAAAAAATTGGTGGCCGGATTTTTCCAGTCCCAAACCAAGTGGCCCTGTTATAGTGATGTCAGTCACTTCGTACTTAGTTCTAGATGTAGTCACTTTGTACCTTGGTCACTTAGTACCTTGGTCACTTCGTACCGTTTACTGAGTCACTTTGTACCGTCAGCCGAGTCACTTCATACCCCCTGTAGCTGCGGCCCTCTACTGTTTTACTGTACATTTTTCTATGTGTGTCAAAACAAAAACATTTTTGGGTTTTGCTAAGGAAACAAATTATTGTATTTGTTTTAATTAATTCATATATGTTCGTTTTTGTACTTATGTTTAAAAATAATAATTTCTTTACTTGTGTTTATATATTTTACATTTCATTTAAATTTTTTGTTTTGTTAAATTATACGTGTGTCAAAACAACAAAATATTGTTTACTTCCTAATGCCAATGGTAAAAAGTATTTTGTTTTTAACCAATACGTAATTATGTTCAGTTTTAAAAACTTGTATTTTTATATTTTTTTAATAAAAAACCCCAAAATCATTAGTTTTTTTCTTTATCAGTAATAAAAATAACTTGAAATAAGAAGACATTGTGATTTTTCGTTTTCGTTTCTTTTTTTACATGCCATGAAGTTATTTCCTTTGTACACAACAATTCACTGAATAGTCTCCGAGTCAAGTCACAACGGGCCATTAACAAGACTTTGGCAGCGTGACCTCTCGTAAACGAGGCAGAAATCCAGAATCGGTTACCGATTCTGGTTACAATGTATTGTAAGAAGGTACAAAGTGTCTTTAAAATAAAAGGTACGAATTGTCCAGGACTCCAGGGTACGAAGTGTCCAAAGTCACTTCTTACCTTGCAAAAGGTACGAAGTGTCCAGGGTACGAAGTGGTCAAGGTACCAAGTGACCTGACACCTGTTATAGTACTAGTAGCACTGCAAATTCAATGTAATTACAGTTTACATTATGATTGATTGTTTGAACTTGAATAATTTGAATTGAATGTCAAAATCTTTTCTTTTTTTAAGGTTAAGCTGCAGTCCAAATTAGTACTGTAATGGTTAACATAACCAACAGTTCAATAATGAGCAAGTAATTATCTAATGACTTTAGTAAAGTAAACAAAAATAACAATATCATTTACATTGCAAATGCAATGAATAAATAAAAAGTAAAACATTCTAACAAGTGTCAGAAATACACGGAAAATGGTATCACCATGTGTGTTTTTTTAGATTTAGAAATCAAAAAGGAACAGAAAGTTCTGATTAATCAGGTAAAACTGTGAATAAAGTGTTGAATGTACACAGATCAACAGCTTACTGGTCTCTTCCTTGTGTCGAATATTATTTTGTCTGGTTTCGGTGCCTTTTCCAGATTTTTAGCGATAACATTAAGTTTGTTTGATATGTTCGCCGAAACTGAGCGGGCCGCCATTTTGGATTAAATTTATATAGACTAGAAAAGATGGAGTGAAAGGAGGTACGTCACTGACAATGTTTTAAGCGGACCTCCTCATGTACAATCCCTTAAAGGAAAATACCTCTTTATTTCTTTCCCATCTTAAGAGCGAATGCCATTGGTGAACAGTTTGCTAATTGTTACCATAAAGTACATACTTTTATTCATAAAATACACATAATCACACTAAACATACTTTAATATTTAACAGATGTATAGACATATTTATATTTGTCCATATAAAGTGTAATTAACGCTAAAATATTCACTTAAAACAAAAACGACTGGAATTGCTACATTTCTAATTGGCCAATCAAAACGTTCAACTCATTTTGGCTCAAGGATCGTTTCCCGACGACAACTGACAACAACAACTTGCCGCGAGCTGTCTATGCCAGAGTGCTGTAGTGCAGTGGTGCATAATGTGTGTGTGTGGTGGTGAGGATGCTTAAAAAAGTAAGTCGTGCACTACTTAAAATAATAAAAATGTCACAGTAGGCATACTGTCTACAGTAGACAGTACAGTCTAGTTATGACATGTATGACGACGATAATTGTGGCAGCAGACATGACAGACTTGGTCACTCATGTTGGTTGGACTTGGACTTTAGTTTTGGAGATGTTTTGTATACCGTAGGAGGTCCTGTTTTCAGGGCGTCCCTGAAATCGATGCAAATCTTTTACCTCTCTCTGCGCGCGATGTAAACAGTCCCTAGATACAAATTTTTGTGGTTTGACTTGCCAAGCAAAGAGTCTCCTCTCCTTTGACCAAAACTTAGAATTATGTGAGGCTCTACTGGCAAGTTGCACTTGTATCAGTGTATTGCAAACATTTGTGGTATTTTAGGCATTTCTACAAGGTACAAAAATATGTCATACATGACTGTCGGGGCCATAAAATAGAATTTGCCCGCCGAAAAAGTTTCATCGAACAATTTTTCAATTCACAATTCATGATGATAAAATTATGTGACTTAAAATTCTGCTGAGCATTCTGGGGAAAAAAATACAAAGGCTTAAACTTAGCCATGTGCCTTAGGCCTATATCATTTTCTAACAGTCTGGAGAATATTTTTTTAAACCCTCATATCATTTATTATCAATAAAATTAAAATTTAAACATTGGCTTGGTGATTCATATATCACTGTTTATTGATATGCTTTATTATAAATGTTAAGAAACATGTTATAAAAAGATTTGAAACTATTTTTTAAATCAGATTTGAAAGCCAAGACTAATTGACACTTTTTTATTTTGTTTTTATTTTGTAGTTTTTGCAAATTACCATCGTAATTTTTAAAATTAAATAAAAAATATTTTGAATAAAATGAAGACAACTGCTGGCTATAGAGTCATACACAACGTCTCACAGAACACTTGAAGTCACTGCAGATGTTTCTTCTGCGTATGGCTTCACCAGGACACCATACTTTCTTGTGTGCCTCGAAAACAGGTCAAACTCAAAACACAGGGACGCTATTGAAGTCATCGAAGATCGGTGCGTGGTGTGAAAGTTTCAATGTCTATCAAGTTTTAATATCTTTTTACATACTTCTTATAAACAAAGGAAGGTAATTAGGGCATCAGTTGATATATGGCATCATTATTTTTTTTTCAGTTCAAAGAAAAAGCATAGTACATCGAAAACCGGACACGGGAGGATATATGCATTGCCATTTTATGATTGCTAATGCTATGGCATTCCTGTGAATATCTGAATTTTATTTGTTTCAGTCTCACGCAATAAATCCCTACGCTGCAGCAAGGGACCCTGGGCCAAATTTCATAAAGCTGTTCAGCAGAAAATACTGCTTAAATTTTTTGTTTACCAAGCAAAACATTAGTTTGGTACCAGTTGCAAACATAAACATTTCAGATTCAGAAGCAGAGAAGAGGGCAGCCAGATTTGTGCAGAACATCTATGACCGCACTGAGACTGTATAACCATAATTCTTCAGAATCTGCAGTGGGCTTCACTCCAATTAAGAAGGGAAGCAGCTATCAAGATCATGCTGTACATGCTGTACAAAATTTCCCATAGACTTATCGCAATTGACAAAGACCAGTACTTCTCCACTATGTCTGATCTAGACTCAGAAACTACCATCCGGCAAAATACCAGCTCCTCACAACTCATTCCTCCATCGATATCTACAAGTTCTCCTTCATGCCTACTACAGCAGTCAGACTTTGGAACGCACTCCCTGCAGACGTCATTACCGATCCAACAGTGGGCGTCTTCAGGTCACACATCTATGATCTACACCCATTAGTCCTAACTAGTTTTGTTTTTACTTTCACTTATTTACCAAGCACAACTTTCCACCTGTTTCACGCGCACCAAGTCTTCACCTCAGCTTTTACATCCAGAAGTGGACTTTGCTGAGTACCAGCGTAGATGCATCATGATTCATAGTTGCGATAATCGTAACCCTCCTCCCGACGGTCGGAACGACCGGAGGGTTACGAGTTGGATTATGGCAAAAGGGTGCGAAGTGTGAATGTGAATTTTTTTTCGAGACTTGTGACCAGATTTGCCCAATTTTTACCACTTTCAAAAATCATGACCCACATTCCAAGAACACGGATTTGATCTTGAATGTGTAATGAATCCATTCATAACACTCAAAACATCATTGAAAAAATATTTAGAAGAAAAAAAAGACAAAAACTTACAGAGACCGAGTGAAATGCCAAGCTTAGACCAGACAAATACCAGACTACTCTGGATGATGATTTAAACCATGCACTTTTCGACCAATCAGCGGGGTGGAGCTTCGGCTGTAGCCGAATCATCATCCAGCGCAGAATTTCCTTCTTCCATAAGCGCCGATTCTTTGCTTACGACAAGTAGAGCCAAGAAACTTGACACTGTTTGGTTGCAACACCCTACTTCTAGAACTATAATAAGGCTCCCCCGTGAGTTTTAGAAGTAGCAACTTCCCTGTGTGGTTTGTTGTTTGTCAGCACATGCTGACAAGCTTTTTCATAGGTTAAGACTAAGACGAAGAGGGTTTGTTAATTGCATGTTTTCAACATTTTTTTATCTAAGTGTATTGTTTACATATCCAGGTATTGCCTGGGTTTTATAATTTAAGCTGAGTATTTGTTTGCTTAATTAATTAGATTTTATAATTTGTTTTCATCTACCATACAAATTTTGTACAAAAAGGATGCTGGCAGAGTTTTGTCCTACCCCCTTCTAACCAAATCACTGCTGTTGGTTGACACTGCCTCTAGGACGTGTGGCTTAGGTCCATAGGATATCACGGCATGAGCTGACCACTGTATACGATGATGTGGTTAAGACAATAAGCCTTTTTGAGGTATGGCGGACACAATGCTACAACACTGTAAAGTTGTGGTAAATTTGTGCGTATTGACCATAGAAATAGAACGTATGTTATTCAGTGAAGTGCGCATTTTGGGCGACGCGGCGTTTTACACGTAAACCTAATGACCACCAACATGGTGAGCGTGGCATCAGTCGCGGCGTGTGACGCGCACGTATCACGTCCGCCATACCTCAAAAAGGCTTATGGAAATAATTATTAAAATATACAGCATATATGTGCTGACGACAGCGGCCCTCACTGCAGGGTTTTAGAAGGCAGTGTATTATATTTTGCCGGCATTGAACATGCGCAGTGACTGTTTAGGGGGACTTAGACCATGTGAACTTATTTCCCTTTTCCTCAGGAGCCGCAAACCAGAAAAAGAAAAGGCCTTGTCTATTACTCCTAGTATGATTTAACATTATTCATTTAAATGTAGTGAGTAAACTTTTAAATATAGGCCTGAAATAAGCATATAGTGGGGTCACCCGTTTTCAATTGACACATACATGTAGTTTCAATCACCAATTTTGAAATTTCCATTTACCCTTATAGGGGAGAGATCCACAGTGACCACTACCATGCTAGACCCAGTAATTGGGACACTGTACTTCTCTTTTTGAATTTTGTTTTACTTCAACGGTCGTACTACAAATTAGCTGGAAAATCACCTACTGGCTTATGTTAAAAGATGAAATACCGAGCAATCAATTGTAACCATGTAATTTTTGGTGAGAACAGTGATTTACTTGTTACTTGAATATTAAATAGGACTTAATTTTTCACTTAAGTATGTTTTATTCAGACCAGATAGGAGAATGACCTGCACAAAAACTGAAGAGATCTCCTTACACATTCAAGTCATGATGAAGGCTCATTCAGTGATTGATGGTTAGCCGTAGTTCCATCTGCAGACTGTGATAGAGGAACGATGGCTGAGGAGTAAGTAACAATTAATTTGTGCGTGTGTTGTGGCTGCTGAATGCGCCGTAGCACCTTGTAAAAAACATTATAAGGTGCTACATAATTGGGTCTCATAACTCATAACTTCAATAACCCATCTTTCTGTTTAAAGTATATACTAAGCGCCTTGAGTACCTTGGTAGATACGTGCGCTATATAAGACTTTGATATTATTATTATTATTACCAATTTTTTTTAAAGAGGGGCTCCAAGGTCAAATTTAGTTTTGTGATCCACTCATTTTCCATAGATAGAGTCCTCATGAAATTGGGGAAAAAATTACAAGTCTCTTACCAAGGTTAAAACGGTGTAAAATGCTACTCTGTTACCCTTCAAGTGCAGTTTTTGTCAAAATCGACAAACGTTCGATGATGCCCCTTTTTAAATACATTGTTTGTACATTTTTGTGCAGAGAATTTTAAGTTCATTTCTGAATTTTGAGGCTTAAATCTTTTCCGATAAACAGTCGTGGTGCATTTCGGACTGGTTTCCGCAGAGCGGAACTTCTTCGAGTGCAGAAGGAGATTGAGAACATCAAAAAGAGATCCCAAAAAGAAGCTGAAAATTCCAAGGAACAACAAAAAGAGGCAGAAGAAGGAAAGAATCATGTGATCATCAGGTGACTAATTTATGTAACCAACACTGATAACAAATACTGCTGGCTTATGCCCTTGATATCTTCATTGAGAAGCACTTTTGAAATTTATCTTTGAATTGATTGATTTACATGTATTTGGACAGTTGAATGATGAACCAAGGAGATTGACATGTAATATTGCCTCAAATACCTTTGTGGATAAATTTTGTTATTTTTTAATTTTTTTTCTTACGCAACAGAAATACAAAAACAACACCTGTTTTTTTTTTTCAATACCATCCATTGCACCTTGTTTAAGAAACAAACATACTGTTCATTTATTCATATACTAAATTAATTTGAATTATCAAACTGTTTGTGAAGTTACATTGGTGTTTCTAAGAAGCATTACCTTCACAGTCAGTGTTTTCTTGCTATTTTAAATATCCTCCACTTCTTTGTATGCATGTACAATCTACAGCAACAAGGTCAAGAATGTGTATGTATTTCCAAGTGAATTATTTGGTTTGATTTGTGTGACTTTGAGTGCGTTTGAATTTTGTTTTTGACATTTTAAATCGTTTGCACACCATTGCTAACTGTTTAAATGTATTGCTTGTGTGAACTTATTTTGTCTTGAAGTGTTACATTTACATTTAATCCATAGAAGCTCAAATGTTGCTCTTTTAAGTGACTGATATTGAGTACTTTTTAGCCATTTCTCTTGATAAAACTATCATAAATAGAAGGGTTTTTCAAAAAAATTGTCATAAAAAGCATTAGCCAGGCAAATAAAGTACCGTTGGGAGGTATTTGTTGTTTATGCAGGTCACTAAAATTCCAGTGGGAGTTTGTGTACGGTTTAAGAAAATCCTGCTGTTTGTCCAAAACTTACAGTCAATCTCACTAAATATTTGCTTCACTTTCCACTGTCAACCTTGTGTTATTAAGTCTGCAGGATGGAACCATCTATACATCTCTTTACCATCTTCACATATTCTTTTTCCTGAGTCCATTGTAACATTCTAAATGTCTTTTCTACTTATATTGCTCTTTGAAAACAAAATTGTTTTAGCCTTCCCTAAGACTCTAGATAGAAAAATATTAATCTTTCAAAGTGTGTATTAATTTCTTTTCTTTGTACTTGTTTAAATATTTCATGATTGAATTACCGATTTTTTCATTCACACCTGAATCTTTCAGTCAATTGGTGTTAACTTTTCTTTATTGTTTGTAACTTATATACAGAGAATTGGCTTTGGATTTTGGGAAGAAAGGAATGCCGTATGTTCGAAAGACTGAACCCCACTTTGAGGAAAACTTAATTAACCAACCATTACACGTGCGAAAACCTGTGAGTAGTGACTCTTAATTGCTATGGTGAAATTTCAGGTCCTTCTCACACAGCATTCTTCACAGTTTCAGTTTGTTTTGTTTTACATAAATCAAAATATGTAATGTTCCGTAGTATTTTAGTTCATTGCCAACTCATGATGTTTTGATTACACACAGGCACCTGGAAGTTTACCTTTGTACAACCCCCTAGATAAAGAATATACTGCTCCACCAGGTGACACAACAAAGAAAAATCCATATTGCAAGGATACTACCATTACCACTGAAGGTAAGTTGACTTCCTCTTTGACAAATAATAAGAATGTCAATTGTAGACTGGTGAATCTGTATTTTCATGAACAATTGTATTTTGTTTTCAAAGTTTAATTCATCCTGAATCTTAAACTGTATTCTTGAATGATCACATTTGGTTCTTACTTATTTAGAGATGCAAAAGCCACGAGCAAAGACTATGGGTGTCTTGCCATCACGCAGCACAAAAGACATTGAAAATCTTCAATTCAGGATGCAAGGCAAGCCAGCGATGGTCAAACCAGAATCTGAGATCAAAGCTATTGAACAGGTAATACCAATACTAGGAGAAGTATCTTAATGTCTCAATAATGAACCTCTAATAAATGTCATTCGTTCATTCATTTGTTTATTCGCTTTCTTGATGACTTGGTATGGTAATTTGCGCCCATCTGTCGGTGTCAAGCATAGTGTGTTTAAGAGAGATGGACCGCTTTTGGCCTTGTCACACAGGGCAATTTTTACAGGCAATTTAGAGGCAACCGACAGTATAGCATGCAAATGGAACTCTTTAGTGGCGAAAGGGACATTTTTCATACAGTGTGTATTATCTCCAAGAAAATAATGTGAAAATTATAATGTCAATGTTTTGCCTTCGTGGAGATTGCATGGAACAGGTTGCCTGTAAGTTGCCTCGTGACATGGCCATTCAATGAGTGTACCCATTAGCCTTTTTGAGGTATGGTGGACACTATAGGAGTGCACTGTTTGGTTTGGGTTTATACAGATTAATTTACCCAAACCAAATAGTGCCGCAGAAATGTGTCCACCATACCTCAAAATGGCTGATTGCAATTCGTCCCAATGGCGACTTTTGTTTGAAATGCTATGTGGCACATAACTTTCAAGTAAATCCATGTAAATCTTTGAAATGTTACATGCTCAGAACTACATAAACAATGGAAATTTAACTGGTATGTCTGCTGCCAGTTTCCCATTTCATATCTGTGCATAAAAACATTGAACTACTTATTATATTTAATCGTGCACAAGAAACATGCATGCAATGTTGGCATATTTGCCTTCTATACCAAAGAGTGAATGATTTCTTTATCTACACAGTAAAGTATTAGGGGGCTTTCACAGGTTTCCTTCCACGCCTTTTTTTTAATCTTCAAAAGTGAAGAGACGTTCTATTAAATGAAGGAGCTTCTCTTACTGATTTCCTCTAACTTATTCTCTCATTAGGCTAATTTAGAATCCTACCGGGGGCCTCCAACCTCAGCTAATACAAGAGTAGAATCTGTCACAGGCTCCTTGAGATTCAATCAGCATGAAGACCTCAACCAGGAGCCTGCAGCACTACAAGAGAAGCTTCCTAGACCAGCTATCATCGGCAAAGCAGGAACCCTTGCACCTGTCATGTTCTCACAAAGAGCCAAACCACCCCCTAGGCCAACATCCAGAGGCAGCGTTGATACACCCAAGAGGAAGATTAAAAGTAAACACGCTTTATGTTTTTCCTTCAAGTTGAGGGTTTTCACATGTCATTTGAGGAGGTAGAAACTAAGGAACTTCCAAGTGGAACTTTTAAAGTTGTTGTCTACTTTACTTCATGTCAAGCCTATTATTAAGGGTTTTAATAGCCATTTTCAAAATTCTCACAGAGCCCATCAAAAGCAGCAAGAAGAGCATAAAGAAGACACAGTCAGGAGCAAGTTCTCCTTGGGAAGATGCAGACTCAGAAGACTCTAGCTACTTGAGTGATGAGAGCGAGGATCTTACCAAGAGTAGGTCTAGTTCCAAGACTACCACTCACAAGGGATCCAAAAAGGCAAAGTCTTCAAGGCTAGGATCTGCAGGATCTGCCAGCTCTCAGAAATCAGCAAGTGAGCTCCTGGCAGAAGCTCAAGACATTGCTGGGCATGAAAGCTTACCAATCTATAAGTATGTCAATTTTTTGATATCAACAAAGTCTTCTTGGAATCCGTAGCTGTCAGATTTTCTACTATGATAATTGAACATTTTCCCTTTTTTTCTGCTGTATTTTGTTAAGGGTAATGAACTGCACTGTGTTGTGCTAAGATGTACTGAGATTTCCTTGGTTTTAATCAATTTCTTATTATACGTTAACATTTCTTGTTAGGAGGAGACAGCAATCTAAGCATGATAGATCCTTGGAGAGGAGAGGATCAAAGCTGAAGGTGATTGAAGTAGAGAAAGAAGAATCTCCAAAGGAAAGATCAGTAGATGATATCATCTCATCACTTAAGGCTGCTAGAGAATCAGGGTAAACAAGCTACATCCTTAAAATCGATTGTTTTAAACAGGTTTATTTTTCAAAGTTAAAACCACTTTTGGTGAAACTGCAATTGTTTTTTGTATCATCTTTTTAAAGTTTTTAAAACCATATGCGTGTTAGAAAACTTTAAAATGAAATAATCGCCACTCATGACATCAAATTATTTGAGTATTCATGTAAAATCAGTTACCTATCTTTCAGCATTCTCCTGAAGACGATCAGAGCATACCAGTTGTCAAACCATCGGTTATTCTCAGAACCACCACTACTCAAGAAGCACATGGTGTCACTTCACATGTTAAAGCAATGTACATGGGAACCCAAGGTTTCAAAATATGTTATAATGCACGTAACACTTGCACTGTCTATTTGAATATAATTAGCTACTGCATGTGACACTTGCGCTGTCTACTAGGCGTAACCAGCAAAGTTTTGCCGTGATTGGTGTTTGTAATGAAACATGAACTGTTTACCCACAGAGGCATCAAATCAGAAGCAGACATCAAGATCCAACAGATTATGCAGAGAGTCCTATCTCGTACAGCAGCAGTACTAGAAACAGAAGAGGAGTCTGCGGTTGGGATGGACCAAGAGGAGGTGGAGGCGGAGGGAGAGGAGGATGAAAGAGAGACTAATGTTACAGAACAGGAAAGCAAACTAGGTATGAGTTACCATCAGCACTGACTGTAAACGTTATACACATTATTCTAATCTTGTTCATCTTAATTGGGTTGCCACGTATCTTGGTGCCCAAGCATTTTACAAATCCATTGGCAATATTCTTTCTTTTCTAAAAGTTCTAGTTCCACATTTTGGTTTTAGGATGTTCACATTAGCACTGTGAAAATATCTCTCATGAGTTGTAAAAAGTATCATTTCTGAAAGAAGACAAAAGGTGTAATAACTTTTTTTAACACATTTTCAGCTACCTTTCTTGTACATGTAGAAGTGACTTTGATCAAGAAAATGGATCTATATGATGGATTCACTGTCCACAAATCATCAAAGAAGAACTCATCTCAGCACATACCTGTCATCTGCATCCTGTCAGTAGATGTAACTTTTAGTGCTATATTATGATCTTCTTTCAGATGTAAACGACAGCATGCCAGTTATTCATGTATTTGATAGTAGCAGCCAAGTTTCTATAGGACTGTCAGATCATGATACCCCAGCTGTAAAAATGGAAGATTCAACAGAACTTCAACAGGTAACCTGTTAAAAAATCATTAATTTCCTACTGCTAAGTCTGTTTATTACTCTGTTTAATTTTTAATTTTGGATTGAATAAAGAAAAATTGACTGGAGCGGGATTTGAACCTCAATCTTCAGATGAACTTGCTGGCGCTCTACCAACTGAGTTATCTAGCCCTTATGTTGGCGGTCTCCCTATTTTGTCAATATCTTTGTTTAGGGGTTCAAATCCAGGTTCAAATCCCGCTTTAGCCAATTTTTTCTTTGTACAACTCAAAATTATTTTATTTTTACCCAGTCAGTTTTACTTGTCCTTTATTACTTGATATTTGAAATAAATAGTTGCATCCCCTCAAGGTGATCCCTCTGCTGTTACTTTCCAGGTTATATCTTAAACTTTCAGTTTCCCTTGTGGTTTATTACTGTTTAATTATTATTACCACATTTGAAGTCCAACATTAATTAGTCTTTGAATAACCAACACTTGTATTCTTGATCTTCTTCAAAGGCAAGCACAGAATCCCTACCTAAAGTTGATCAGGACAGAGTTTCAACGGCTGACACTAAAGTTACTCATGGTGTAATGGAGGATGAGCAGACTGCCTCAGAGAGCAAAGAAGCAACCACTAAACCCTCAGTGGAATTCAAAGATGAAGCTGATGAGATACGCTGGGAGGAAGAGATGGATCTGCAGCAGGCATGGATGGTAAGAAACTTATATTATACACTGATTCCATTTCCAGGCCTCAAATTTTGTCATTTTTAGGGCAAGGCCACTTTGGCCTTAAATGAAGAAACATTTGGAAGGGCACCAAGGCCAAAAGGATGGGCACCGAGGCCAAATAAGGCCTTGAGAAAAGGGCACCAAGGCCAAAAATAAAATAATTTTTTTTTTAGTGCTGACTTGTAAGAATGTGTTTTATTTTACTTAAGTATTACATATAAGGCGTAACTATTACATACATAACAAAATAATAAAATGAAATGGATGATGGAAACAACCTGGTTTTGTAAAAGGTTCTCCCTTAAGCAAATTAACAATAAGATAACAATAGTTTGCAAAAAGCACAATCACAACCATTGAGTGCGTGACCGGACCAACGCTAGGAAAGTTTATTCACGCATGCAACAGCATCACACATGCGCATTTTGTGAACAATGGACCGTCCATGTACAATTCATTTGGCACTAGCTGATGCGAACCAGTGCTAAGTGCACACCGTTGCTGCTACCAGCGAAAGCCAGCCTTGTAGATTTGCGCCTGCGCAGGAGGCCGGCTCGTCGGGTATGTGCATTCATGTATTGTACACTGTACAGGTTGTACTGTACATGTACATGTACAATGTGCATCACGAACGGTTCCGTGTTCCTGTGTGGTTGCGGACATGGTGAATATGGTCGGTATGCCACGCTTCGGGATCGGAGAGAAGAAAATTGCCGTTATAAAAAGCATGGAGTACCATGTATACAGTAAATTATTAAAAAGGGCACGGTGGCCAATGGAAGAAAAAGGCACGGCAGTGTTGGCCGTGAGGAGGTGAATTTTTCCGGGGGCACCTCGGCCAGACAGAGGGGCATCGACGGCCATGGCCGCGTGGCCGCCGTGAATTTTGAGGCCTGCATTTCTAATCAATGCAACACAACGCTGGAATTAATGAGTGATTTTGGTCTGTCATTTCACAATGTTTAGTTTGTAGGAAGTACACGTGTAAGGAAGTGTCTCTGTCGACTAACTATGCAAATAAGTTGCCCTTATTATATTAAATGTTTACAATTGAATCGTAACTATGCTTCCAGGACTTGCAAGTTCCCTTAGATGTCACATATGAAGAGATTATGAATGTTGAGGGAGAATCGCAGCCAATTGTACCAAGGAAAGATGCTAGAATGGAAGGCAGTAGAGATGTAATGGCCAAGCCAACTGTACAAAGCTCTTCTGTATCATTTTTATCAAGTTGGGCTCCTAAAGAGAAACTGCCAAGAGATGAGGTTAGTGTATAATTACAAACATTGTTCAAGACGAATTGTTTAGACTCTTTAACATGGAAAAGAACTTACAAGCATAATGTAAGTATTTAGCTTTTGTAAAGAAATCCTGAATCTTCTGCTGTATAATACAGAATAACCTTTGTTGGTAATTTCTTTAATTCTGAATGGTTTGAATTGTTTCCAAATTTGTCTGGCTTTTAGCAGAGAGGTACAGAAGTACAAGCTGATGGTTACCGTACAAGCATCCATCATTTCTGTACTATCCCTGCCCAGCTACCCATCCCTGGTAGTCTGCAGCTAATAACACGAATGTATCATACACCAAGTAAGTATGCAAGCTCAACAAGGATCCAACCCACACCAGAAAAAGTGAGTGAGAAAATAATAACTGATACATATTTTTACTTGGTTTGGTTTGATGAAAGGATGACATCCAGGCAAAGAACAATGTTAAATTTAAAAAAAAAATTGCATCATTGACTGTAGTAGATTGAAGTAATGTAATGTAGTATTTTATTCAGGCATATCACAATACATACACAAATACACAAATCAAAAATAAAAAAGCTTTTAAAAAGTTGAATTGGTAAACATGATAATTGCATGGTGTCATGCAGTTATTGACATCAACTGCCTGTTTCATATTGCATAAGTTAGAATTTGTTGGAATTTGGTGGCCAATCGCATACCATGCTTTGTGGCGTCACGTTTAGGTTCATTGGTACTCGCCAATGTAAAGATCTATTATTTTATACTTTGTTTTCTTGCCTTGAACAGGAGCAGAGCCTGTCAGAAAAGTCCTACACCCAGACCTTAAGGTCCACAAACTCCCACAGTCAAAGCAAAACTAGCTCTGAGAGGACTACACAGTTTGCTTTAGACCAGCAGCAGCGATTAATGTCAGCTGCTGCACAAAGAATACTTAGAGAAGCTGAAGAGACAGCTGGAATGGAGACTCTAGAGGCATGGGAGAAAAGAGCGCAACAAGTAGTGAGTTCAAAACACAATCTATTTCAGATTCCTTGAAATTGAAACTTCATGCTGCCTTGACATTCCTGTAGCCTGTTCACTTTAAATTATTGAGTTGCATCAGTGTAACACAAAAACTTGCCTATTATTAGCCTTGTGTTGAACTAAGCTCACCAAACTACCTTGATTTGACTTATTCAGTTTGATGATGAAGAAATGGAGATTGCAGGTCAACGAATGCCTATTAAGCAGGATCAGTCACGTCTGTACTGGACCCCAGCGCCACCTAAGATGGACCTACCTTCTACTTACATCCGTAGCACCCTATACCCAGAGTTCCAGGGGACAATGATGGATAAAGACATTGAGCAGCAGATATCTATTGGAGATGAAGAAGACGAGGATGGAGATAGTGAAGATGGAGTAACTTCGGAGGAAAGACATGAAGGAGATAAGATTATAATGAAGAGGTGGGTGTATGTCAATGGAGAGAGTTTCATATGCTTGGTACTACATCAAAAAGATTGTTACCCTTATGTGTGTAAATTTTAGCAAGCATACAATAGTTGGAAAGTCAAGGTTAAGCTGCTGCCTGAGATTTGTATCATAGTGAGTGTTATCAATCAAACCATCTGTTAGGAAGATCAGATTTCCTCAGAGATAACATTACAGCCTTGTCTTCTTAAGAGGTTTGTGGTTAATTTATTGTAGTCTGCATTTGACAACTGGACCGTTGTTTATTTTTTGCTGTAGACCCATAGAACATCAACATAGGTCTTGTGAGGACCTTACTCAACTTGGACGGCTTAAGAGAGATACAACAACTAAAGCTAAGACACTAACTCAACCCAGGTCAGTGACAATGACAGAAGGTGATAGAGTGGTGTCATCTAAAGATGGGCAATCCCCCGTGGTTGTAGCAATTACCCCTGCAAGGTCAAGCTCAGGTAAGATCAACTAGTTCATGTGTGATGATCTTATTATAAACATTGCATGAGTTTGATGTGTTTAGGAAGAGTACATAATATGTCATGTTTAACATCTTGTGAGACTTATTATGAGACTGTTTCCAAGCACCTTAATTTGTGTGATTATTTGTGTAATACTTAACATTGTTTATTCACACACACCCACGCTCACACGTTTGTAAATCCCGTAAATCGAGGACTTCTCTTTGTTCTCCCATTGTTTGGACATTGGTTTTTTTAGCGACGTCCCCATTGGGTTTGTACACAAAAACGAAGCGAGGACGTCCTCGCTCTGTCAAACACCCGATCCCTTTTGTTAAAGTCCTCGGTTTCAACGGGTAGACACGCTCACACACACACACACGTGTGTAAGCACAGGCAATCGTGGACCCTCCTTTGTTCAACTTTTTGTGATCGCAACTGTGGACCAGAATGCTTTCCTTTGTGATAGCAACCGTGGACCTATTATCCCTTTTGTTATAGGTCCACGGTTTGAATGTGGATACCTACCCACACACACACATGTGTGTAAACAACGGCAATCGTTGACCCTCCTTTGTTCAACTCTTTGTGATATCAACCGTGGACCACAGTGTTTTCCTTTGTGATAGCAACCCTGGACCTATTGTCCCCTTTGTTCTTTAGGTCCACGGTTTGAATGTGGAAACCTACCCACACACAGCTCAGGATCAAGTTATAGATTGCACAATTCATCTGTTTTTAACACCTGCATGGCGTGAAATAAAATCTTGTTATTGTTTGATATTATGGAAACAAACTAGGTTTATTTTTTCTTTATGCTTCAATATGTTTTAACTTAAACATACAAATTTTACTTTGATCGTTTGGATGTTCCTCAACACAAATTCCTATTGAAGCATAATGTAATCCACACCTCTTGTAGTCCTTCATTCACTCAATCTCATCTCACCATGTGCACTGTATTTGCTCTCTTTGTGTTTCCCACTGTTCACATTAAAGGTAATGCTAGCCTGGCCTCTGATGATACCATCACCAATACACTAGTCCATGGTGAGTCAGTCACAAACAAGACTAAGTCTAAGTTTAATGTGGACATGTATTGGATAAGGGATAAATTAATCAACAAATTTTAATTCCAAAAGGCAGTCTACCAAGTGCAGTAGACACTATTGCTTTAGCTTTCGTTTTTTGGAGGTGATGTTTGTACTGCTTTATTTCCTCATTTGGGGTTGAACAAAGAAAATATGACTAGAGCGGGATTTGAACCTGCAACCTTCAGATTAACGTGCCGATGCTCTACCAACTGAGCTATCTAGCCCTAATGTTGGCAGTCTCCCCGTATTTTGTCAACATCTTTGTTCGGGGGTTGCCAGTTGGAAGCCATTAAACCTGTAACTGCTGTATAGCCAGGGATCACACCCAAGTTAACAATACAACCTGAGAAGCTGCAGTACAGGGATCACCTTATTTCAAATATCAAGCAATAAACCAGAAGGGAAACTGACAGGGTAAATTTTAATTAAATTTTGGGGTAAACAAGAAAAATTGACAAATGGGTTTGGAACCTGCTCAGTTGGCAGAGTACCGGCACGTTAATCTGGAGGTCGCAGGTTCGAAACCCGTGCTAGTCAATTTTTCTTTGTCCACCCCAAAATTGCATAAGAACTTACCCAGTCAGTTTCCCTAGTGGTTTATTGCCTGAGCTTTATTTTCTCAACAGTTTTGTGCTGCATTTTGAGAAATGTGCAGACCAAGATAATCATGAGTTGCCATTTTATCTGTGTAACATTTAGTAACCAATTTGATAAAGCCTGTAAGTGACATTTTTTGCTTACAGAGCTGCACTTTTAGATCAGTTTGTATTTCATAATCAATGCTTCTCTTGAGCAAACAAAACGAAAAAGACATGCCTACTTGCTGGCAGTTCTTGTAAGCAGATGAGTGATGCAACGATTCCAATCCTTTGTAAACATGTATCGCCAAATGTTAAGGTTGTTTATGAAATACCCATGTTGCGTATCTGCACAGCAAGTTACTTACAGGTAAACAGCTTTATGAAATTGGTTCCTGATTACTAACACATTGTTTGTTGTGTTTGATGTGATAATGCTAAAAGTAGATTAAGAAAACATGACACTTAGTTTCCATCACACTTACAATGATAAATACTATGCATAGCTAGATAAATGAAATGATTTACTGTGTTTTCCTGTGGTCTGATAGTGAGATCGTACACTAGTGTGAGTGAAATGAGACGTAAATTCTCTCAAGTAACGATCTCCACTAAGGAAGATCCAGAATCAGAAGAAAGTGAGAGATTCTTGAAGACAGTGGATCACCTTGAGGATGTGATTGATAAAATTCAACCAATCAGGTAGCTATCTATCATTTATATTTATCATTTGTAAAAAATAAAAATTGTTTATGTAGTTAGTATAGAATTGTGTATGTAATTGTAATGAATTGTCTTTGTAGTCAGTATTGAATTTGAATGTCTTTGGTGCACACCGGGAAAACAAATATTCACTTGTTATTGTGATGAAACAAATGAAATTGAATGGAAATAGAATTATCAACAAGTGTGCATCTAAAAGAAAATTGTTGTTGTTGTTGTTGTTGTTGTTGTTGTTGTTTTGTTTACAATTCGATGTAAACAGATCTTTGTAAACTGATTACTTTGTTTTTTCCTTAATTTTTAGCTTTGTTGAACTTGCATTTTGTTTGTTTTAGTACTATCCAGTCCAAATTCGTGTTTATCTCATTATTTTCATTTGGCATTCTTTCTGACGAAGGGCTTGATACATTTCAAAGTACAATATTCTATGCAGGTCATATTGATTATTTCAAATAAATAACTGTTTGTTTTATTCAATCTACTGACATTGGGTATGTTCACACGAGTAGCTAACTTCGCTGCTATCTTTGCTGCTAAATATTCACAGCGGGGGTTCGCTCGACAAAACGACTTAGCTAAAATTTAACTTGCGTTCACACGGGGCATGGTCTTTGTTAGCCAGCACAGAGTGTTTCGGCTTCCGGTAGTTTTCTTTGCCACTGTAGTAGTTTTTTTGAAGAAGTTTACATGTGTTGGCTTGAAGAATAGCTTATTTATTTCACATGTAAAGTTTTATATTTTTGTCTAAGTTCGTAGCGATTCGATTATTTAAATTCGCAGCGATTCGGAATGAGAAATGCATTTTGTTTTGGTCTTTTCATCTTGTCACTATTACACTGCGTCATCAGTCAAGTTGAATGCTACAATTTCGTCCCCTTTAGTGTGCAATGTCACCGTACCACTGCACGTGCGTTGCTTGTTTCTGGGAAGGAGATTGATAGTCACATGGCCGGCCGTAGAAACGTTTTTCAATCAATCAGATAATGTTTACAAACATGGATCCAACAATGCCCGATTCTTCGTCTTTATTTTCTTTCTGTGTTATGAGTATGATTTAGCTGTGATAAGGAATATAGATGATGTCACCTTAATTGTAAAACTTAAAGAATTTTGGCGGCAACTGAGGAGCAAAATGTATAGGCCTACATGCAACTCCACCAGGAGAAAAACATACCAGTACACGGGTCGTAACATCGAGCTGAAATCATGTTTACAGCTAGCTGAGGTCAGTTGCTTTCACACGACAAAAACACTGCTAAATTCCTTTATCTGTGGCTAAAGTATCAAGTTTCACTGCTAAAGTATCAAGTTTCACTGCTAAGTTGAGTTAGCAGCGGAAATTTTCACTGCTAACTTTTGGAGTTAGCAGCGAAGTTAGCTTAATTTTGCGTTCACACGGTCAAAAATTTCCGCTGTTAGCTAGCAGTGAAGTTAGCAGCGAAGTTAGCTACTCGTGTGAACGTACCCATTGAAGAGTATGCGTACCTCAGACTTTGCTATTTTTTAATATCTTTATGAACAATGATTTTATAAATCAGATAAGTTAAAGCCATTAACAAACTAGCAAATACATAACACATCTTAGCAACTACTTAAGAATGAAAGGCAAGTAAAGGTTTTAAAAGCTAGTGTTGTTGACATGCAGACGTACCCACTCGGCCCCAACCTTAACAGATGAGTTTAACTCTCTGGTTCTTGATGGTGACTTTGGAGCATGTATGGATGAAGTCGAGAAGCAACAACAGAAGATTGAAGATGCTAAAGCTGCAATACTACATGGTTCAGATGAAGAAGACAGTCAAGATATCATTGGTGATGTGGTGAGTCCTCCCTACTATCACTGACACACAATGACCCTTTAATCACCACAGGGTTACCTACTGACCTACTGACTGGTAAAACCATAGAGTTATATAAGAACAGAACTAGAGTGAGCACTTGCAAACTTTGCTGATCCACCATGGGCGAAAAATCCCTATGGGTCAATTGCATACGAATGTCCATTGGAAAATGTTTGTTGTGTAAACTGATGAGTGACCAGTGTAATATGATGGGCCAGCACCATTGTCTCAATGGGCAGAAATGCTTTACGGCAGACCATGTTGCATGGTTTTGTCCTCTAGTTCTTATATATATATCTCTATGGGTAAAATCAAGTCTTTTAACCACTTCAAGTCAATATTCTGAAAAAATTTCCATGCCCACCCGCGGTATTAGTTTTTTGAACTATTTGGAGCTTCCAGACTTATCGGTGTTTTTTTGAAAATATCATTGCCACAATGAAACCCTGACTTGAAAAAGGGAAGACAACAAAGGTTCTCATAAAAGACACTTGGATTTGATGTCTTGTGAGAAAATACGAGTAAGCACTCACTGTGATTCGCAGAACCTCGGCCGTAAGGCCAACCGATAATCTGCCACGGTATGCTGGAACGCTCGGACTTACCTCCCATTGAGCCGAATACAATGATAAATAATGGTGACAGCCTGTCCATTCTTGTTTGCCACATTTGTACAACAACAGGACAAAGGTCTGGAATCAGGGATTACACAATAACCGCTGAAAAACAGGATATTATGAGCATGATTTCCAGTACTTTCTGTCTCTCTTTGTATGGGTGAAACAAAGTCTACCACAGTACACAATGGGATGTCGGGGTGGATATTCATTTCAGTCGTCCGGCTGCCAGCAAAAAAGGAAGGGTGCTCCAAAGTTGTTCCGGCTGTATAAACCGTCCACCATAGGCCAGTCATCCGACATGCAGTGGTTAACCATTACATATGATGGCAAAGAAGGATGATCAAAGAATGCTCCATTTGTGATGTAATTTCTTTCCTGTTGTTGATTTTGGATGCTTAAATTAAGTTGCTGATTTTCTATATTTTCTAGCTTGTTACCTTGGCAAGGATGACACCCCAGTCTTCCTCTCCTAATGCTAGTGTCCAAAAAGGTGAGCATCAGTTTAATCAATGTAAAACCATGCAAACAATATACAACATTTTGTAACATTAAAGTCGGAAGACCAGTCAATTTAAAAATTGTGCAAGTAAAATGAAAGTCAAGCATTGATCCTAATTCTGGATACATTTGTGTAGTGTGTAGAACAGACAGGAGTGTTGGCTATACTAACTTAATGGTTTGTACTTGAAGTGTTTCAACAAGAAACTGATCATTGGGTTTGTTATAAAACTTGTACACTTTATTTTTGAGAACAAAAAGCATGTTCATCAAGAGGGTTCATAAACAAATGAATAAAGATGGTTGTATGTAAGTAACTAAATAGAATTGTAGATTGATGGGAAATTATCAAGCTTGGGTTTTTGTGATTTTGTTTTGTCAGCATCTTCTCCGACCTTAGCAGAGAAAGCTAGAGCAGCTGGTATGAAGTATGTCTTATATCCTAAACACCGAGGGTAAGAGAAGAAAATGTTCAGTTTTGACAAATGTTTACTATGAATGATTGCTTAGTTTGGAGAATTGATACGACAATGTGTCAGTTCACAAACTGATTGTCTTAGAACAAACTTCAATGTTATGCATTATACCATAGACTATTTTAGTTACTAAGCAGTTTGCAGGAGCTACTCAAATTTGTTCACAGAAACAATTAATTGGCTTTTCCTTCTATAACTTGCAGCTTGAAAGAGTGTTGTTTATTGTTTTAAAAGTATTTCAAATTTATTTAAATTTGACAGGAAGAAGAAGAGAAAACCACTTGATCCGGTGAGTTGAATCATTAATCATTTCTTTTAGTTTTCCCACAAGTGCGCTACAGAAAACAGGGAACATGGAACAAATAAAGGGCTTCTGCGTTTGGCTGAATTTTATACAGGATGCAGAAGCTCTATAAATTTGCATATTCCGTGTGCGAATGTGGGGTAACAAATTTCTCTTCCAGAAAACTTGCAACAGGGACATTTTTTTTCGAAAAACAACACTGTTTAAACATAATTTTCTTAAAGGTTTCAACCTCAATCGGATGTTTTGATTGTTTCTGAAGAGTTTTACAAATATCAACGTTACTTAACTACATGAATTTTAGGATATTATAGTCTTGAAAAGGTTGAACTTAAAGTTAGTGTTGGGGATTGCTGTGCTGATAAACCTTAGCAGTTAAATTCTTTATTTTACAACATGGTGCAGTATGTGCGCATATGTGCAGGATAAGTGGTTAAATAAGTGGCTGGAATGTGCTGCTTTTCCCAAACACAATTTTTAATGTTTCATGTTTGTTTTCATTGTATAAAGATGAATTTTGTGTCCTTAAAATGCTGACCCAATCCGATGTTTGATCTTGTTCACTTGGAAATGGCACCTTTCTGTTTGTGTTTATAATTTTAGAAGAGGATCAATTATTTCAAATTATTTCAATTTTTGAAGTCAGACTAATATCACAACTGTCTTATTTTATATGATTTTATTTGAACCTCTTTGCATCCAGCGTCGTTTGAATGAAATAGAAGCTTTCCTAAAACAAGAGCCAAGGACATTGTCAAGGTACTTAAATAATTGATCAAAACAATGTAATTTTAAACAGTCTAGTCAGGCGTGGTTTGAATTGTCATTTGTGATTACCACTTACATTATGATTGCTTTATTTGTTGATGTGTGCATACACCAGTTTAAGATGAAAATTGAACAAACGTTAAACTAAATTACATGTAGACTTCATCATCATGTAGAAGAAATGAGATTTGGTTTAAACAAAGTAACATATAAATGCTGTAGAATAAATATGATGTATCAAAACTTTGAAATGTAACAATGTTTGTTATATTTGTATTTTATTCAGGTCTGAGAGTCTTCCAAAAGTCAAGATGCCTGTTCCATTACAATTGAGAGTTCCTCCGTAAGTATTAACATTTCATGAACAAACTTGAAAGTACAGTCATTTCCTATATCCACATGTTTTGTGTAAAGTTTGGACTGGAAAATGCAAGAAATGTATATTAGTTAGACTGGTGTCTTTTTGTGTTCTGGAACCTAATACTTTGTCAAACCCCTTGTTGTGTAAGTTGTGTGGTTAAAATAATTGTATTGTATAATCTTTTTTTAAGTATCTGTTTTAACTTATCTGTTTAAATCCTCACTTAAATAAGTGCAAAATTTGATTGTATATTGCCTTTTTAACTCTTGTTAATTTGAATTTGTTTCGGCTTCGGGCTGCTGTAATTCCAATGTTTTTATAATAAACCAACAATATATCTGTTATATTCCAACTTCAGGAACAAACACCCATATTCATGGGGTGGGGCTAACAACAATGCAATGTAAAGCAATAATTTAACGAGAAGAAGTATTTACACAAGTTCAACATATCTATAATTAACCATATAATATTTACACATTTCGTCTCTCTTTTAGTTCATCGAACATAACTTTATAATCTTGATGTGTTTCTTTGTATTCACAGGAAAGTAAGGTCACATAGAAGAGGTAGTCTGCCTGAATTACTGGACTTTGAGGAGTTTGTACAAGAGAAGAAAGACAAGTCAGTCAAGATTGTATTATACAGACGGTCATCATCTAGACATGATTCCTGACTGCAATAATAATACTCAATAATGATTCTCAGATACCAGAAAAGGGACCAGTCTATTTTAATCCCTTCCAGCGTCAGTTTGGTTACATTGATTTGAATGGGAGTAATCAAGATGGCTGCTCTATGTTTAAGGTCTAATGGGTTATGAACTGAACTTCCTATATGTATATGTATATGTATAGTATTTGTAGTGTATGGATAAAGTGTCACAACCCCGAGTCCCCTGCACGCTCACGCGCAATGCGTCCTCGCCTTGCTACTCAACAACCATACAAAATGAACATAAAAACCTTTGTTTTGTAACCAAGAAAATATACTTAAATTTATTTACACTATGTACATCCAAACAAAGCAACATTACTTATGAATCACAGTTGGAACTAAATAATCAATTGCGTTTACAAAATTAATTACGAGCTACAACATCGAATAATCCTTTACTTATACTAATTCCCATCATCATTAACAATCTTCACCCAAGGGCTGCACGATACCGGCTTGGTTTATCTTCCCCATCGTCACTCTGGCTTGGCTGACGAGACCCGGTGTCTTGACCCCGGTCCTACGTCTCACTTTACGGTACACTATCTTTATCATTGGTTGCCTTCCTTCCGGCCACTAATAGGACTCGCAAGTCCGTACAAGAAGCCAGTTAATTCTGGCTTCTAGGGGTGTATCACAGTATCGACCCCAGGGCTCTCCACCCGGCTTACTCCTCACTACACAGCTACCGCTGTCTGATTTTGGCCAACTCCGTGTCTTCCGACAATATCTGCTCATAGGCTATCGCCTAGATAACTGTGGGAACTTGTCCCAAAACTTGCTCCAACTCAGATCATTCAGATCATCTTTTGATTAGAGCTAACGCTCTCAACCCTCGTTCGTTGGGTCGCTCTCTCCGTCCAACTGCCCCTCCGATTTTTCCATGGGTAGCCAAAATCTTTCTTCTTCTTCTTCTCCAGAACTATTGATAATTAAATTCTAATGAACATATATAAAACAAATTCCAACCGCAACCGGATTGGAGAATGACGCCCGTCATTGTTGAATATTTAACATAACTTACTCCTACTAAATACACATTCCAACTTAGGGAGTGCCAGCTTTGCTGGATGACAGCATGAATAAGAACATAAATACAAAAATATCGCCCTCTTGTGACATAAAGAATAAGATTTAATTAAATAGAGTAAAACAATGATAAATTTGTTTGTTTTTTAGGGATGAGCCAAACTCTATCCGTGAGTGGGTTCGTGGTATCTGGGATGCATGGTTTGATGAGGTCTTCCCTTCTTCGGATATTGACAGTGAATCAGATTTTGAGGAAGAATTATCGCCTGTCATCTCCCCAACAAAAAGGTAAACTTTCATTTATCATTATAATAATTTGGGAGGCTAATTATCCTTACTCGCGGGTAAGAGGCTGAATTGCAAAGGACGCAGCTACAACGTGTTTGAGCCGCAGGCCTGCAAGGGTGTCCTTGGCAGCCAGCCACAACACTCCATATATGACAATGGAGCACAGCCAGAGATCAAAAGTGTTTGATTTTTCCAGAGGGAGTAAAGCTGGAGGGCCCAGAGAAAAACCTTTGTGGCATAGGACAGAACCAATGCACAACTCTACTCATATATGGCCTTCCAACCAGGGCCAAATAGGTGAGAGGTGGAATTTACGCACTAGCCACCCATGCCACCAAGGATTAAATGTAGGTATTCATCCCAAAACTAATCTTTTTTTCATAATAGCTGTATGCATGGATATTTTTGGAACCGTTAAACTATTTTGTTTTCTTACAAAGTCAACTGTACAAGCCATCAAGAAGCCTCTGAACATCTATATAACCAAATTACACGTAGTGCCCAAAACCTGTACTACCACTGGCAACTAAAGCTTCAACGCTGCTTCCCAAAAACTCTGCTACAATTTAACTTACAGTATCCGCCACTCTAACTCACTAGCAGCTTTCAAAAAATCTCTCAAAACTCACTTGTTTAATTGATGTGTTTTGCTTATTCTGTTTATATTATTCCTCTTTTTGCTTGTTGTTTAAGTTTGTGTGAAGCTTTGTGTTACTTTCTCTGGTTAGTTAGAGTGCTATATAAAGAATCTGTAGTATTACTATTATTATTGAGGGAGTGTGTCTGCTTTAGTGAGTGTAACACAAAAGTAGCTTTTGAGAATTCAGACTTCCATCGTGTGATAAGCCAATTGAGGCAAGTGGAATATGTTATTATTGTTATATTTGTTTTTTGTTTAGATAAGTATGCATTAGAGTTAGCATGGTTTGTGTGTTTATTTTAGGCGAATGTCAGGGGCTAGCAGTGCTGCATCCATTGAGATAGACATTATTCAGCCTATCATGGAGACTGAAGATGATAGAGATATTGTGGAGGTAAGAACCTATCCAGTCTAGATTGTTATTCCAACCTATTCAGATATTCCATATAAACTTCCATAGATATTCTGAGACGTCCTAGAGTACCTAAAATGGCAAAGAAATACTCTAGTCTGTAAATTCTTATGAAAGATAAAATGTACTTGAGGTTTTTGGTCCAGAGCTATCACCTCATACATTACAAGATGTAATAGCTTATGAAATGAGTAACTTTTGTAATCATATCAAGAAAGATTCAATGAAGTGTCTCCACCATTTGTTTCTATCTTTTCCCAAGGATTGTATTACTTTGAAGGCTTAATACACCATCATTACAAATTCAGATGGCAGAGTTGTTTACTTTGGAGTTTGTACTACATGAATGCATTTTTCATAAATACCTGGGACAATTTATCCATTCTGATTGGTTGAGAGGAGATAACGTAGCCATGTTTAAACATGCGATATAAACACGCTGAAGAGTGTTTAAACATTGCCAGAGGAAATTGAGTCAAAAAAGGGTGTTATCAGATGATTACGCTGAGCACGCAAAATTTAAAGGCCCAATTTAAGTTGGTTGGTCGCATATTTGACTCGCACAGTTTGAAACTTGTGTGCAACAGTTTGAAACTTAAGTGCGCAAGTTCAAAACTTGCACAAGGAGCTACTTAGCACTCAACATGGATAGAAATTCATTGTAAGAATTGTTTTCAACTTCCAAAGGGTTTTTGATGTTTTTTAATGGAAAGGTATTTATGATGGGAATAAAAGAGTGGCAACTCAATTTTAAGCGGCCGTTTGTAATTGACTGACATATCTGTTGTTATAATTTCAGTGGTTACATGAAGAGGTTTTACAGTTGACTGAAATCATAGAGAAAGCTGAGAAACCATCACCCTTTGATCTCTGTAGACGAGGAGCCATGTATCGCAAGGTAGGATGTGGACTGGGCTTAAATTAATGGCTCTGCTTATACCACAGAATTCTGTGCTTATGGTCACCATTCTCAACTTCAAGGGTTAGTGCAAAATGTCTGTGCTACCTGTGGAAGCAAAAAGAATGCCTTCATGAAATACGCACAAGCAAATATACCTGTCTAACCTGTTTAAAGCTTACGTTAAGTGCAAATTGTCTTCTCCCACAAGCGTTGATTCTTCGCTTTAAGTAAGCAGAGTCATGAAATTGGGTTCAGCTTGAACTACATGTAAAACATCCACAGTACAATGTTCGTTATATTCATCTTGCACATTATGAACACATGCAGTAGAAAGAAGTTTGTTGGTTATCATGTTTGAATACCACTTTGTGACTGTAGTTGTGTTTTGAACTGTTACAAGATCTGATACATGTATGAATAACGTGATCAACATGCCATTAGGCTTACAGTGTCTTCACTAGTCACGGAGTGGTGTTCACAGGATGGTAATAGGGAGGTTTCGCACGCGAACGGATACGCATACGCATACGTTTAGCTATCCATAACCGTTAGCAGCCTTTCTGTTGTTTTGCAATCCCAGCGTTTTGGTGGCTAGCCAAATGACGTGTTTTTTCGACACTATGCACCTACGTTTTGATACCAAAAAATTTGGACTAAAATTTTTGTATTTCAAAGTCTTTAGAAATCAAGAAAATGACACGTACATGTTCAGTGATTCATTTATTTTGATACTATTCATACATATTTGGAAACAAATACAGGAGAATTACTAGAAGTCCGAGTTTTCCTACGTGTTTTTTACTTACGTGTAGCAAGCGAGATATCAGTGTCGTCTGCACGTATAGCGGATAGCGAGTAGCGTATGACGTCAATGATTATTATAACTACACGTTTATATGTATACTTTGTAAAGAAGGCAGACCCAGCACAATCGTCGGCTTCATGTCTGACCTCCCCATACTCTTATTAAGTTCCTTTAAAGCTTTTCCCTTATATAGGATTTGAGGCATCGCATGGTGAGGTATCAATATATATTTGGTTTGCGGTAACACCATGTGTATATCTACTTGCTAGGTAGATTTTGTTCTTTGAGAACTTGTCTTGCTTATTATTCTACTGCCGCAGAGTAGAATATTTGGAATTCGGGGGACTTCTCAGTTCTTAAATTTACTTGCTAGGTAAATTTTGTTCTATGAGAACTTGTCTTGCTTATTCCCTTGTATTTTACTTGCCTTATAGTATGGAAAATAAACCTGAACCTAAATCACTATGGTCAATGTAGAATGCATGCAAACTTAAAGATGCTGTGTCATAGCTCCTTCTCTTACCTTTGACCTCTGCATAAGATCATGAGGGCCAAATTGGAAGTATGTGTTTTCTTTGGCTTTGGTATTTTATACTAAACGTTGATAAAATAAACTGCACCAATAAAGTATCTAAACACTTACAAATGGTCAGATTTATCGGAACCTGAAATAGTATGCAAAAAAATAATTAAATAATTCGATTCACAGTTATCTTCTGCGGATTTTGACACCTCTTTTGTTGCGCTGCGATGTTGTTTGGCGGATTTATGGGCACTTGAGTGGCTTAAGGTCGAATTTCAAAAGTTGCAAAAGCCCCTATTCACCCCAATTCCAGAAGGGAATAAAACACTTACAAATGGTCAGATTTATCGGAACCTGAAATAGTATGCAAAAAAATAATTAAATAATTTGATTCACAGTTATCTTCTGCGGATTTTGACACCTCTTTTGTTGCGCTGCGATGTTGTTTGGCCGATGTTGTTAAAAGGCGGGCAAAAATAATGCTGATCTTATTCGTCACAGTACAACGCTCTTGCTTGAATAGGGGCTTTTGCAACTTTTGAAATTCGACCTTAAGCCACTCAAGTACCCATAAATCCGCCAAACAACATCGTAGCGAAACAAAAGAGGTATCAAAATGCGCAGAAGATAACTGTGCTTCGGATTAATTAATTAATTTTTTGCATACTATTTGAGGTTCCGATATATCTGACCATTTTTGTAAGTGTTTAGATACTTTATTGGCGCAGTTTAATTCAAGTCATCAACTTTTTAAGGAAAGCAAAACGAGATAGTATCTTTGAAAAGGTGATTGATTGTTCTTTTCACAGCTTGGTAAACTAAAGCAAGCTTGGGAAGATTTAAACAGAGCTATCCTGTTAGAGCCTCAACTTCTTGATGCTTACTGGCATCGTCATCTCCTCTTCCTCCTTCGCCAAAAAACAACCAAGGCTCTAGAAGATCTTAATACCATTCTTAAGATTAATAAAGAACATGCTGGTGCTTACAGATCAAGGTAAAGTAACTCATTCATATCCAAACCCTTATCATTGACTATTGACTATTGGTTATATATTGACGACATTGACTATATGCTGTATCCCTTGTAGTTTAAGTTTGAATTTGTTTATACTGATAAGGTGAATACTTTACGCCATATATACAATCCATTGGGCACTCACCCTTGGCTTCTATCATCAAAAAGCATGTGAGCAGATCATCATGGCTCTGTTACTTTTGTTCATTGTGTCAAATGCTTTACTGGTGAGCATCAGGGCCCAATTTCATGGCACTGCTTACCAAATAATTCTGCGCTGACGCGCATTGTAACGTGTGTATTTCTATGGGACGCAGCTGGGCGTAAGCGCAGAATTCCACGGTAAGCAGTGCCATGAAATTGGGCCCTGGTCCCTTACTAGTTACTAAGAGTTGAGAATTGGCAAACATTTTGTAAATTGTAATGATAAATATGGTCTGAACATTGAGTTCCATTTTGCCTCAATATGTTTTCTTGAGGGTCATATTGGCCAGAATGATACTGGATGGGTGGAAAATCCCATTCACCACATATGGTGGAATATCCTGCTAGAAAGCTACCTTTATATCACAATAAACTGTTTGATGTTCAACAGTGCTTAGATTCTCAGCATATTAGTTGACTTCCCTTTCTACCTGTGTGATTATATGAAGTATTAACCCATTCTCTTCAGCATTGAGCAAGTTCAAGTGCTAACCTTTCGTCAATTTGCCATTTAAATCTCACATGTATGGTCTGTGTTTCAATCAAACGCGTCTAGTCGATTAATTCGTCACATTTGGCAACAAGGAGACAACAAAGTGATCAGACAAAATGTATTGGCCCGTAATTTTTTTAATTGTTTTCTTAATGATTGGCATATTTTATTGGCGAAAACCTACCATTTATCATTATAACAATTTCTCTAGGAGATTCGCCATCTTGAAAAAGTTAGGTTCTGTGACGGAGAAAGTTTTGTAAACATTTGCAATCACGCAAAAAGTTAATTTTAACAAAACTCCTAGAGTAATGGCACCCAAGAGCAAAGATATTGACAACATTGGGAGACTGCCAACATAGGGCTAGATAGCTCAGTTGGTAGAGTGCCGGCACGTTAAACCAGAGGTCGTTGGTTCAAATCCCGCTCTAGTAAAGTTTTCTTTGTTCAACCTCAAATAATCTTGAAAAAGTGACGTAACTTCACGAGTTGACTATAGAAACAGTGCTCCAGGGCTAGGTTGATCCAGTTGGACTAGCTAGTCAAACCAAACAGTGTTCGAGTGAAATCTAGATCGACTATGGTTAAGTCTAGTCGACTCTAGTCACCCACCTGAACTTGCTTCTCGAGTTGACAGATTGATGAAGTTCTGTTTTACTCAACTCCATTGTACGATTACTAATCCAACTGCTGCACTGAATGACTTTGTTGAGTTTGTTTTGCTGTAACTCTACAGAGCTGAGATATTTTGTCAGAAAGGTGATGTCACAATGGCCATCATGAATTATACACAGACCATCAAGTTGGATCCTGAGGACCATGAGGCATACTATAAAAGAGCTGAAATGTATGAAAAGGTACGCAGATTCCTTCCTGTACTCTTCACCTCATCAAACATTGAAACCTTATTACTGCTCTCCTCATATTAAAGACACTGGACACTATTTGTAATTGTCAAAGACCAGTCTTCTCACTTGGTGTATCCCAACATATGCATAAAATAACAAACCTGTGAAAATTTGAGCTCAATTGGTTGTCAAAGTTGCGAGATAATAATGCAAGAAAAAACACCCTTGTCACACAAAGTTGTGTGCTTTCAGATGCTTGATTTCGAGACCTCAAAATCTAATTCAGAGGTCTCGAAATCAAATTCATGGAAAATTACTTCTTTCTTGAAAACTACATTACTTCAGAGGGAGCCGTTTCTCACAATGTTTTATACTATCAACAGCTTCCCATTACTCGTTACCAAGTAAGGTTTTATGCCAATAATTATTTTGAGTAATTACCGATAGTGTCCACTGCCTTTAAATATCATTTGGGTTATGTACATCTAGTATGGCGCTCCACTTGTCTCATTGATTTCATGCTGTCCTGGTCCATGCTGTACTTAGGAATGATGTCATGTCATGATGTTTTATCATAAATACAACTCCATTTGAAATACCACAGGATTAATCCTTACCATAGTACAGCATTTTGACATCCAGAGTTGTATTGATGTTGTTTACAGCGTGGTGAGATGTTATTAGCATTAGAGGATTACAGAGAAGTGACAAGATTGATGCCAAGTAAGACAGATGCAATCTTCAAGAGAGGTTTCTATCAGTTCAATAACAATAAGTGAGTATCATTCTCTGCATCAAATCAATTCAAACTAGGGTAATGAGTTAGAAATGATACTCAGTAATAAACCACAAGGGAAACTGACTGGGTAAATTTTAAATAATTTTGGGTTTGAACAAAGAAAAATTGACTAGAGCGGCATTTGAACCAAAGACCTCCGGATTAACATGCCGGTGCTCTACCTATCTAGCCCTATGGTGGCAGTCTGCGGCACGTTAATACAGAGTTCATTGGTTCAAATCCCGCTCTAGTCTATTTTGTGTTGTTCAACCCAAAATTATTTAAGATCTATCTAGTCAGTTTCTCTTGTGGTTTACTATTTGATAAAAAAAGAAGACTCATCCCCTTAAGGTGATCCCTTGGCTGCCGCTTCCCAGGTTGTATCGTAAACTTGGGTGCGATCCCTGGCTACACGGAAGTTTGTTTGGCTTCTGACTGACAACCCCAAACAAAGATATTGACCAAATAGGGAGACCGCCAACATAGGTCTAAATAGCTCAGTTGGTAGAGTGCCGGCACGTTAATCCGGAGGTTGTTGGTTCAAATCCAGCTCTAGTCAATTTGTCTTTGTTCAACTCCATAGAGTGTTAGTTCTTCTGCTGAAAACTTTGCTGAAACATTTTTCAGCGAGAGATAAGTTTAATGAGCCCTTTTGTGTTAAACCGTACATGTGTATGAAAACCACTGGTTGACATACTCCATAGAGTTATGCAGTAGGCAAATACATCACCCCACCATCATTCCCACAAGAAAATGTGTGATTTGCCCTCATTTTGCTGACCAGTCCTGTTCATGCATATGGGAAGATCTAATAAGAGTTTTCTTTCCCAGGAACTGGATGGCAGCAATCAAAGATTTCACTGAGCTATTGAGCCAGGAACCAGCCAATGCCTTAGCAAGGACCTATCGAGGCCGTGCTTATGCTAAACATGGACACTTTGTACAAGCTGTAGAAGACTTATCATCAGCTATACATCTAGATCCTCTCAGTAGTGTAGCTTTCTATCATCGAGGTTGTCTGCTTAGAAGGTAAGGGTCAAAGTTGAAAGGTCACTGATTAAAGGAAGAGATCATAGACCAATAGTTCAAGTGTTTGTTTCTAACAGAAATGTTATTTTTTTTGGGTGGGTTTTTTTTTTTCCCTTACATCGATGTGTATTAAGCACTGTATACTCAATACTTTCCCGATGCAAAAAATTAATATCTATTAAATCGTTGTGGTACCAGCTGCTAGTGGTAAGACATCTGCTCTAGCATGGCAAAGGTCTTTGGTTCGAATCTCACCGAGTGATATGCCTGTGGATTTGTCACAAAACTTGAAGAAAGTAATATTCTTTATCCCCGAAGCAAACAAATAAATAAATACAAATTAAAAGCTGTAAAATCTAATAGGAATGAACAATCCTATGTATTTTTCTTTCAGTTTATTTCTAAGGCCTTTAACACAGAAAGAATTTGTTTATTAATTTGCTACTGTTTCCTACAATGTAGATATTTTTTTCCCTTGCTCAGGTCCTACTAAACTAACAATGTATTTTATTTTCCAGGGCTAACCCTAAACAAGCATTGCAAGACCTGAGTGTATCAGTTCTACTTGATGATAGTGAAGAGAATGTCATGGCATTCTTCCATAGAGCTGTGCTGTATATGGATGATAATAGGTGAGTGAAAGACTACAGTACTGTGTCCATTGCTACACAATGATTGATAAATTATGACTGAATGTCTGACTTTATGAAGCAGTTTGGTAAATCTTTCTTGTTTGAAAAATAATCATTAAAAAAGTCTTGCTAAAGTCATTCCAGGCTTACACCTTGTCATATTATGTGTTCTCTTTGTAGTGATAGAAACTTTAATATAGTAAAGAGAGGGAAATAAAATGGAACAAGTATCTTGGTTTTTTGTTTTAAATATAATGCATTTCTTGATATATCTTGAGCAGGTATGAGGATGCTATTGCAGATTTTGAGAATGTATTGAAGCTGGATAAGACGATTGCTGCAGCTCATGTCAACCTTGGTCTGATCTTCATGACGAAGCTGGAAAACTACCACAAGTAAGAAATAAACTTCATCTTGTCAAAAGTACTGTAGTTTGGAAGAACATTAACCACTTAATGTATACACGCCAAATGTTTCTGGACTGACTTACGGCAGACGGTTAATTTTGACCAGAACAACTCTGGAGCACCCTCAATTTTACTGGCAGCCGGATGGCTAACAGAAATATCCACCCGGACTTTCCATTGTGTAGTGTGCACAGGCTTGCACCTACCATGCTTCGCTTCATTTCACCCGTACAAAGAGGGACACCAGGTATTGGAAAAACATGCCTTGTAATAACCCTTTTCCGGGGGTTATTTACATTTGTCCTGTTGTACAAATGTGGCATACAAGAATGAACAGGCTGCCACCATTGCTTTCGGCTCAATAGGAGGTAAGGCTGAGCGTTCCGAGATCCCATTATACCATGGCAGATTATCGGCCATGGATCACGGCCGGTTCTGCGAATCACAGTGAGTGCCTACTCAATTTTCTCACACGACAACATCCAATCCCGGAGCTAATTATGAGAACCTTTGTCTTGTCTTTGTCGAGTTAGGGTTTCATTGTGGCAACAACATTTTCAAAGGAAAACATTTACTCAAGAAGCTCCAAAAAGTTCTGAAAAATAATACCGTGGTCGGGCATGGAAAACGTTTTACTCAAGAAGCTCCAAAAAGTTCTGAAAAATAATACCGCGGTCGGGCATGGAAAACGTTTTACTCAAGAAGCTCCAAAAAGTTCTGAAAAATAATACCGCGGTCGGGCATGGAAAACGTTTTACTCAAGAAGCTCCAAAAAGTTCTGAAAAATAATACCACGGTCGGACATGGAAAACGTTTTACTCAAGAAGCTCCAAAAAGTTCTGAAAACTAATACCGCGGTCGAAAAAAATAATACCACGGTCGGGCATGGAAAACGTTTTACTCAAGAAGCTCCAAAAAGTTCTGAAAACTAATACCGCGGTCGTGCATGGAAAACGTTTTACTCAAGAAGCTCCAAAAAGTTCTGAAAAATAATACCGCGGTCGGGCATGGAAAACGTTTTACTCAAGAAGCTCCAAAAAGTTCTGAAAAATAATACCGTGGTCGGGCATGGAAAACGTTTTACTCAAGAAGCTCCAAAAAGTTCTGAAAAATAATACCGCGGTCGGGCATGGAAAATCTTTCAGAATACCAACATGAAGTGCTTAAAATCATATTTGAATCTGGATTAAGTTATGTGTAGATTAAACCAATTGTTTTCTTTTTATGTCACTTATTTAAGACTTAGTTTTCAGCAATTATTAGTATTAAATTAGTGCATCTCAAGCAGGGCTCGAATTTGGGGAAAAAATCCACAAGACTGCAGGGCTTGTAGCTCAAAACTTTTACTGGACCAAAGAATTTGTTACAAGACCGGATTCAAAATGAGAAGAACACTATCTACACAATTCACATTTGAGCTGTTTTTGGAACAGGCACTAAGAGAAGATTGATCTCATTTTTATTATGGATAATACTTCAATACTCAACGGAATTGAAAGAAATTTGTATTTATCAGTCTAAATTAAAAATGCAGTGAGGCGTTACTATTCAAAAACACAAGACCGCCGGACTTGTATGGTCATAAGTTTACTGGACCGACGCTAAAACCACTGGCCTCAGGCCTGTGGTCCAGTGTTAATTTCGAGCCCTGTCAAGTATTGAAACAATTCAATACTCATTTCCTAGTAACATCAGAAAATGAAACTCTCCAGGAATAAAAAATGATATTTTCCTCTCACTTTATCAGGCTTATAATTCTTTTGTCTTTTCCAGAGCCATCCAGAAGTTCACAAGTGCAGTGAAAGTAGATCCAATTTATGTGCGTGCTCTGGTGTGTAGAGGAGAGGCTTACCACAAGATTCATGACGTAAGTAATTGATCTGAAGATCATCTCTAAACATCTTGAGTTCTTAATCAAATAGTTTCACCTCTTATTCTTTGCTTATTAATCATCAATGGGTTCAGTTTGTGGGTTCATTGTCTGACTGGGCTGCAGTTCATTCTGGCGTGTCACAGGGATCTGTTCTTGCTCATTTTTTTATACTATTTCTGCCTTTGATTTACCCTTTTGTATTCAGTCTAATCTCTGTCAGTGTGCAGATGACACTGTCTGATACAGAGTCATAATGATGAAGTGGCACTCCAGAATGACCTGCAGCACATAAACATTTGGTGTGATTTGAATTGCATGGCTTTAAATCATAATAAATGTAAATTAATGATTGTGATCCGTTCTAGAAACTCTCCTAAACCACAGTATAAAATTGCTGGTCACACTTTGGAAAATGTCAATAACTATAAATACTTGGGTGTTATTATTTCTAGCGAGTAAAGCTGGAAATTTCATGTGAACACAGTTGCTTCATAAGCCACTAGACTTTACAGATTTATTGGTAGAGAGTTAAAACTAGAGACCCTAAAGTTCTGACTTCACTTTATCGCTCCATTAGCAGACCCTTACTTGAGTACTCACTGAAGTTGTTAAATTTTGCCATGAAAGGGCTAGGTCCAATGCTGCTCATCATTCTCTTTTTCACAGATTTCCAAGATTATGGGAAGAACTACCTGCCTGTATTAAAGATACGATCATCTATGATTTATCTTCCTTCACAAATTCACTTAGAAAACATTAATTGGCCCCTGGTCTGGTAGATCCCTTGACCCATACCGTTTAGTATCCTTGCCATGTAGATACCTTGCTTTTTTTTACTCCAAATAACTCGCAGTGCTTTTTGTATTTTTTTCATTTTTCAATAGCATTTCCATTTTTTAATGTGAATGTTGTGCTTTTTATAATTGTAATTTGATGTTTTGACACTGTACAATCTTGTATATTTTTCTCAAAGCCATGTTCTATTTATTTAATGCCCATAATGTTTGTATGTTTCTTAGATTGTAGCATCAGGAAATCAACCCGATACTAATTTGATTTACTATTTTTGAAATTCTTCAGGGGTACTACTTTCTTTTTCTTTTTTACTGGTGGTCACTTTTTGTCTCCCTGGTTGTTTTTATCGTTGTACTTTTGTATCTTTATCTGTGAAATTAATAAATGAAAGAAATGAAATCAAGGTTTTAAATTCTGACTGTAAGTTACAGAGCTGTGAGACATTTTTTATTACAAAACATTGGAGCATTTGACAGATTTGTTTCACTTGTTTTGTTCTCATTCAGCTGAAGAATGCTCTTCTTGATTTCACACGAGCAATTCACCTCCGTCCAGATCACCAACAGTATTACATGTACAGGGTAAGTCTAGATTTACAAAATGACTTGATTTATTGGTTATTTGTGTTTGATGTGAATGTGATTAAGGAGTTGTGTGTAGCTGTATATGTACAAACCTTTTATGTTATCCTTTCAGGGGGAAATCTTGTTAGAGATGAAGAATCTTGAGCTAGCCAGCTTCTGTGTCAGGTCAGTGTCTTGTCAATCTTTTATTTATTTAGTATTATTATGAAATCTTTCTGGTAGTGAATCCAAGGAATCTTCAAGGGTGCCTTGCAGTGTAGGCTGAGGATACTTGAAGAGAAGACGATGTAGTTTTAGATATGGAAGGAAAACCTCAACTGGGGAACCTACAGAAAACCTAATCCACACGCACGCAAATCCTGTTAGAGGCAGGATTCAAACTGGGGTCCGCAGAGGTGAAAGGCAGGAGAGAAACCACTAAGCTAATCTGAATGCCCAGTGGTTTGATCTATCAACTTGTGTCCATAGTGTGTCTAAAAAACTATGGACTATGGCTTGTGTCTAACAAAATTAATCCACTACAAGTCAATCAAATGTTTTGAAAATCACATATTTCTGACTGTTGATTTATGGGTCAACTATAAATCAAAGCTTGTTGTTATCAATTTGGTTGAATCCACAGACATGCTGCTGAGCTTAGTCATGGTCTAGGCTCATCTGCTACTCAACAAGCAGCTGTACAGTCATTCCTTCATAACTATGCTAAGGCCATCAATGTACTCTCTACAGCAGCTAGATCTCAACCCTCTGCTCCTCTTTTTATCCTGCTGGGCAAGACACAGATTAAGGCTAAGAAATATAAGGAAGCTGTGGACAGTCTGGAGAAGGCACTTAATTTCATGGTTAGTATAGGAAAGAATATTGAGTCTTACTTACCAATCCATGAATCTATCATTGCACAGACTGCTCTGTCCCTTACCCACGGATGAAGGATAAGTCATCAAACAAATAACTTTGTTTGATTTTTGAGGGATGAGTTGAACAGTAATCTTAACTGTTTTGGTGCCTGTAGCTGTACCCTAGTTTCTTTATCAAGTCTTTCAAACATAACTTTCTTGAGGGAAATGTTGCTGGACCCAGTCATTTATAACACACTACATTTAATCTGGATTTCTGGGGCTTTGGATTGTATATGGCATGTTCAATTAGACTCGGTAAGAGACTGTGTTTAACATGATTATGTTGTATTTAATTTCAGAAACCTTGGCAGGAGCGTCATACTTGGCCCATGGAGGCTGCTGAAGTGAATTATCTGATTGGTATGTGCCACACTGAGATTCCTAACTACCTCAAGTCATTTGAAGCATTCAATAATGCCATTAAAATCAACAGCGACTATCCACAGGTAAGCTCACAGTGTTGATTCTTTGATTCTATCTGACCAAAATGGGTGTCAAGTTGCAACAAGACATACATGCGTTCATCCTCAGATAAAACTAGGTTGCAACCTGTGAACACTAGATTATTTATTTACTGTGACAGAGCTTTCTCTGCTTTCCATAGCACCTCATCTATGAAACCAGTTAAATGTTTGTCTCAGGGAGGAAAACTCCATCTGTAGCTTGAAATCCGGGCTTAAGACACATCTCTTTAGGGAAGCATTTTTAACTTAAAGTAATGTTCTATTTTCTTATTGCCCTGCTGTTTACTGCATTGTTTGTGGTTTTTATCGGGTGGTTTTATAACGGCTTGGTATGTTGTGCATTTCTTCTTTCATCACTTTTTACTGGTTTCATTTTAAATATTGTTGTTGGATCTTAGGGTAACTTTTTCAGGAACTTTATATTTTACGTGGTTTTACTGTTGTGATTGATTGCTTTTAAATATTCTGTATATTTTTCCTATGTTGTTTTAATGATCACACTTTGTGGATTTTTTCTTTTGACCTTTTCATGATTTTACTTTTTGTGGTTTAATGTTTTAGTTTTTCTTGTTGTAAAGCGCATTGTAAAATTGATTTGGCGCTATATAAATGTGTTTTATTATTATTATTATTAATACATGTACATTCTTCAAACTTTCTTTACATATATAATGTTTTCTCATTGTTTGTGCTTTTAAAATATATACACAAGTAAAAGCCTCCACTAAAATTGGTTAGCACTATTGCTACTGATTCCAGCAGCTAGACGAATATTTGTCCCTACCCGTCCATAATGTTGTGTATGATGTTGGTACTTGTAATGTTTCAATCATATTTATTACATTGATCATTGCTGTGTAGGAGAAATCATAGTGATTTTTCGATCATAACATTTCGTGTTTTTAAATTGAAAATAAAACCTTGATATTGCATTTTACTTTCATCTCCTGTATTCTTATTTCAATGTTTACCGTGCTTATTTGAAGGCATACTACCAGCGAGGTTTAACACGTATGAAGCTCCGTCAATCTAAGGGTATTCTGGACTTCAACCGGGCACTTGCCTTAGACCCTAAGCTATTCCAAGCCTTCCTAAGTCGAGCTGCTTACTATGGTATGAAAGGTCGCTACTCAAAAGGAATTGTTAACTGTAACGAGGCCATCAAGCTACAACCCAATAGCGTCAGGGCTTACTTATACAGGTGGGTGTACTTAGTTACTTTAACTTGTTGACCTTTTGTGTTTGTGTGAATGCCAGGTTTATAAAAGTGGAAAGGGGCAACTGTCACTGCTGTGATTTCATCCATCCCTATTGAAAAGGATTAATACTTCTACATAGTGGTTTCCTGACACCAAGCCACCTTTTATTTGTTGAGACATTGTCTCAAACCAATGACTTCCTGATATTGATGACTTATTTCTATTTTTGTTTTAGGGGTGCTTTGAAGTACTACATCCTAGCCTATAAGCTAGCCATTAAGGATCTATGTAAAGCCATAGAGATTGATAATACATGTTCCTTGGCATACTTCAATCGTGCTGTATGTTACCATACTACCAAGGATTACAGTAAAGCATTGAGAGACTATGGCATTGTGCTAATGCTAGGAGAGGCCAATGCTCTAAAGGTTAGTCAACCCTTGTGTCAATTCATCAATGTTGTTTACATTATTTAACTGAAAATTGTATCTTTATCAGACTTTTGTTCTTTCATTCCATTAATTGAGTGATGAACTGTTCTGATACTGCATTGGATGTTGTCATGTTTATTTACTTGTGTAGTTTTTAACTAATGTCTTAAATAATTGTTTATATGGTAAAAGTTATTATATATTTGAATTACAGAAATAGACTTTAACCAATCAACTCTGTGAATTTTTTTTATTTTTATTTTTTTTTTTTGGGGGGGGGGCTTTGCTTGATGGAAAGATTGAATTTATATACATTTTAGGACTACTAACACTACTAATTGATGCTACTCCAGCAATATTGGCTCGGTACCTTGTGACCAATGGTTTTTCCAATGCTTAAAATTCGTCTCTGCCATCCAGCCGGATCCTGTGCAGTACGTACAGTCTGATCATATTTAAGGCCGATGTCATTTAAGTGGTCTCTGATCTGAGAAATGTAAGTGCAGCGCAGTTCTCCACTCTGTTCAAAGGGTTCTGATGGTTAGTTTTGTGAGTTCAAGAAGACAGCGAGAGACACCTTGGGTTTCTGCAGTGCATGGCCAATAAAGCAAAGGCGACTTCTTAACCCTGGGAGCCGAGTCTACCAATACTTTACTGCCTAGCCACTTTTGCCTCATTGGAAGGCACTTTTAATTAAGTTTGTTTTTATCTGTTTCGGGCTTGTGGGGTCGGGGTAGGGGGCTGGGGTGGATGTTGAAGTGGGCGGGGGAGTTGTTGTAACATTACAAAAGGCTCTGAACATTACAAGCTTGGTTCACCTCCAAAAAGCATGGACATGTACATCAAACAGTCGCTGGAATAGGGTTGTGCACAAACGAATGGACATTTGTATATTCTTTCTTTTTCAGTACAGTCTCAGTATCAATAAAAATACTGTGAACATTACATGTCTGGGCCTCTGAAAAACCCCAATAAACATCAAACAGTCGCTGACACAACATAGTTCCAAGGTAATTCCCATCTAGAATGACAGGACTTTACATGCTTCTATGGGTGTGTACAAAAATATTGGGGTTTTGGGTTACTTGCTAATGGAAATGCCTGCTGGCAACCTTTGAAGGGTCGTATTGACCTTTTAGTAAACTCAACCCCCCTAGACGACTACACTATCTTAAAGGGGGGGGGGGGTATGATAGAGGATTACATGAAATATAACCAGAATCGACCGAACGGTTCTTTTTTTTATAATAAAATATAAAAAAAGTGCCTACCGCGATCGTCTCGTGGCTTGATGCAGGGTTAATAAGGTGGTCGGATGATTTTTGGACAACACTCTGTGAATGGAAAATGCATTAATTTGTGTTTGTCTTGGTGTGATTCTAATAGGTTCTGATCAACAGAGGTTTGATGTACTTTGCTCAGAGAGATTACAGGAATGCTAAGGAAGACTTTGCTCAAGCTGTAAAGGTAATTAAAGATGCAAGGAGTTTGTTTGACAGTTGCATCTCAGTGTGGAAGGTTTCTTAAGATCAAGAAACCCTGTATGCTTGAGTTAATCTTTTCTATGTTTTTTGTTATGTTTCATCTCCCTTTTGTTAAGGATGTTTAATAATTCTCAGTTTATATTCACATTTTGAGAATCTTTCAAGAATTGTTCTAAGATTGCTTATTATTGCTCTCTACAATTATGTTCATCTGGGTTTGGTGACAATACAGAGTATAAGATATTCAATTAATATTTTACTAATAACTAATTTTTGATTAATTTACAGATGGATCCAAGAGATCCGAAGATAAGACACACGCTCGGACTTTGCTGCCACAAGTAAGAATAAATCCAATGATTTTATTTTCTCATAAAAACTGAAAGTTTTGTTTACATTTTATGCACTCTTTTTACAGTATTTTGTTTTAAACTGATCAAAACTATATTGCAAGTCTTTTGAGTTTGTTTTTCAATTACCAAACCTTGAAATGTTCTTCTTCTTCTGCTTTCTCTCAACTATTCAGAGCATCATATTTTCCCCTTTGGCCTGCTCTTTAACTAGCTGCATTAATTAGACACAGATAGGAACCATTCAGCAGGATTGTCATGTATAGAACCATAACTCTCTCAACAAACTTGGTATTTATAAAAAATACTATACTTTGTATTCTAGCAATGCCTGCACTGTTGATCCAAATTCACTTGTGCAACTTTATTTGTTTCTATTTCAGACTAAATCGTCTTGAAGATGCTGTGACAGTCTTCACATCAGCTTTAGAGGTGGATATTTTCTTCCTGGACGCATACATTGGTAGAGGCAATGCCTTTATGGACTACGGACACGAGATAACCAATCAGATGGCAAGGTACAAACTTGACCACATTGCAGTGTATTGGAATTTGAATGAGGGTTGTTTTTGCAGACAGTAAGGCAAAATTTGTCGGAATAAAATATAGTAGTTGTTGTATTTGCATTTTTATTTATTTTTAAGTATTAGTTGATAAAAAATTTAAAAAATTGTGATTGAGGAATTCGTAATCAGAATGACTTTTTCCATCCCTTTTTATTACAGAAATTACAGAAATTTGTTAAATCCCTGAATCTCTGCATTGTTTTTGTTGTCTAATGTTGGCCTGTGTGTTTTTTTGTTTGATCCAGGCGTGATTATGAGAGAGCGCTTCATCTTGACCCTAAGTGTCTACCAGCTAGGGTCAATCTGGCCTATAATCTTCAAGTCTCTGGTCACTTCCAGCAGGCATGGAACCAGCTAACAGCTTGTTTAGAGGTTGATCCAGGTAAGCAACATTATTAGCCCAGCATCATCTGTAGTTTTGTGACTGCTAAATATTTACTTCAAAATCCTGTTAAGCAGTTACTGCAAAAATATATACTCAAGTTTCTGTGTTGTAGGCTTTTAAAGGTATTGAACACTTTTGGTAACAGCTCAAAATCAGTGTCCACATTTGTTGTGATTCAACATATGCATGAACAAACAAACCTGTGAAAGTTTGAGCTTAATTGGTCATCGAGGTCACGAGAAAATAGTGAAAAGAGACCTTATGTGTTTTCTGTTTTTTCAAATTATCGCACGTGATAAAAACAATTGTTTTACTCATTTCTCAGAAACGATAGCATTTTAGGCAGAAATATTTTAAGGAACCCTTTCTACCATTACTTACTTTAAATCATGTAAGTTATGTGTGAATCTGTGAACATTGTGTTTTTCGATCTTACCTATAGTGTACAGGGCATTTAAGTGAGAATGAAGATAATATCTTTGGTTGTATTTAATTATGTGGTCTTTTAAGAATGACCATTGTTTGAGCGACATTAAAGACTGGTACATCCTTCTCTTTAATGATGATGCAGATTACAGGCCAGCCTTAGAGGGCCGTGCAGTAGTCTGTCTCCAGATGAGTGATACTTTTGCTGCATTTTTGGATCTCAATGCTGCCTTGAAGCTGAAACCGACTGCTGAGTTATACACAAACCGTGGTGTTGTCAATCAGTTTATGCAGGATCATCATAACGCAATGAGAGATTACCAGTCAGCAATTAAACAAGATTCAACATATGCCTTGGCATACTTTAATGCTGCCAATTTGTACTTCCATAATCGCCAGTTTAGACAGGTGTGTATTGTTTCTCTAATACTGTTGACATGAAATGGCCCAATCTGTATGTTAGGTTTTTTTAAGGTATGTTTTGGTTGCTCCAGTCCTCATTGAACTTAAGTCTCACTTTCATTATCACAACCTTGTCTGTATTTGAAATAGAGATTATTGATAATCAAGATTATTACAGTTTTTCATCGATCAACAGGCTTGTTTTTCACAAAGCACCAAGATTCATCTTTAAAGATGAGTTGTCAATATTTCTATAGTGATTTGTATTGTGACATCACACTTTTCTTAGCATTTAAGATTGACACAAATCTTAAGATCAGTCTTTGCTCTTTATGAAACAGAACCCAGATTATTTGTTTAAATGGAGCTTCTTCTCTTTTTGTTCCTTTTGCACTCTTCTTTTTTTTCTCTCTTTGCAGCGAAGTGTTCGTCTTATTTATTATGGGATATGTTGCGTATTAATTTGTTGTTTATTTGTAACGTACATTTTGCAGATTTACAAAACTATTATGTCGTTTAAGTGTTGGAAATGTAAACATGTGCTAACAATTAATATTTGATGAATGTATGTTTGTATATAGTTTACTAAGGACCAATGTAGTTTTACATTTTCAAATTAAATATACAAAAATTAGTATAGTAATTAGTATAATAAGTAAATTAGTATATAAATAAACTGACCCAATATATAACATGTTATAATTTATAGGCAGTTGATTTCTATACCAAGACATTGGAGCACAATCCGAAGGACGAGTCAGCCGTTCTCAACAGAGGAATAACAAAGGTATAAAAATTAGGAATTAGGAATTCTGAAGATATTATTTGTAATATTACTGTGCATGATTAAACTTGCTCTGGGTAGTATTTTTGCAACAGAAATAACTTTGTTCAGGAAATTTAATTTAAAAAAAATCAACTTCTCTGTCTTGAATTCTTGACTTATGAAAAAGGCTCCTGAGGCCATTCTGTTATCCTGTTTGTCTTTATTCTTTGCTTTATAAAACCATGATTCCAGGGTTATAATGTATGTGATGTTAATGTGGATTATTTGATTTGACACATTGTTTCTTTGGTCTGTGATTGCAGGTACTGATGCGCGATGCTCGTGGTGCGCTTGAAGATTTCCAGCTAGCTGTTAAGATGAGCCCTCTGTCTGCCCATGTTTACTTCAACAGAGGCAACCTTTATGCCTCCCTGCGCAGATATGAACTAGCAGAAATAGACTATTCAGAAGGTAGTACATTTTATTATGAAATACCAAAGTCTAACACCCTGGGTGTTGATGTATTATTAAATATCCACAAGTGTTATGTGTTGTGTAACGCATGTAAAAGAACCCAGTGCACTTATCGAAAAGCGAAGGGGTTCTGCCCGGTGTTCCTGGTTGTGGCTGCTGAATGCGCCGTAGCACCTTGTAAAAAACATAATAAGGTGCTACATAATTGGGTCTCATAATTCATAACTTCAATAACCCATCTTTCTGTTTAAAGTATATACTAAGCGCCTTGAGTTCCTTGTTTGGTAGATACGTGCGCTATATAAGACTTCAATATTATTATTATTATGTTTAATTGTCATTTGATTTTAATTTTTTGTTTGTCTGTTTGTTTGGGTTTTTGCACAACAGCTCTAAAGTTGCAGCCTGATGACCCTCTAGTTCACAAACGCAGGGCTGAAGTACGAGGTAAAATTGGCAGACGTGCAGATGCAGTTAAAGATTACAAGAGAGCGATTGAACTCCAGAGCAAGAAGCATCCAAGGATTTAGCTTCACCTGATATTAAACCTCTACAAACAAGGGAGTGACAAAGCTTATCTAGCTCTCAATATGCTGACCAAGTGCTGATGGATTTAACATCAACATTAATTGGGAAAATATCAGTTTTGTGGATTAATATTGATAATGAATGAATGAATAGTTAAAGGTATCGTACACGTTTGGTAATGACTCCAAACAAATATTAGCATAAAAAATTACTTGGTAACAAGCAACGGAGAGCTGTTGATAGTATAAATCATTGTAGGAAACGACTCCCTCTGAAGTAACGTAGTTTTTGAGAAAAGAGGTAATTTCTCACTATCTGAACGCACACAAATTTGTACAACACGGGTGTTTTTTCTTTCATCATTTTCTTGCAACTTCGATGACCAATTGAGCCCAAATTTTCATGTTATTTTATGCATATGTTGGGATACACCAAGTGAGAACACTGGTCTTTGACAATTTCCAAACGTGTACGATACCTTTAATCGTGTCAAAATGTTTTATAAAACACCACATGAAAAAAAAGTATTGTTTTGATTTTACCCTTACACCCATGTGTGTGTAATAAGCTCTGTAAATTTAGTCCTGCATAAAAATATCCACATGCTACTCAGTCGGGATTTGAGATCATGATCCCTGCATTCTAGAGCAGCTGATGTCCTAACTGCTACACCATCGAATGTACCTAGAGACGAGGGGCCAGTTTAAAGGAACATTACAGAATTGGTTTTTGCTCACAAAACAGTGTAAGCACTTTATATAATCCACCATATACATAAACTGACAAATCTGTGGAAGTTTGAGATCGATCGGCCATCTGGGTCACGAGAAAATAGTGAAAAACCGATTAGGTATTTGCATGTGTTATACAATGCATGAATAAAACGCTCATGAGCGATAAACTCCAATCGGAAATTAGTTTTATTTATTTCTCATCATATATGGCATTTCAGACAGAAATATTTCTAGGGATGTTTTCTACTATCATCATCATTAGACCGTGTAAGTTTTATGTAAATCTGTGATCTTAAAGAAAATTTTAATTACCAGTTCTGTAACGTTCCTTTAAATCGTATTTATTAGCAAACAATTTATCAGATGTAATAATTGCACCCGGGATATGAAAAAGCTGGGGGATTTTTCAATTCCATTTTTGCCCGCAATATTTGGTGAATGCACATAGTGTTAAAAGAGAAGTAGCGCCAACTTGGCGCTACCTAGAGAGTAGAAACAATGTCTTTGTTTGAACAATTTCAAAAATCACTTCCTTAGTCATCCTCTTCACGTTCACATGAAGAGGATGACTTTTTAAATAAAGCTATGTCAAATAGTTTTTGTCAATACTGTAATGATAGTATGATTCCGTCCTAAATTTCAAAATACACATAATTGTTTTGACTGTTTATTCATGTATTTTTATTATTAAAAATGTTCTATAGTGTATTATGGAGGAAACTTACATGTGTGTATATATGGAAAGAAAAAGTAGTTTCAATGCTGGCCAATGTTTAAAAAAATATACATTGTTTTTATGGTTACCAAAGTTTAGAGCTTGTACTCTTGGTAATCTCACTGATGATATTCCGTCCAAATTTCCTTAATCTGTGTGTGAACTGTACGTAATATTCTATTGTGTTTTAAAATATAATGTTTTGAAAATAAATGTTTATTAGAAATTGCTTTGCATCAAAACATGGTTAACTTGGTGTGAAATCCTGTAAAGAGAAACACAAGACTCGTGAAATATAATCTCAAACCAAATTTATTCACTCAACCTTACTGACAATTATTAAGTAAAACATAAATAATGTTAATTATCTGGACAAAACACTTATTAGGAACAGGCCCGTAACCAGAAATTATCGGTGCATTAGCGTCATGCAGCGACGCAGGAGGGGAGTTGGAAATTTTGAAAATGAAGGACCAATTCAAGCAATTTTCTTATGTGCACCATTTGTATTTTTTTTCAGGGGCAGACTTTTTTCTTCTTTTTTGATTTTTTTTTTTTTTTTTTTTTTGGGGGGGGGGGGTGTGTGGTTCCCCCCCCTGCAGTTACGGGCCTGATTAGGGTCATCCTTAATGCTCCCCTTGTACCAGTTTCCAACTCCCAAATTCCCCTTGGTTGATGTGTTGATGTATGTACATGTAAGGTTAATTGACTTTTCATTTGCTATAGACCTTTCTTTTGTTGATAAACAAACCGCGCTGGTTGGCATGGACGGCCGAATGTTAGCAAAACATTCAATCCTGTTAACAAATATTGTGTCCAAATTCAACATTTCTGTAAACTTTCAATCAACCGAAAATACATACCATGATTGGTTGCTTTGTTTCCAACAAATTCAACACTATTTTTGAATATTTGTGTAACATTATTACAAACTGTGGCTATCTGCTTATGCTTTGCATTTATGGCTTTCCATAGTTTTCCAAACTCGGTTGGCAAAAACTCGGGCTGTGACGTTGCAAAAGAAAGGTCTAAAGAGGATAAAAATTCAATGCATCATATCACTTAGAATAGAAGTCCAGGTACCAGACACCATCTAATCAAGGAAGGGATCCTCTAAAAAAACAATTTAACTAATAACAATAAAATTGTCAAATATCATACATGCAAAACAATTTCATCACTTTTGAAAACTGCAGATGGTTTCAAATTCTTACTCATATTAATGTATAACAACTGACTTGAACAAAATGGGGACTTTAATTTAAACAAAAAAATAAAAAATAGTTTTAACCATTTACTGTGTATTTAGTCTAGCTCAATCAACCTTGTTCACAGGGAGGATTGATCTCGTCGCGCCGTTTTTTCCCAGCATGCCTTGCTCCCTCATATCCCCCTGGAATTAATTCATTAAAATGTGCTAGAATCTAGCAAGTTTTAAATTAGGCCTGTAGTAGATCCATTCTACGCGCGCTTTAGTGTGGTCTCCTGCAAACCGCCGGCATCAAGTCACAGTGAGAAACTGGTACCCTCTCATTCTTCTTTGATCTTGTGGTATTTCTAACTGCATGCAGTTTAAGGTGACCGTGTAAAAACAAGATTCATTTGAAGTTGAAACGCGTCAAAATACTTGCATTTTTACGAGAGCGTACCATTGCGTACTAAGCATTCTTCAAGCGCCATGCAAGTGCTCGAAAGTTGTCGCAAAGTATTCACTTTAGATAGCCAATCAGCGTTGTTTTTCTACCAGGGGTTAGCTGCCCATGGTAGCAAGGCTGCAGCTCAATAGATTCATTAACCCTTAGAGACCATTCATTTCGGCAAACCGGTAATCATCACCATACACCCAGACATGTTTTTAGTGTTGATTTTTCAAAATATTTTTTTCTTGTTAAGGTGTCTAAAAAACCCAATATAAACAGAAATTTGGTTTTGTTTTAGATACTATAACATGGGAAACATCAGACCATCCAGAATAGCATGCAACAGAGTCAATATAAAAGAATGTTTGTTTGGCCTTTTTTTGTTTTCTTGTGATGCCTTTGAATGTTTCATCGTTTTCTCTTCTTGCGAGGAACCCTTTTTCTGCTGTCATGGCTTGAGCTGCTGCTACTGCTACTGGATGAGGTATCCGATTCATCACTACTATCACTACTATCATCACTTGTGGACGAGTCTGAGCTATCTGATGAGTCACTACTAGAGGAGTCTGACGTATCACTCTCAGAATCCTCACTGTTTGATGAAGAAGAGCTTGAACTGTGTCGCTTTTTAGATCTGTCAGTGTATAAAATTGTGGGAAAATAACAGTAACAAATTATTTTGTTGGGGGTGCCTTTAGAAACATGAAGGTTTTTTTCAAGAAAGAAACTTGCCACACAGTTGAGCAGAGATTTAATTTAGTTTTTACCTTTTGTCCTTTGTGTGTGTTGTGGCTTTAGCATCAGTCTTGGGGCTGTCGAATGAAAAAATATATTAACAATTCAGTATTTTTTAACAGTGCATTTTGATGCGAGGACCAAAAAGTGTTCTGACTTGGGGGTAAAACACTTTTGGGACAACAGAGAATGTCACTTACACTAACTGCCTCTCTGCCTCTTGTTTTGCCTGCTTGATTTTCTTGTTAAGGTGCGACATTCGTGAAGTACGCTGGACATATTTTCTTTTTCCTGAACATTCGTATGTCCAGTGACCTATCTCCAGGCATTTTTGGCAGCGGACATTCTCTTTGTTTTGACTGAAAAAAGAGAGAAACATTGATTACATTTAACTTCAAATATTAACTCGTACAAACAAGTTGAGATTCATGACGTGATGAAGCCTATGATGCACTGAATCATGTATTTTATTCAATGACTCAATGTACTCAAAATGATAAATCAATAACAATGCATATATGAGATGATTAAAGTACAGATTAATATTATGAGCACAATGTCTGAACATTGCTCAGACCATGCAGAAATGAACACTCTTGTTAAATCTGAACTCTCCCCTGGAGCTTATGTTACACTATCGCTCTCCACAATCTCATATCGTATTTACAATCTCATTTAGTCATACTTTGATTATCTAGGACAGAAGTAAAATCTGAAATGAAGATCCTTGCTTAGTAGTGTAGGCCCAGTAACTGGGTCACTGTACTCCTCTGCAAATTTGTGCGCAATGTGCAAATTGTACAAATATGTAGAATGCGCTCAACATCCAGATCCCATTTAGTTGCGATAATCGTAACCCTCCATTCTCCCGACGGTCGATCACATTATGCATCAGAGAGGCACAGTGTCCTGTTTGACCCCATACATCCAAATCATAATACACCCTGTAACTGGGGCGCTGTACTCCTTTCTTGATATTTTGACTTAAGCGGTCGACTGTTCAACTCAAAATTTGAGTACAGCGCCCCATTTACTGGATCTACACTGATTGCTGCATGGTTTTGGTCCTAAAAACATTGATTTAGAGCACAGAAAATGATTGAGAATACAATTTAATGCTAGACACAGTAACTGGGGCACTGTACTACTTTTTCAAAATTTTGACATTATCAGTCGTACATTCAAATGCCTAATGTTGCATCTTACAATTTACATGTAGCTTAGACATATCAAGAAGCCAGTAGGCGTATAAAAGTTATTTTGTTGGGTATTTTTGTCGTTCTCAGGCATTTTTCATAGCCAATTGAAGATCCTTCAGGGAAAATATGACCGTAACCTAGGGCGCTAGTACGACCGATAACGTCAAAATTTTGAAAAAGAAGTACAGCGCCCCAGTTACTGGGTCTAATTTAATGCCTGATATTTCATCTTTGACATATTGAAAAGCCTAGTGCATCAATCAAGTAATTTTCCATCTATTTTGTCAGGTTGTTTGATTTGAGTTGTTTTGGGCAATTTTTTTTAAAGTGGATGCTCGGGAAAAATCAAAGCAAATCGCTGAAACAAACAAAGTTACTTAATTAAACATTTACTTAAAAAATAAACACGTTTGCCTGGGGCGCTGACTAGCAGAGTACTACGTGTAGTAGTACTGCGTGTAGTGGCTGGAGTAGTACGACCGTCGAAGTCAAAATTTCAAAAAGAGGAGTACAGCGCCCCAGTTACATACTTGGCATGCTTGGTTTAGTTTATTATTACACTAATTACAGTCGGATTTGTATTTGTATATTGTAGCTAGCTGTTTTTGTTTTTTTTCGAAATACGATTCATAATTTAGAAACTTTTTGGGCCAGTTGTGACTTGTAATCGTACCTTATTGTGATTATGACAAGAGACCGATAGTCAATAAGTTACTTAAAATGTTTAACATCTGTCACACAGGCCATTAAATGTAAAACAGGACATGACCCAACTTACTTATTTTTAGCTTTGACTACTGCCATGTAAGTCGCCATCTTGAAATAACTTGAAGGGAGACCTCTATAGTCTAAAATATGTCAGGGTTTGCCTGGTCCCCTGTCTTTATCAGCGCCTCGAAGTGTGACGTCACTGGCCAAATACCTCCTAACTTTTACAACCAATCAGAGGCTGACTTACTGAGTGATTTGACACACGTACATTGACACACCTGTTTGAGGTTGGGACGTCTGCTTGGACTGATTGATACTGTCGAATTACAAGAACATTTTTGTTGAAGTTTTCTCAGGTTGACATCGTTGTGTTATGTGAAGAAGCTCAGTATGAAGTAATTTTGACATTATTAATAATAGTTACAACCAGTCAGATAAATGTGCCAGTTTGTATTAACCTCACGGATAAAAAGTGTTTTTGAATTTCGGCGGCAAAAAATTGGCAAGCTAGTCTCACAATCACTGGATGTGTTACCCTCTGTGGAGTACAGACTACAACTTTACAAGGTGACAAAATGGAACATTTTTACTGTATCCCCAATTAGGACCAAGATTTGATGGTAAGTGAAACATTTAACGTTCTGCTTGTGTGTTGTTTGAGGCATTTTCTTTTAATTGTTGTATGTGGAAAAAAATCAGCACTTCTCATTTCATCTGTAAAGTAATCAACTATGAGGCTGGCCCTTCCCACAACCACCATCGTCAAACACCTTGTCTGGTTTCTTTCCAAGTCATTGTTAAAATCAGAACAGGCTTAAAACAGACAAGTCAAATGAATCAAAACTATTTATTAAATCAATCATATTACATGAACAATACATTTTTAGACAAGGTTCATCTTCTGTCAGAGATTTTGTGGACAGTCAAGTTGTGCAAGTGAGGGGGTCATCATATGCAATTTCTTTAAAAGTAATTGAGACACAACTATTTCTCTGGAGGATTGATAAAGGACTAAAATTCATAATTAGTCAGCTTTCAGATTTTGATACAAATCAGTCATGTGTCGATGAAATCATCTGAATGCTTTGAATATCAAGGTTTAACCTCATAGAGAAGTATGAAACATATTTTGATAGATGTTATGCATGACATCATTTGAGTAGGGCGCCCTCATGACCAGGGGTCAAAAGAAGATAGCTCATTGCCTGTTCCTGTGTGCTGTGTGTACATAGATGCGTTTACATTATTTCATCATCGTTTTACCTCTAAGATGGCAGCTTGATGACGTTAGTGCATAAGGTCCATTTAAGTTTGAATTCGATTCTTTAGCTTATAATTTCTATTGTGCTTTGTTGATATGATGGACAATTGTATTCTAAATGGTATGAGGACAGTTAACTTGATGTAAACCAAGTCAAAAACATCAACTGTTTGCATGAATTCCCAATAATGCTTTCATGACAGTTTGGTATTAAAAACAGTCATCATAATGTTCCCTTACAACAATAAACAACACATAAAGAAACAATTAATATGATACAAAAACCAATGTGATGAAGTATGAAGAGTTTACTTGGAGACATGTGAGACACACATGACATGTTTAGTTGTAAATAATTCTCATTTCTATTCATTCAAGTGTAATATCAATCTTACAATATTACTCAAATCTTCTACATGAAAGGACTATGGTCAATAGTTTTTTACCAATTAGTAAAGCACATGAAGAATTATGGTTTAATCTTGTATAATAAGTAAAATTTCTATTAAGAAACATGAGCCATTCACAGTTCAATTATTAAATGATTAACAACTGTTCTTATCACAATACTAAATTACAATAATGTAACTAGGAAATTTTCATCAGCAACATGTCATAATGAGTGTAATGTGTATAATGTTCACGGGTATTGGTTTAATCCGTCTTTATGGTGAGGCCACTCTACTTGAATTTTACCCATCTTATGAACTTCAAATGGACGGCAAGGTGAATTGGCATCAGGGTACCAATGACTCGACTTCCCTGGATAATGAACAACTACTGGTCCATTTATATCTGTGGTTTCTAAGAGAGACAAGGTTGGTCGAGTTTTGCGAAGAAGTACAACAGAAACAGCACATGATTTCATTGGACGAAGTTCCAGGGCCGTTGAGTAGTTTTGGATGATGACAGAATCCTCCCCGGCTGGAATAGCTGGATTACCATGCCATTCATACAACACATCAAGCCCAGCATTTTTAGCATATTTGCTGAAATATCCCCATGTTTCTTTGTTCTTCTCATTGTCAATGTAAATAACAACTGCACCAGGCTTGAGCTCACGCAGAATAGCCTGAAATAGGACACTTTTTTCTGGATCATCTCGCATGAAGGCAAACACAGCTGAGAAAGACTTTACTAAAGTTAAGATTTCTGCTGTTCTGATGGCATCCAATACTAAGGATTCAATTGTTGAATCCCTTACAAGATCACATCGGAAATAATCAACAGGGAATGGCTCTGGCAGTTTTTGATGAATTTCTTTCCAGGCTGTCTTCCAGCTTGGAAATGCATCTAAGATGCTACACTTGAGCATAGGTATGGGGATCAGATTAGTGTCTATAAAGAACTTCATCAAACCCACAAGATCAGGTGCTGGACCACCTCCAATGCAACAAACCCTGAGACAATTCATCTGTCTCCATCTTTGAATGATACCTGAGAATAAGAGGCTTGGTTGAAGTAGAGGCTGTAGAGCCATGTACATCATGTGGCAATGCTGCATGTAGTACAGAAATACATAGGCACAACGGTTTGCAGAGTCATCCCATTCTGATCTGGACCATGGATCTGTGTCTCCTAATTTACATCTGTACGTCTTGGAGATCATTTGTAGTGCAAACTTGACTCTGTACGCTTTATCTTGGTTAGATTGACCCTCAACATGGCTCAGGAGCTCAGGAAGAACTTCACTCACGAGGTCTCGAAAGAAATCTCCAGCATTCTGTGATTCTGGAGACAAGACGCTCAAATCTAGTGCCGCCTCATTCTTGATTGAAGTTGTCATTGTGCTGCACCTCTGTAATAAGATTTAGAACAGACACTTATAAATTTATGTAAATATTTCAAAATTTGATGTATCACGCCTCCTGCCTTTCCTTATATTTTATTTATATATCATTATAAATATCAATCATTATCAAGGGGGGAAAAAAAGAAAAAAAGACCGACGTACGTTGTCCTCCCAGTAATAATAATTAATTAATAGAACTGTAGTGTAGTGTGACATTTATTACTAACTATTTATTATTTCTTTCTATGGAAAGCACAGTATTTTGGAAAACAATGAAATATAATTATCTTTAATGAATAGACCTTTAGTGACAGTTTGTTTGATAGCTATACTTAAAAATGAGGTGTTCGTGCTTGTATTGCACGAACACCTTTAAAAAAAACCTTTAAAAAACCCCATGCATACATCTTATTCTTACATCATGACATACATCACATGCACGGCCAAAGGAGAGTCCATCCTTACGAATACGACACGTATAAAAAAATGCAATCTAGCGACGGTTCATTTTATTTGAAAATCCAGATCGGACTAAACCTTACATGTTCTCATTCAATAGTCAGACTATATCTCACCTTTATTGTGTTCGGTTTCCCCCGTTATTCTTCAAACAATGTTTTCAACTTTGTGCAGTCGAACTTCGTCTGACCTCGTCGATAAGCTTGACCAAGTGAGGGCGCTGCCACGACTACTCCGTCCAATATACGGCTCTGTACTCCGTGTGCGTGTGCTAAGCGGAAAACCATAGACTGGTCCCCTGTCTTTATCCGCCCGCAAAGATATAAAGACAGGCACTGGTCTTACAGGCCCAATGATATCAGTGGATTAACTTGCAGTGACGTTAGCTTTCAATTCATTTAATAAGATTAGTCTGCTCCGAAGTGACGGAGTTCGTCAGCTACATACATACTTTTGATCGTCTGATGCATGCATGCTGCGTCTGCATAATTTTTGTATTTCTGCAATAAAGTGTAACGTCTGTGTGTACGTATACGAACGTATGAAGGGATGCGAGGTCAAAGGTACATCTGGCAGGATCCCGCCAGGTGCTGAAGGCTGGTATCTGGCGTTTTTCATGAGCCTCGAAGCGCGACGTCAGATGTTCAGGCTAGAACCGCCACAGAATCTGGGTGCGTTCGATTAGCTTCTCTGGCTCGACCCAGGTGTGACCCCAGTGCTTGTGGAGCGGGTTATACTTGGGTACGACCCGGGTGATCCACAACAATGACGTGGAAGCTACGCGAACGCACTGGGGTCAGACCTGGGTCGAGACGTCATGGTCTATTAATAGGGAGGTTTAGCTGCACGTTACGCGAGCAAAAACGTGAACGTGAACGTCAGAAAATTGTGTCATTCTAGGTGACGTCACCACTTTGGGCTTATTTCATGCTCACGTATGACGTCTGCACGTACGTACCTGACGTGAGAAATGGTAACTTCACGTATGCACGTATGTTTGTGAGATTTTTACAACAAAATTTTCTGACGTTCACGTTCACGTTTTTACTCGCGTATGGTGCAGCTAAACCTCCCTATTATGCTATATGGAACCGCCGTGTGCCGGCTGATTCGGCCGCAGCATAGTGCGGAGTTGATCGGTGACGAATAAATCGGCGCTCCTACCTGGAGCTCCTTGTTCATTGCATCGTTTTTTAAGTATCGTTATCAATTATCATATTTGAAATTTTTAGCACGAACAACGTTTGCTTTGTAAATTAACTTGATGTGATATGATTTTGCAGTCAGTAATGTTTGAGGCTGAGAAGCAACAACGGGCATGATTTTTATCCCCGCCGATCGAACGGCGGCGTTTTATTTTAACGTTTGGGCATGGCAGGCCACTCAAGTTTCACAGCTCTGAATATTATGTTCGAAAAAATCATAATATTATATATAATAACAATTAAAACAAATGGAACAAATACAGCAGTCCATTGCTCTACTCGATCATTATTGCAGCGGAGATACGTCTCCGGGAAAATATCATAAGCTATTTTCCACGTACCCCATCATGAAAAAGCTTTAGGCCTACATTATGCAAAGTACAGTAGCTCTCAACGATGTAACTGGACGTTATTGAGGCTGTACAAAGTTGTATGTTTGGCGTGACCCGACCGACCTTAAAATGCAGCTGGCCCAAAGTTAGGGACAACAATAAAACATTTCCGCAGAACTTAACTGTACGAAATAGTGTTTTTTCACCATGTCCTATAAATACATTTCCATGCCACATGCATTGAACGTTTATAAAAGTACCAATCATGGAGTAAAAACAATTATTTTTTTCTCAAAATGCTGTCACTGTCAAGAAAACATGATTTAAAGACCCTAAATCACCATTGCTTTAAATTTAATGCGGAAATTAAGCACGCCGTGTATGGACAAACGCTCTTTAATTTGTTTTCACACTAATACAGGACCTCCTATACTTAAATTTTCACAGATTGGTACGGTTAGGTGAGTGAAATGATTTGCTTTTCCATTTCAAACCCCAAAATATACCTTTAATTTCAGTAAAAGATGGAAAAGCTGACCAAAGAAAAGGCCTATATACACAAGGTACAAAATACATTTGCAGCTAGTGTGTTCTGTTTTGTGAGTTACATTATTTTGCCGTAACACTTGGTTCATTATTACCAAAAGCGTTTAAAGGGTCTGTATACGTTGGGTAATGACTCTGAAAATTAATGGCAATACCTTACTTACTTGGTAAGAAATACAGCAGCTTTGGATAGTATAATGTATTTTGAGAAACTTTTCACTTCGAAGTACTGCGGTTATGGAAAAAGATATCACTTTTTATCCCCACAAATTTGAATCTGAGAAGCGTTGCTGACAGTAACGTTTCTCAGATTGTGTGTTCCAATTGCAGATTATTCATCCTGCGTGGACATCACCGCTCCACCCCAGATTTTAGGCAATATCTAAAAAACACTACCGCCTTTTGAAATGAAATTTTCACAGATTAGTTTTATGGTATATATCTACAACTATATGATTGAAACAAACAGTGGGTTCCAATTACCAAACGTATACAATCCCTTTAAACATAATACTTAAAACAAAAAAACTAAAAAATCCATGCAAGCCCGTTACACCAAACATGCTTTTTCTGTTTTTAGTGACTGTCAGCCACGGTAAAAAATGCACCGGCACAGATCACAGCCATCTTTTTTTAGTATAAATAAGTTAAATAAGTCACTAAATTTGTGTGTCACATGACAAACAAATAGAAAGTGTACTGAAGACTTTCCCCCTTGAAACTATTGTGTCGCATATTTTGTGGTATTCTTTTGCCCAGTATTAGTTATTTCGAAATTGTTGCTTTGTTTATGTTGATAGGTTGGAAGATCTAAGAATAAACTGTCCCTAGACCACTGTCCGGTAATCTGGTTTTCTCAAAAGCAAAATTGACACTGTGCTGCGTTGGAGTGGTTTAAATCCAGTGGACTTAGCGATGCGTCTGATGGACTGTGCGGGCTCAAATTCGGGCAAAACCATTTCTCCGTGCCATTCAAACAACACTTCTCTGACACCTCTTGAGTACGCAATGTCCTGGAATTCTGTATGTTGATTGTTATAAAGATTGTCGATGTAAAGCACTAAAGCGCCAGGTCTCAATTCTTGAAAGATTTCACGAAGTAGATTTCCATGAGAGGTTTTTTTTCTTATGAAAGCTGCAACGGTTGAAAAGAACTTGACCATGGTGATGATATGAGCTGACCGAACAGCGAGGAGACAACGTGGACTCAGGCAACTGTCTGTCCATAATATATTACCTGGCATATATGTCATTCTGTGAAGTTGAAAATCATTAGGATTTGCAGTAGTCATTGTTTTCCAGCTATTTTCCCACTCTTGAAATAAATCGATTATCGTGCATTCTACATGGGACGCTTGAAACAGGGGTGAACTGTCTCGAAGAAACTTTGTCAGACCGACCACGTCTGAGCCAGGTCCACCCCCAATACAGCAGATACAAAGTACGGGGTTCCACCCCCAGCTTACCCGGAAAAGGTACCCAGAGTACAGCAGTGATAACTGCAAGCTTCGATACACAAGATGGCAGTGAATGGTAAAAAAGCGGTATACGTAGGCACATCGGTAGCCACTGTCACTCCAGTCGGGTCTGCTGACACGCGTATCGTGCAAGCTTTGTCTGTAAATAACTGAAATAGAATCAAAACAAAGCCGAATCCTCTCCGTCATTGCTTTTGTGTCAACACCGAGTGAAAAAATGAAGTTGAAATAATTGCCGACAACATGGTCGAAATATTTTGCCGCTTCGATTGATTGAAATGTATAAACATACAAAGGATTGTAGTACTCCATTGTTGAAATTAATAAAGTTCACCAGTTCATGCACTGTTGATATAAAACATACATGTACATGTACATGAAGGCCCACGCATACAATGGCATTACAAAATTCACAACACTGCAGGATGTTATATGACCCGGTGATCCGTCTGAAAAGCTTACTATTCTGTATTCATGATTAATGTGCAACACGCCCATTAGACTTGTGGACAAGTCGTTAAATTTCTGTCGCGGTGATAGCGAAACACGTAGTGGTTAGGGCTGCCCTCGCGAGATAGTTGCGAGAGAGCCGTTTCGCTATTACCGCAACAGAAATTTAACGACTTGTCCACAAGTCTAATGAACGTGGGCTATAGATGCGTTATTTTAAAAGGTTGCGCACTGTTGATTGTGAAGTTAAATGGCTCTCCATCCTTGAACTTTATCACTGTCTTGCTCAGTAGATTGGCCGTCGATTTTTTTTTCTGTTTCGTTTTGCAACACCTGTTTCTACTTCCTACCCCGGTTAGTCACATGGGTTTTGTCTGGCGGTTGCTCAATGTTTAATCCCTTTCCACTTTATAGTAGTCAAGTTGATTTCAGACAGGCTATTGTCTGGGGGTGTATTAACTCTATAGGCGTGCGATTTAATGCATCCAATTAATTTAGAAATGTACCGGTATGTTACAATTCAAATTTAACATTATTATTTTTAACACAGAAAGAAAGATACAAAACAATAATTGATTTAACATACATTTATTGATAGCTTACTTCATGTAAAATAAAAGTCAACAATTTGCATTATGATTCATTTTCTTTATTAAAATGTTCGTCGTTTTTGCGTGACGAATCTGCGCCAAAGCCAAAAATCCACGTTTGAGATAAACGCGTTTAAAGATTTGGGTGGGGTTTTTTAAATGCTCGTAGAACCATTCATCTTGAAAATGTTCATTACTCAAAAAATACTTCTTAACTTATTCTTCACATCGTCGAAAGAGTCGTCACTTGTCAAAACTGTCAAAATGCGTTTATTATTCGTATAGGCCTAAAAGTAAGAGTCAAGTTCCTGGTAAAAACAAAGAAATTAAAATAAATAAATAAATACAAAAATAAAAATCCTTTATTATTTTTAAATATTCCCCATAAATGGTATAAAACAAACAAAAAAGTAAGGTTAGATAAATATTGCTCACTAAAAGATTCACACCTCGCGGCCAAAACTAAACTGTGTGTATCCATAGGCCCTACATTATTAGAAATAAAGGAAACATAATGATGAATTTAAAAACGTGTGATTGTGACTATTTAATGTGTCTGTCCAAGCAATCAGTGGTGAATGTTGCACATCTCACCAATTATTGCACAACTTGAGAAGAATAGTTTCTTTGTTTATGAATAAGAAATGGGTACTTCGGTGGACACGACATTGAATTAATAATATTGTTATTGGCCTATGGACAAGACTCACGGTTTGTTTGGTTTTTACAAATCGTTTGGAGGTTCAAAAGTATTGGCCCACTGTAGAATTCTAACGATTCGTTCCCTATAAATGGTAAATATTTGCTTAGGGCACACGTATCAATTTAACCGCCCGAGAGCTAGGCCGAATCTGGCGGCCCGCCGCTGTGAAGGCTTTTACAATAGAAATGACTGGTGTCATGAATAATCCACATACTTAGCAATAGGTTTACTCAAATTCTTTCTTACACTTTTGTAAAAGCACCGCTCGGATTTTACAGAACCGCATCGGTTTGAAATCCACTTTACTGCTGAACTTCTTGATCGTTGCTGAGTATTTCTTCAATGGCATGACTGTCTTACCCGACCAGTTATATAAAATGTTCATTCCAGCAGTCTGAATAAAACTGCTGAGGAACTCCCAGCTCTTGGCTGCGTTCTCATTGTCGATGAATAGCAGCAGAGCGTCTGTCTTCATTTCACGGAAGATAGTCTGCATCCTCTGTGCTCCATCGTCTACCCTCATGAAGGCTGAGATGGTTGAAAACGTCTTGACCATTGTGACGATGTCGGCATTCTTGACTGCGTCTACGACAGGCGCTTGTAACTGTGCGTGATGAACCAGGTCGCATTCTATGTAGTCAACGGCTGGAAGCTCTGGTATATGTTCATGGATGCTCTCCCAAGTTTCTTTCCAACTTGGAAATACTTCAAGGATGGTGCACTTCAGTCTGGAGACGGAACACAGATCGTTTTCTCGTAGAAATGCAACCAACCCAACCAGTTCCGAACCTGGGCCTCCTCCAAGGCTGCAAATTCGTAGATCCTTTCCATTTGTGCTCCATTGTTGGAAAAAACTTTCTCTCTGCAATGGTTGTAAACTTAAAAACACAAGATGACTATGTTTCATGAAGTATAGAAACACATAGGCACAACGATTTGCAGGATCGTCCCAGTCAGGTCTTGATGCTGCATCAGCTAACCCTAGCTTAGACCGGTAGGTGGCTGATATGCTTCTCAGTGAGTTGGTAACCTGTTGGTATTGTTGTTGATTCTCCACCTTTGACAGAAGAGCTCCCACGATCTTTGTGAGCAGACTACGGAAATATCCTGCTGCCTTTTTGGACTCGGGAGTCCAGAGGCGAAACAGCTCATCTGATACCATCATATTTTGTATAATTGAAGCATTCATGATTTCCACATTCCTGCAATATGAAATAAACACATTTTAGAATATTATTTGAATGAATGTATAATACGAATCAATATTTCCTCGATGAATGATTTTTACATAAACAACGAAAAATCTCTCCTTTTCTATAGCAGTTTGATGCCTAGAATGACTTAATTAATTATCCTGTCGTAGCCGTAATGGCTGCTCTGTTTCCACGGTAAAGAAAATCGGCCTTTCTTTCTTATTATGATTGCTACGTTTTCCAAAATTTATGCGTTCTATAAAATTGCACCTTTTATGAGTAAATTATCAACGAACCAATATTGTTATAATTCCGACATTAAATCTGTTTTCAAATGGTTGGTCTCGTTTTATTGACATTCTATTTGTTGAAATTATGTATAGGGATAATTTAATACACAAAGAAGTGTTACTTACCAATGTACCGTCTGGTTGTTACAGAATGATGTACAATGGAGGCTTGACTGTGCAATGATTCTTCATTTTTTGCTAACAGGAAATAAGTAATTTAATAACTATTGATTGCGTTTTGGAGGGAGATACCCTTACATGAACTTACACATTGAGCGAGTCTTTGTCATATCCTATGCAAACCATATGCGGTAAATATATATCCTTATAAGAATAATTTATGCGGAGCTATATGCTTTATCATCTGCACATGAGTGGGCGGTTAAGGTTGGTTGATTATTAACATAATGCTGTACACGGTGCAATGCATACCGGTAATGATCGTTATGCCACAATGTTTGTGTCATGTAAACCGCTTTAAATTGGAATTGTAATGTTCTTGTAATTGTTTTACTCAGTCTCAAAAAATGAGTCAAGGTTGTGGCCTTCGTATCTCGTAAGTATAATGACTCTGCATAATGACCTTTCCAGAACTCCGTACCTTGTTTATACTTACGTCAAGGTCCCTTACAGGGGAATACCCTCAATTCGATGAGCAATTGGGCAAGAGCTTCCGGCTGCTGAACTTCATATTTGTCAGTGGATAACTCATTTGTCAGACTCTTGTCTCATGTGTTATTCGTATTTTATTCTGAAATAAAGCTCTAAAGGAAAGCCAACTAAAGGTAGGTTTCTGAGTCAGCGTGTGGTGAAAAAACAAAAACTAAACTCGCCCAAAATATTTTTATTTTGACTATAAAAGCATCGATTGCCAACAACGTGTACTATTTAAGAAATACTGTGTAGATCTTGCTCTATTGCAAAACTGACAGTGTAGTGGTAAACCTCACAATGGTCCTTTACCATTAACGTGTCTAAAGAAAGGGCATTGTAATCACAAATGAGTTGTGAAATTTGGCAGTAGCAGAAATTACCATATAGTCATATAATAGCCAATATACTCATAGCCATTATCGGGTTCAGCTCAATCTTCATCACTGCGTCAATCGTCCATGGTACAATATCAGCAACAGTAGTATCAACTTGTATCGTTTACTATAGCCAAACCACTCGCGGCAATTTAAAGACATCCGGTTCCAGGCATTCTAAATTTGTACATAATATTCTCTAGGACAGTAATATACTGTTAGGCTCGAAGTGTTCAATGCTGGCTTCAAGTTCACTTGTGACAGGGATCTAATCCTGTACTTTGCATGAATTATATTACAGAATGGATTTGAACAGTATTCAAACAACAACAAACGCACAGTCCTTTGCAGCACATTTCTTCCGACGTGTGTTGACAGAAACCCTCGATGGACTCCTTGATCAGGTCGATGGTGTCCATAAGTATGATAAAGTTAGACAGTCTTTAAGACAAATTTCTCAGTTGTACAGAACAGGGCTATCTCATTCAAACTCCGTGTTTCGATCGGATTGGAACGATGCTGCTAACCGATGCGCTTATGTCTTCCTGTATTTTATGCACCACTGTTACCTCGTGTACCTCTCTCTTCATCAAAACCTGACTGATATCTCAAGAACGTTGAACTCCAAGTATAATGTGAAGATGTGTAGTATTGGTGGTGGGCCAGGTTCAGACCTAGTTGGCCTCACTAAATTCCTTCGAGACACAAACATCTTCCCTTCATCGCTCCAATGCCTTGTTCTGGATTTGTTTCCCAACTGGAAACTCACTTGGGATACTATTTACCAAAATCTACCAGATCATTTCCAGGTGACCTACAAGAGATGTGACCTTGTCAGAGACACAAGACTTCCAAGTGATGTCATCAGTTTCATCAAAGATGTAGATCTACTTACGCTTGTGAAATCCTTCTCAGCGGTATCAGCATTCTTCCGAACCGACCCAAACCGAAGAGAACTACTACGTTCTATTCTCAATGAGCTAAAGCATGGCTGTTTGGTGTTGTTTATTGACAACAATTACCCAGGTGATGATTTTGAGCAGGAATTTGCATCCCCTGCTGGTCTGGACTTGTTATTTCAATTCCATGGTAAACCAAACCTACCTTTTGGTTCTTACTCGGACACTATTAGGAACTTCTGCCGGATTCTAGATTTTAGTCCAATGCGTAGCTGTGATGTGATCGTTCGGTTATTCCGCAAAAACAGACCAAGGCAAACTGGTGTCGGCAATCTTCAGTCAAGAAACCACGTGAATGACAGCGTCTTTCATCTAGCTCAACGTCAGCCTTTACGTAGCACATTTCAACCACCACCCTTTCAACAACAACATTTCGGGGCAATGTATTCCTATATCAACACTCCCATGCTTCAGCCTATTCAAAGCAGCTCCTTCCAACAACCCTTTCCTCAACATCAGTTTCCTCTAGGCAGCGCCATCCAAAATTCAACTTCCAAAAGCCAACCTTCTTCAAGCAGCTCTACCCAACGTCATTTTCCTCTAGGTAGCGCCATCCAACATCCAACCTCCCAACATCATCTTTCTCTGTCATTCATGACACGTAAAAAAGAGAATATTCTTACATCTTCATCGTCTTTAACTGATGGGGCACGTCGATTTTTGTGTCATCAGGGGACAGCACAAACACTATTGTATAATGGTACACCAGCAATTTACGATGGCGACGACAACGGTAGTGACAGAGATAGCGATGAACAAAGTATTGAGGAGGAAAAAGATACTAATGATAATAACAAAATCGATCATATTTTTGACGAAGATGACGACAAAAGCGATGACAACGACATCGAAACCAATGATGACGACAACAACGATACCGACGATCACGACGACGATGATGAGAGTTCTGATGATGAGGATGCGCATTGGGCTGGTAAAAATAATAAGTGGTTTGACTTCTTGAATCACCGCAGTCTTCTTGAATACAGTGGGGAAGATGATGAAGAAGATAAAGATCAGGGTAGTGATAATAATGATAGTGACGACAGTGAGGATGATGGTTCTGAGAATGATGCAAGGCATGAATTATTGAATCATCGTACTCCTCTTGAATATAGAGATGAAGATGATGAAGATGATGAAAAAGATAAAGATAAGGGTAGTGATAATGATGATAGTGAATACAGTGAGGAGGATGGCTCTGAGAATGATGCAAGGTATGAGTTTTTGAATCATCGTAGTCCTCTTGAATACAGTTATGAAGTTAATGAAGAAGATACAGATAAGGATGGTGATGATGATGATAGTGAAGATAATGAGGAGCGTGGTTCTGAGAATGATGCAATGTATCAGTTCTTGCATCATAGTAGTCTTCTTGAGTACAGTGATGAAGATGATGAGGAAGATAAAGATAAGAATAGTGATAATGATGATAGTGAAGAGAATGAGGAGGGGGGTGATAGTGAAAAAAATGAGGAGGATGGTTCTGAGAATGATGCAAGGTATGAGCATAGCCTTCTTGAATATAGTGGGGAAAATGATGAAGAAGATGAAGGGGAGGGGTTTGATGATGACGATGATCAGAGTGGGGAGGAGTTTGATGATGATGATGATCAGAGTGAAGAGGGGTTTGATGATGATGATCAGAGTGGAGAGGGGAGTGATGATGATGTTGATCAGAGTGAAGAGGGGTGTGATGATGATGTTGATCAGAGTGAAGAGGGGTGTGATGATGATCAAAGTGGAGGGGGGTTTGATGATGATGATGATCAGAGTGAAGAGGGGTTTGATAATGATCAGAGTGAAGAGGGGTTTGATGATGATGATCAGAGTGGAGAGGGGTTTGATGATGACGATGATCAGAGTGGGGAGGGGTTTGATGATGATGATGATCAGAATGTAGAGGGGTTTGATGATGATAATGATCAGAGTGGGGAGGAGTTTGATGATGATGATGATCAGAGTGGGGAGGAGTTTGATGATGATGATGATCAGAGTGGGGAGGGGTTTGATGATGATGATGATCAGAATGAAGAGGGGTTTGATGATGATGATCAGAGTGGGGAGGAGTTTGATGATGATGATGATCAGAGTGGGGAGGGGTTTGATGACGATGATCAGAGTGGGGAGGGTTTTGATGATTATGATGGTCAGAGTGGGGAGGGTTTTGATGATTATGATGATCAGAGTGAAGAGGGGTTTGATGATGATGATGATCAGAGTGGGGAGGAGTTTGATGATGATGATGATCAGAGTGAAGAGGGGTTTGATGATGATGATGATCAGAGTGAAGAGGGGTTTGATGGTGATGGTGATCAGAGTGGGGAGGGGTTTGATGATTATGATGATCAGAGTGAAGAGGGGTGTGATGATGATGATGATCAGAGTGAAGAGGGGTTTGAGGATGATGGTGATCAGAGTGGGGAGGCGTTTGATGATGATTATGATGATCAGAGTGAAGAGGGGTTTGATGATGATGATGATCAGAGTGAATAGGGGTTTGATGATGATGATGATGATCAGAGTGAAGAGGGGTGTGATCAGACGATGATCAGAGTGAAGAGGGTGTGATGATGATGATGATAGCGTTATAGGCCATGAAGAGTTTACTGATATGGTAGACTATAAAGATGATGAAGATATGAATGATGCCGATGAAATTCAAAGTCATTGTTTTTATGACAGTCTCGAAACTGATAGTTACTACATGTTTCCCCACGACCGTTTAGACCATGATAAAAACAGGAAGGAGCCCAGGAAGGAGGCAGATAAGGATGGCATTGACAATAACAATGACTGTGACGAGGATGGTTGTAGTTCTAAAAGTTCTGATGATCACGACTCACCATTTGTATTGCAGTCGGTCAGTAAGCTCACAGGACAAAGAAATTGTAATAGGCAAAGGTAAATCAAATTGCGAAAATTTATTTGCTAAGAGCAGCGGTGAGAAACAAGTATGGTCAAGCATTAGAGATATACCAACATCCAACTAAACATCCTTTCAGTATACACAAGTGCTTTTTCCTTACTAATTGACCACTTGTTTTCGTTTAACCGTGTTTGTTTTGTGCTCTTGCAAAGCAATAATTAAATACCCCACGAAAACGGGCTACATTGTTTCCCTCCATCCTTGGTTGCATTGGTTTCGGTTGGGAAAAAGAAAAGAAAAACAACTGGTTGCACCGAATGAAATGTGGACAACCACTGGTTCATATTTAATTGGTTGTTAATCTCAATTTATGATGTCAATGTTTTCAAATATGAGTTAAATGAAACGTTTGCTCAGTTAAAACAGTGAGATAATATAATGATACATGAATAAATACTTTAGCCCCCAAATTATAATGTATAATTACAAAGATTGAATATAATATTTTATATAATGCCAGGATAAAGATTCGTTTATGTGTAACTTCAACTCTAACCTGTTCAAAGATCACTATCCCGGGTGCCCAGACACCAAATTTAAGGACTTCGTATAGTGATTTAAAGCTCAAATAAAAGATGACACCTAGATAATACTTAACCAGTTATCTATGCCAGATAGTTTGGGGTGGTTTTTTTTTTACTGAAGGGGTGGGTGTAGGATTTACCCGCAACAGGCATGATATTCTTCCTCCACTTAAGTCTGTTTTCCGATTGTTTTGCCCTTGAAAAAAACAGAAAAACTGTTATTAGTGAGGCCTGAAATGTTTATTAGTAGAGTCTACACCGGGGTAGGTCAGCCCTTGTATTCGATAAAATGTTCGTACTTTTTTTCCAAGGACCAATCATGCCTGCCGCAAAGAAATCCGATATTTCTCTTTAAAACAACGTTGCCATATTGAGTTATCTATTATTTTTATGAAACAGACCATTGTATTTTATTGATATTATATTGGTAGAATGAGAGCAATAAACATTAATGATCTCTTTGATTTTAACCACATTTTTAGAGATTGAGAATAAACCATTGTACGTATTGAAAGCGTGTTCCAGTTTAATTAAAAACTATACTGACTTGAATCTACTAAAGAGTGTGCCAACCACGTATTAAATTGGGGCTGAATACGGGGAAATAAAACAGTTGTTTAATAAAAGGCACTTATATAAAACACAAAATTGAAGGCAAAATCACGTTTATTAGCAAAAGCATTAAAAGCAATTGCAGTGAAACAAAGCAATTGGATATTATTAAAGGCATCGTACACGTTTGGTAATTACTCAAAATATATATTAGCATAAAAACTGACTTGCACGAGCAACAGAGAGCTGTTGATAGTATAAAACATTGTGAGAAACGACTCCCTCTGAAGTAACGTAGTTTTTGAGAAAGAGGTAATTTCTCACTAAAATAATAAAAACTTCTTGCAAGAAGTTTTTATTCCTATCTGAAAGCACACAAATTTGTACAACAATAGTGTTTTTTTCTTTCATCATTTTCTTGCAACTTCGATGACCAATTGAGCCCAAATTTTCAAAGGCTTGTTATTTTATGCATATGTTGGGATGCACCAAATGAGAACTCTGGTCTTTGACAATTAACAAACGTGTACGATGCCTTTAAATGAATTGTACACTTTTGGTAACAGCTCACAATCAGTGTCCACATTTTGTGTGATTCAACATTATGTATGAACAAACAAACCTGTGAAAGTTTGAGCTCAATTGGTCATCGAGATCACGAAAAAATATTGAAACAATAGTGTACAGTGCCTTTCAGCACAACATTTGAAACACAAGCATTTTGACTCAAATATCAATGTTAGCATTCTGATGAGATCGAGAAGACTGATTAGGAACGACAAGGAACTATTCTTAAAAAATTTTAATCTCGAGGTTCTGCATTTACTTTATTGTCTGAGATTTTAGCCGTAGGCCCTATTATTTTTCATTTAAAGGCCTAGCTGTATGTATACTATTGGTAAGATCGAAAAACACAGATGTTCACAGATTCACACACAACTTACATGATTTAAAGTAAGTAATGGTAGAAAGGGTTCCTTAAAATATTTCTGCCTAAAATGCTATTGTTTCTGAGAAATGAATAGAACAATAGTTTTTATCACGCGCGATTTTTTGAAAAAACAGAAAACACATATGGTCTCTTTTCACTATTTTCTCGTAAACTCGATGACCAATATTGAGCTTAAACTTTCACAGGTATGTTTTTTGTTCATGCATATGTTGAATCACACAAAATGTGGACACTGATTTTGAGCTGTTACCAAAAGTGTATAATACCTTTAAGTCAATTTAACAAAATATTTGTTGACATTGGAACAAAATTCATTTCATTAAAAAGCACTGCAATCTTCAGAGACAATTTTGTATAGTCACAGTGTTTGCAGTAATGGTGATTTCAAGCGAAATCGGGGTTTTAAAGTTGGTACGGCCAAAGATGGGCTGGGCGCGAGAGACTAGTAAGAGTTCTTTCTCAACTTAACACTAAGCGTTGCCCTAGCCCCTTCCCTGCCCTCCAAACCCTGCACCAGTCTCATGTAGATCCCAATAGTCCATTATACCAGTAAAACATTTAAAAAAAAATACCCATTGGCTGTGCCCATAATTACAACTGCCAAAACCATTGGACAGATGCACAGAAACACTTATCTTTTGCGATACAATTTCCATTTCAGACCTCCGCAATCACACTACGGTGTTTTTTTGTCTGGTTTCCTATTATATTAGTCTAAAGTTCTTTACTGCAAACAGCTCACTAAACTTGTACTGTAAAATCTGCCACATTTTGGAAGGCAGTATAGTCTATAGACCCTAACAGGAAAGTCTTTTCTGAGGATAATTATTCATGTAAAACCCATCCCAGCATTTAGTGCAATAAAGGTCGGAAATGAACAAAATACTCATGTTCCTCTCTTGGAAGGCTCTTTCGAACAGAAGCAGTAAAGGTTGTCTGTCCTGTACCAAATTAAAAATTGTATACCACTCACCGGCCAATTTTATCCGACGAACTATTTTGGCCCTTTTCGGCTTCCGTACTAGAGGTCATGGGGTTGATTTGTTGGTTTTCCCCGCAGTCACACACGCCTTCATGAGAAATATAGCACTAGCAGCTCTGAAAATGTTTTGTCTGCCCACATATTTACATGTACATGGTTCGAGTGTAAAGTTCGTCGTTTTATCTTGCAGTTTGCAACAAGGCACCCTTCCAAAGGTAAGTTATTGATATGCTATAGACCGTGACTTAAAGGCAGTCAGGATAAAAAAAAATTGTACAATAATTGGAAAGGAGACTGGTCGTTTACGTTGTTATAATTATATATCAAATAATTCGACATATATGTACGATATCTATAATGGTTAATTTAAGGAAGGTTTAAAACCACTAATCATTAAGTATTATAAGCATATTCTGAGAAAGGTGTAGTGTATAATCTGATCAAAATGGGTGTTACTCAAATAGTTACAACAATGCTGTGTGCTTTGGTGATCCTCCGTTGGTGGCGCCATTCAAGAAATCATAAAATACCTATTTATATGTATAATATGGCTGTGGTTCTGACCTGTGCAATTATTTGTAATTATTGATGGTTAGTTTTGTAATTAGTGGAGAAGAAACCAGACCTGTGTGAAAGTTTACAGCATTTTTGTTACATTGAGGGTGTAATATACAAATGTACTCTCTTGCAGAGTTTCCCAAAGAGCGGCTGACGAGACAATTACAGAGACCCTTCATGGCTACCTCATCACAGGCAATGCAGGCTGCAGTCTGTTTCCGTGAGTTATTGACGGAGGTTTTCGACAATCTTCTTGAGCAGGTCCCTGCTCCAAGAACACGGGGCTCATTGAGGCTTGATTTGGTCCATACTTCATTAAGAAGCATATCCTCACTATACAGGATGGGGCTATCTCGAGCCTCTAGATTACAACGGTCCGATTGGAATGATGCTGCTAACCGATGCGCTTATTTTTTCCTCTACTTCACGCATCACTGTTATCTCGTGTACGTTTCCCTACAACAAATCCGGCCTGATATATCAACAAGTTGGCAAAACAAGAGCAGAATGAGGGTTTGTAGTATTGGTGGTGGGCCAGGTTCAGACCTAGTTGGCCTCACTAAATTCCTTCGAGACACAAACATCTTCCCTTCATCGCTCCAATGCCTTGTTCTGGATTTGTTTCCCAACTGGAAACTCACTTGGGATACTATTTACCAAAATCTACCAGATCATTTCCAGGTGACCTACAAGAGATGTGACCTTGTCAGAGACACAAGACTTCCAAGTGATATCACCAGTTTCATCAAAGATGTAGATCTACTTACGCTTGTGAAATCCTTCTCTGCGGTATCAGCATTCTTCCGAACCGACCCAAACCAAAGAGAATTACTACGTTCTATTCTCAATGAGCTAAAGCATGGCTGTTTGGTGTTGTTTATTGACAATGAATACCAAGATGATGACTTTGAGGAGACTTTCGCATCTTCTGCTGCTTTTGAATTGATAGCTGACTTTCGCGGCAAAGCAAGCTCTCCTCCTGGCCGATACTCCCCTTGCATATCAAACTACTGTAGCCATTTAGACTTCAAACCCATGCGAACCTGTAACGTAATTATCAAGGTTTTTCGCAAAAACTCTTTAGCCTTCAGGTGCTGTCGGGCAAGGTCTAGTGCAAGTACAATGAAGAAACTGTTTGACCCACAAACATTTGATCGTCAATCGACCTTTATTGATTATAGTGCATTCTTTAGATCGCCTTCACCTTCACCTTCTGTGAGAAGAAATCCACGTAAAATCAATCCCCAGCCGAAGGTCCACAAGAGGGCTGCTTTGCAGCAAGTTGACTCTCCCGACCAGCCTTTAAAAAAGGGCAGGTTATCCTGCTTATTATTGTTTGTTGTTTTGTTGGTTTTGTGTATTTTGTATTTAAGCATGCAGTTCCGGTAAATAATGGCTGTTACATGCCTACATATTGATTTCCACCGGAAACAATGATTGTTTCAACCTAAATCATCATCCGACACGTGAAGTGTTCTGTTTAGGCCAATGTTTAAACAAACATTTTTCAATCATTTTCAGTCATTGAGGTATATTTATCAACATTTTAAATGTCATTAAGTGTTAGTTCTTTTAAACCTGAATTTAAAAATGTAATACGCTAATTAGGATTGATTAATTATCCCTAGAATAATTTTTTCTCGAAGTAACATTTCTCCGCCTGTTTGGATCACTGTTGTTTAACGAGTGATTCCTCGTGACATCGGCAGCGTTATACATTAACAATTATAAACATTATAAGCAGTGCCGAAGATGCTTCAGTGTAATTGCAGTTTTGCAAGAGTTCCATAAAGAGCACATTAATCATGTATGAACTTATATCAATAATTTTGAACTTTTAAGGATTTGTATTTCTCAAAATATACGATCATTTTGTTTAAGGGCAAAACTAAACTTGCCCTACATTATGTGATAAACTTATGCTGAAAACTTGAAATAGCTTAAATAAAATCACCTTAAAATTGCAAACAAAAAATTAAAAGCTTACAGCGGACAACAAATCCAAACTAACTCCCCCCCCCAACAAAACCAGGGGGTGAGAAATTTAAGGTGAAGAGAAACAAATAAAACAACATTTAATAACACATACTTGAGCTATTCGGCATTTTAAGTGCAGGGGACATAGACGTCTCTTGTTGATATTAGAATGCTGATCTGCTTTAACTCAATAGACCTTATGCATTGACGTCATCCAGCCGCCATCTTAGAGGTAAAACGATGACGAAACAATCGAAGCGCACAGATTTGTACGCGCGGCGCACAGGATTGGCCAATGAACAACCTCCTTTTGACCTCTAGGCGAGGGCGCCCTACTGTTATGACATCATGTGCATAAGGTCTATAGTCAAAGTAAAGTCTGTCCTGAGCCAATATGCAACTGACAGGCAAGGATTCAAACCCACACTCTGAAATTACAGAACTTGAGTCCACTGCCCTAGACCGCTTGCCACGACACCCAACTTTTAATTTATAGACAAGGTCTGTCCATTAATTCTTCCTCCCGTCTTAATCGGCGTGGGATGATACAGCACAGTTTTCCTGCTGCCATTTTTCTTTTGTCTACTACGGCCTCATCAATTTATCAATAATGTTCTTTAGTTTCATTAAAGGCACTGTACACGTTTGGTAATGACTCAAAATATATATTAGCATAAAAACTTACTTGGTAACGAGCAACAGAGAGCTGTTGATAGTATAAAACATTGTGAGAAACGACTCCCTCTGAAGTAACGTAGTTTTCGGCGTGGGACAATACAGCACAGTTTTTCTGCTGCCATTTTTCTTTTGTCTACTACGGCCTCATCGATTTATCAATAATGTTCTTTAGTTTCATTAAAGGCACTGTACACGTTTGGTAATGACTCAAAATATATATTAGCATAAAAACTTACTTGGTAACGAGCAACAGAGAGCTGTTGATAGTATAAAACATTGTGAGAAACGACTCCTCTGAAGTAACGTAGTTTTCGGCGTGGGACAATACAGCACAGCTTTTCTGCTGCCATTTTTCTTTTGTCTACTACGGCCTCATCGATTTATCAATAATGTTCTTTAGTTTCATTAAAGGCACTGTACACGTTTGGTAATGACTCAAAATATATATTAGCATAAAAACTTACTTGGTAACGAGCAACAGAGAGCTGTTGATAGTATAAAACATTGTGAGAAACGACTCCCTCTGAAGTAACGTAGTTTTCGGCGTGGGACAATACAGCACAGCTTTTCTGCTGCCATTTTTCTTTTGTCTACTACGGCCTCATCGATTTATCAATAATGTTCTTTAGTTTCATTAAAGGCACTGTACACGTTTGGTAATGACTCAAAATATATATTAGCATAAAAACTTACTTGGTAACGAGCAACAGAGAGCTGTTGATAGTATAAAACGTTGTGAGAAACGACTCCCTCTGAAGTAACGTAGTTTTCGGCGTGGGACAATACAGCACAGTTTTTCTGCTGCCATTTTTCTTTTGTCTACTACGGCCTCATCGATTTATCAATAATGTTCTTTAGTTTCATTAAAGGCACTGTACACGTTTGGTAATGACTCAAAATATATATTAGCATAAAAACTGACTTGGTAACGAGCAACAGAGAGCTGTTTTTATTTTGATTAAAATAAAGACAACTGCTGGCTATAGAGCCATACACAGAGTCTCACGTTTCACTTGTAGTCACTGTAGAAATTTCTTTACTTTCTAGATTGCCTTGAAAACAGGTAAATCTCCAAACAAATGGGACGCTATTGAAGGCATCAACTATCGGTATGTGGTGTGAAAGTTACAATGTCCATCCACTTTTAATAGATGTTTGCATACTTCTAATTTAGAAACAATGGAAGGTAATTATGGCATCAGTTAAAACATTGCATCTGTTTATTTTTTTCAATTCAAAGATAAAGGCATGGTGCCTTGAAAACAGAATACTGGAGGATCCATGTAGTAACAGTATATAGTTAAAATGGCGGCAGCAGAGGCAACTGCTGGCAGTATTCAAGCAAGAACATCTCGCTGGTGTGTGATTTGTAACAGAGATCTGATCGCTTGTACCGATATTCCACATTGAGCAACTTTTTCCATAGCAGTCGTACTTTCCAAAACAACATTCATGTGTATTCATTCTCATTCCTAGGATGCCGCTGTTGATGATCACCTGTCTTACTCTCAGAGTAGCTGTAGCTATCATTGCCACCATACGTGTTGATGAAGGTAGTGTTGAACGCAATTCACCTAGTTGCCCATACACTTAGCGGAAAGCCGCACTTCGTCCAGATGAATGGCCCCTGTGGATTTTGAAATGAAAAAACAATTTTTTTTAAATTATTTCAATAATTTATTGCATGGACTACCACAATAATTGTTGCGACTTGGCATCTCAGGCGGTAGAGGGCGTGCTTCGTGTGCGCGATGAAGCCCAATACTGCGCTTCAGGAAGCGGTTGGTTAAAAGCACATGTAGTCAATATTTTCCACATTGCACAGAATTGCAGGTTTTAGGGTTCAGAATAAATCATTATTGGCCTACAGTCCAACTGCAGCCAGGGAGGGTTGTTCAAAGGGAGGGACTGCTATTAATATTTGATACAGAATACAAACATCTTGACTTGTTGTCAACCTGTAACCAGGCAACTATACCCAACGTGAGAGAAACAGAATAAAACAGAAGTATTCTACTCTGGTGTGTGACGGTGTTTTGCTTGGTGTGTCCTTACTCTATGGTGTATGTATCGCTAAAGATAAGTTGATAACTAAAGGTCTCGGATTAACAGTTCTACATTGTGTTTTCACAACCTTGCAATGGTGTGGAATTGTGTGTATGTTTTTTCTCCTTAAAATATTTATAAATTACGCAAAATATTCCTAAATAGTATTGATGGGAAAAAGTTATGTAGCGGCACATTGATTAGACGGTATGAGTTGACATGTGAGTACGAGTTGATTTGGGTATGATATTTGGGGTACGAGATGAAATTGGTTGAGTTGACTTGGGTACAACATGCACCATTTCATGTACGAGTTTCAGTTGACTTAGGAAGTTAGGTACGAGTTGACTTGGGTACAATATTTTGGGTACGAGTTGACTGAGGTACGAGTTGACCTGATTTCCCTATAGTTTTCAGGTCGAAACATCGGCACATTAACTAAATATTATTTTTTGCTTATAAGTTATAGTATAAAAAAGTAATATCAATAATATTCAAACACAAAACCATCTGCTGTTGAAAACTGTGGCGTTCAACGAGGGTCGGAAATGTCACAAAAATTTCTCAACAAGAACAGTCACAGTGAGTGTAATAAAAAAGTCAGTGTTAAATAATAATAATTAAAATATCATCATGATCATAAACCTGTACAGCCCCATTATTTATACTCTGTCTCTAGTGCCAATACTGTACTCTGGACTTCCTAGGAATTACTAGGATAGTGGAAGAAGGAGGTCCAGAGTATTGGCACCTGTACCCAGTAATGTATTGCTATTTTAATACTAAATAGAATTTTACTTAGACATAAATAATACTAGTACTCACCACTTTTCTACGCAATGCAATGGCTTTCGTCAACAAATATACCATCTCATCTTGACCGCCGCACCAACTTCAACAGCTCCTTTCCCTTTGTTAAACTATTATTACTAATTACTCTCCTCTCTCTCGATTATATCGCGATCTATAGCTAGCTAGCATATAGACTTGATTTCAAGTCTGAGCTTGCGGTTATTTCTCTGCATCGGCCACGCAGAATTCCCCCGCAGATTTGCTATCACGCGCTCTAACTCGCAATCTCAGACTTGACCCTCTTGTGTATACGGGATATTCATTTATTCACTACTGACATTTACATAACAACACTATGCCAGAGAGATGACCAATCAGGAGACCACAAAACTCCCGTTGGCTGCGTCCATTCCAAATAGGATGAAATCGCTTCAGCTTTTTCTGTAAAATCGAGCCATTGCTTTTATTTTATAGTGCTTTGTACGTACAGAGTATGCTATATATAATTTATACATAAAATAACACAAGATTTAATCTAAAAATGTTGAGAATAAAAATTTGACAAACAACCTGATCCTTACTAGACGAAAAATTATGATACCTTTGATTTGAATGGTATCGTCCAAAGATTTTCCCAACGTTTTTTACGTATTTTGAATAAAATAACTAGTATCACTTTGTTTTTTTGTGTTTCCAAACTGTAAGTTGAATCACCGAGCAGAGACAGATTAGTTACACGTGCATCAATGTTGTATTTCCTACTATTATCCCGTGGTATAAACGATTATAGTTTGAATGTGCATTTTATTAAAGGCCTCGGAGATTCTGACCAATCTGAGTGTTCCGTCCACTTTTGGACTAATTCGCCATAGGGTGTGTACAAACTGACGAACAATGTTCCCAAGTCTGTGATCGTAGGTTCAAGACGGAGGTTTATCCACAAGAGGGCGCTGTTTCAGCCAATAATGCAGAGCCGTATATACGGCTCTGCAATAATGTATCGGCTATCAGGACGACTAAAAACCACGATCACGGACTTGGAACCAAGTCTAGCTAGCATACAGCAATTTTCCACCGTGCCGTTGATCGTTAGACCCTACACCAAACCAAACATCCTTTGCATGCTCTACACACATAAAAAAGACCATAACCATTGATCTATTCACAGTACATTGTACATACGCAGAGACTATTAATAATCATCAATGGGTCAGAGTCAAAGTCGTTTGGGTACAAGACTCGTCACATGTTCTGCAATGCATAAACTGTTTATGCAAATTAAGTACCTCACAGGTATGCGAGGAATCTGCCCGGAATTTTCCGGGCAGATTGAACGAGTTGCCAAGACGTTCTTCTTGACAGATTCGCGGCTTCCAGAATACGCCCTCTATCGGTGGAATAGTCGCGACGTGTATAGTGTTGTTAATAGTGCATGTAGGCCCTATGGTTTTATGGTTTTACTAACTCAACAAGAACGTCTTGCACCAAGACTACGGTGCGCCTTGACTATTAAGGCTACGTTAGGTTGAGGTCACGCTCACGATAAGTCAATCTGTTCACTGCGTACACACAAAGTGTCACCATGTTATTGGTTGATCAGTTGACGAGAAGTATCAGACGCAAAAGGAACGTTATCTAGTGTGCATATTGTGTGTGAGGGAGTAGCTTCTGCTTGCGGAATTATTTTAACAGGTATGAACTCTACGTAAAAAAATGGTTTATTCCGTCTTGTTTGCTTCTAAAAAAGAAAGGGAAATAACCTAGAGTGCACGAAATCAAAAGAATGGTGTCAAAACATCTATAATTTCTGACTTCCGAAAAAAGAGTTTATTCTGTTTGCCGTTCTCTCCGCTGGTTACATGTATGTCGGAAAATTTGGTTCAATTTCTTTCTGAAACCGTTTAGGTGACTGTTTATGCTATGTGCCTGTCTATTCAAACACTTCTGATATTGATTCAGCTGAACATGAGTGTGCTACCTCAGTTTGCTAGACAAAATGAATAATTTAATTTTGTCTTTAATGCGCATGTTCCTCAATAGCATAACATAACTCAATAATTAACAAGTTTATTTTTTCTTTTCCGCTATAGTTTTTCTCGATAGTTTTGAGATCAGGTTTTTTGTTTTACAGTCGATAGTTTTCACAAAGTCTCTTTAGTGTAATGCAAGGTGCCCGGCACTGACTGCCAAACTTTCAGTAAATTCGGCATTTCTAATAGTCGGCAAAGAAGACCTTTTGTGACTCAAATTATTGAAATACGGCTGCCATGGCCCTCGAGCCCAAAATCTATCCTACGGCATATCCTTACTCTCTGCCAATTTTTTTTTTCACAGTTTGTAATATCATTCTATATAATTTGTAATAAATCAGATATTGTAATATCTGTTTGTAGGTACACCGTGAAGAATCATGGAGACCGGCGAGAAAAACCACTCACCGGAGTCCGAGGCAGCAGCTAACTACTTCAGGTGTGTTTTAACTGATGTCCTGAATCCTCTTTTAGATCAGGTTGAATATCAAGATCGAGCATCAAAGTTAGACGACGTGAAGGAGTCTCTGAGAAACATCACAAAGTTATATAAAAAGGGGCTGAGTCAGACAACGGCTAGCTCTCGATCTGACTGGAATGATGCAGCTAACCGTTGCGCCTATGTTTTTACGTATTTCATGCAGCACTGTCATCTAGTCCACTACTCACTTCAACAAATCCAACCTGAGATCTCAAAAAGTTGGCGTAACAAGAACAGTCTGATTGTCTGTAGCATAGGTGGTGGTCCTGGTTCGGACCTTGTTGGGCTAACCAGATTCCTTACGGACGCAGATTTATTTCCACCCTCATGTACTTGTCTGGTTTTGGATCTGTACCCCAACTGGAAGCATACTTGGGAGTCAATCTACAAACAACTGCCGGAAACATTTGACGTAACCTACCATAAATGTGATCTTGTAAACACCACAGCGCTGCAAAGTGACATTCTTCACATTATTGGAAAGGCCCACATGCTTACTTTTGTGAAATCTTTCTCGGCAGTAGCTGCATTCTTACGACAGGATCCAAGACATGGTAACCGCCTTCGAGCTATTCTTCGTGAGTTGAAAGAGGGCACTTTTGTACTGTACATTGACAATAAACACTGGGACAAATCTTTCTTAGATAATTTCGCTTTACCCGCTGGTCTAAAAGTTGTGTTCGACTTTTGTGGTAAACAAACTTTGCCATTTGGTCAACATTCACATACGATTAGAGAATTCTGTCACCATTTTGATTTCAGGCCAATGCGGAACTGCGATGTGACGATTTGGATTTTGTACAAAAATAAATCCGCTCGGAGCAATGTTCAGTCGAGTAATCCGTCCACCGAGGCTTGTAGAGCAAGAGCAAGAGCAAGTCAACAGTCAATTACAAGAGCCGTTCCCTCCCACCCTGTTGTTCCAAATACAGGTAGACTATCACATGTACAACCAAGAGCAGCTCCTAAACTGTCAACGTCAGATGCTTCTTATAAATACGCCTATCAGACTGCTCAGACCACACCAACTGTTCGTCATTATCGAAGAGAAGAAGATGTTGATGAAAAGAGGAAACTTCCCAAGCCGACACTTTCAAGCAGAAATCAGACAAATGAAGTATACCAGCCAACACTTTCAAGCAGAAATCAGACAAATGAAGTGTACCAGTCAACACTTTCAAGCAGAAATCAGACAAATAAAGTGTACCAGCCGACACTTTCAAGCAGAAATCAGACAAATGAAGTATACCAGCCAACACTTTCAAGCAGAAATCAGACAAATGAAGTGTACCAGTCAACACTTTCAAGCAGAAATCAGACAAATAAAGTGTACCAGCCGACACTTTCAAGCAGAAATCAGACAAATGAAGTATACCAGCCAACACTTTCAAGCAGAAATCAGACAAATGAAGTGTACCAGTCAACACCTAGAAATCAGGCAAATGGGCGAATTAGCGCTTGGAATCAATTTAAGCGTTGCTGTTGTTGTTGTACTCACACAAACGACATGGACTAAATAAAAGCCATTGGGGAAATATGAAATTATTCATATACCGTATAGGGCCTATACGTTTTAGTAAGTCAATAACCTTGCATAAAATGGTGTATGATAGCTTGCTTACATATTTCACTAAAATAATTCATTTTTTCATAATCCACGTCCACATTACCGTACACAAAAGATAAATGTACGATTCACAGGCAATCAGAAAAAAACCTTCTGAATCGATATTTTGAAAAAAATTTAAATGGATCTGACTGCCCCCATAAGGTCTGCAGATAAACATTTGTTTTTCCATTTTAAATTTAGTAACTTCCTTGAAACGTATTGTGTTTAAGTTGTATGTCTCCTGTATTCTTAATCAATTTGTTGTAGCTGCTGCGGTAAGGGAATGCGTTTCCGTTATCTGAAAGAGATCCCGATACTTTTTGAATGGTAGGCCTATAGGCCATACTTGCATTTTTTAGCAATTTCTTTTGAGATTGCGAATGTCTTTTTAATAAGTGTTAGAAGACCATTCATGTTTTACCGATATCTAAAACTATAACCCTTAGAAATATATACGATGATGATTTTCTAAATCTAACGGAACACTCGTGAAAACAATGTATTCTTAAGAAAATGACATACCGTACCTATTTAACCACCTCAACAACCTCAATGTTAACAGCATTTGAAAACAAAATTGTCCCGTATAGACCCATTGCATATGACGTCACACTCTCAAATAGGAGGCAGATCATTGGACGATAGCTGTTCTCTGTGCGTAAAAACGTGCGCGTGACCTCAGCGTATCTGTAGCGTTTCGCGTTATGCAAGGGGGACCTATTGACTTCTATAGACCCGGAACGCGCCTCCGAACAACGCGCGTCATTTTGGGTGTCAAAACACTCTTTTGTGCATGTTTGTATACGATTTTGACACCCAAAATGACACCCAGGATAGGCGCATGTGAGTACGCTGCGCGTTGTGCGATGGGTCTATACAGTCTCGTAACAATAGACCTTTCTTTTGTTGATAAACAAACCGCGCTGGTTGGCATGGACGGCCGAATGTTAGCAAAACATTCAATCGTGTTAACAAAAGTTGTGTCCAAATTCAACATTTCTGTAAATTTTCAATCAACCAAAAATACATACCATGATTGGTTGCTTTGTTTCCAACAAATTCAACACTATTTTTGAATATTTGTGTAACATTATTACAAACTGTGGCTTTCTGCTTATGCTTTGCATTTATGGCTTTCCATAGTTTTCCAACCTCGGTTGGCAAAAACTCGGGCTGTGACGTTGCAAAAGAAAGGTCTATAGACTTTTATCACGGTGCAGCCATCTTGATTTTCTCCCATTCAAACCAATGTAAACAAACTTAGGCTGGAATGGAAAAATAGTCTGGTTCCTTTTTGTACAATGAATATTAGCATTCATTACTATTATTGGATACAGGGAACATGACCAAGATGGCGGCAGTGTGATAAAGGTCAATAGGCCCTTAGCTTATTCTGTTTTGAAAGATTCGTCGTATCTACTGACTTGGTATATTAGTAGTATTATCCGATCGGTACTGACTTGGTATATTAGTAGTATTATCCGATCGGTACTGACTTAACAAAAATAAATAACTGCAATAGGTTTTGTCTGTAAATATTCTTTTAGATGTAATATAAAGCAGACTTGATTTTATATCATGCATTATAGTCAAGCAAACAAGTTTTCAAGAAAGTATTTTTTATTATGAATTTTGTTTTTAATATTTTAACACTTTGTTTTTAATATTGTAAGAATCGTGAAGAGTAAAGCAATAGTGTATAATTTTGTTTTTAACAAAACTAAAGTGGCGTACTAAAAGCCTTAAAAAATAACAATTACAAACAATACAAATTGTTTAAAATACGCCAAATTAATTAGACGTTCAATGTGCAGAGGTGGAAAATACAAAAGAACAGAACAATCATGGTAAATTTACCAACAACAAAAACAACTATTTCATTAGAATCCACATTGAATGAATAATCTATACTATAAGTGAGTCTTAGAGCACTTTTGAAACTATATCAACACAGTAAAAATATTATTAATATTTTGAGAAAGTTTATTATATATTTAAGATCAAAAGGGGACAATCTAATGCTAAATTTAAATTAATTAAAATTAAGTTTTTCATTATGTAATTTTTAGTGGTGTCGCTGTTAATGATGTTGAGTTTATAGCACAAACAGGTATGATATTCTTTCTACTTTAATCTGATTTTAGATTTGTTTGCACTCTGAAAAATCAACAAAACTGTAATGAAATGACATGGAAATTCTAAAACCCTTATTACCAGATGGACATGTTGGTCAGCCTTTTTGTACTCAATAAAAAGTTCCTAAATGTTTACAAGAGTCAAATATCATAGGCCTGTCTGAGACAGACATCTCAAACTGTTGCATACATACCGGTAACAAAGGGCTGGCCACAAAAACAAGTTTTACAAATAATGGTCATAGGTCGCAGTATTGTTGTACCTTCAGTATTGCACATCGGGGGAAAACCCAGAACCAGAAATTCTGTCTGACGCATAAACTTAGCTAGACTTGTGGACAAGTCGTTAAATGTCTGTCGCGGTGATAGCGAAACGATTCACTCGCAACCTCGCAACTATACTCTCGCCTCCTTGCGAAACTACTGCACTGTCACGTATTCCTAAACTCTCGCGAAGCTGCTGCGTGCTCCGCGCGAGACTACCGGGGCTGCTCTCGCGACTACATACCATGGAGGTAGAAATAGACTACGGTCTCAGTGGACCGTAAAGTCGTGAGACTTGCAGTCTCGGGAGAGCCGTTTCTTTATCACCGTGACAGATATTTAACGACTGGTTCACAAGTCTAATAATTAGCCTGCAGGCATGCGGTATGTTCCTCACATCACAGACATAATTAATGGGCTTGGTTTTCCCCCGATGTGCAATACGATAGACCGTGTAACTGTGTAAGTCTCGTGACGATAAGGTCACTATTGAGCTTCCGGAGACTAATTCTAATATCACTTTTCTTGTTGCAAATAATCCACAACTTACCATAAAGTATGATAGCCTTTACAAAAAAATGGATTCAGTTTTCGAAAGATTTTCACTGAAAATCTGAAACCTCTTAGCCTCTTCCGTTGTTGTTAAGCCAACGGCGTTTAGATAGCAACATTTTTTAAGCTCATGTATTTGCACGAAGAGTGAATATTCGAGTTGTGCATACTCAAGCAGCCGTTGTATTTGTCACATGGCAAGCATGGCTGGCTGCCTGTCAACAATGTTTCTCTTTGTCAGAGTGCTGCGTACTTTTTCCAATAAAGTCATCAAGAGGGATATAATATTGATATAGGTGACATTTTTTTGAAAAATGCGTTTGTTATATCAGTTATTTGTCAAATTTGGAGAAAATAATATCTGGAAACTTATAAGAAAATGAAGAAGCTTAACCGGCTTGGGTGTCAAATTGCGAATTTACGCCGAAATCCTAAACAATGTTTGCAAAAAAACATATGATCATAAAATTATACTTCAAATCATGTTCATCAAACGAACCAAACCTTTTGTAAAAATGTACAACCTCTTCCCCAATCTTGTACTTTTCTTTGTGTCTTGATGCTTCATAGAGAAGGCCCTGATAAACTTGCAGCAAATTAAACAAACTTTTGCTGAGGTTCAACTCATTTTAAAGGCGTGGGTTGCTTTTCACCTATTCAAATTAAGTATTTTGAAACCGAGGCTGGAAGGACAACTGGCCTTTTTGAGGGGGGGTGTCGTCAGTAATTAGTGTTGTAGACTTGTTCTGATGGCCTTATATTCCCTTCTTCGAAATGATCATTACCAATTTTTTTCAAAATTTACCCAATTTATTCATCTATAACGGCTGTTAGGTTTTTGATTTACTTTATTAAAAGGATGTTAAATATACTAGCATCTACAATTATTAGACTAGCATCTTATACTCAATGAAACCAGATGAAATTCATTTAAGTTTCAGGGCTGATTTTTGATTCATTTTTCAAAGTCAACCAATAGTGAATACATTTTTGTTAAAGTAATTTATGTTTTGCTTGTTGTTTGCTAACCCCCCTCTTGAGTACTTAGATCTTATTGGCCGCAGAGTTAAAATTAGTAACCAGCATATGCGTATAATCATCCAGCCTACGGCAGAATTCTTTTACGTTTGGTCTGTGGTTCACACCCCATTGATCAAATGACCCTCCCACAATGCAAGTGGACTTTCGCCTTATAAGAACGAAAATTGGATCTGGCAAGCACCAACGCAATGGCTCGGTACGTTAAGGCGCTGGTACTATCTCAGAATTGAGAACCGGGTCGCTACTGGTTCTCGGTTCGATCCCGGCTCCCCCCAATATTACGAAACAAGGCAATTTTACTGGGAATGGCACCAGTATGGTTCGGGAGCCGCCTTGTTTACCCTGAGGAGGGAGGGCCTGCGGTGCTAGGGATCGAGATAGGGAAGGATATGCGGTGAGTCGGTTGTCATACCAGAAGGGTCCTATATGGATGCCGGTAAGGGGCCTCTATCGTGGTTTATCGTTTCGACTGTAAACTGCGTAGGGGAACAACCCTGAATCGCGGCTCCTGAATGCCTGACAATCACCGAGTAACTTTTTGTTTTTTATTTATTTATTATTATACAAGTGTTATCTCTGATTATTATCAAACAAATTAACGACCAAGAGAGACGCACTGGCAAATATTTTATTAAAACGATGGGGAAAATATGATAACAATAAAATAATTTTAACTATCCCATCGCAGCAAAAAATAAAAAAGAAGAAGATGATGATTGTATCCGTTGGAAAACAAAAACTCAGACGCTAAGGGAAGAGACCTCTCCCCCCAGCAACGTAATATTGTCTCATCGCGGCAAGTGTTCTAAATATAATGATTGTTACCGTTGGAAAATAAAAACATAGTCTGGGAAGAGAAGCACCCCCTTCCCCCGTAACGTAATATTATCTCATTGGTAACTTTCCCAATGTTCAAGACCTTTTAATAGAAGACCCTTTTCAATTTTTTTAAATGTTTTATTCAAGTTGTATCTCTTGTTTGAACAACAAAATCAATGACAGACGGAGGTACTCTGGCAAACATTTAACTAAAACGACGAGGAAAATATGATAAACATGAATCTATTTTAATTATCCCATCGCAGCACATTTTCGAAGATGATGATTGTTAACCGTTGGAAAGTAACAACTTAATCTGGGCAGACGGAAGCACCCCCCTTCCCATGCAATGTGATATTATCTCACTGTTAACTTTTCCATTTAATGTTCAAGACCTTTTATAAGAAGACAGTAAACAAATTCCAAATTAGATGAAGAATATTCAAACCTCACAATAAAAATAATTAACTCCGGGAAATTAATACATACACGTACTCGTTTGTGTGCAAGCAATGTTTTGTCTCGCTGTTCCTCCAGCGGCGTAACTAGGATAAAAATTCAGGGGCACAAGGGGTGCACCATTTTCAAGGGGCACTCCTGGCCAAGTTTCCGTTTGCCTTTTTCTTTAAAACAAGCGCATGCCCGTAATCGGGGGGGGGGGGAGTTCTTAAAAATAAATAAACATAAAACAAAACTAAACAAATTAAAGTATAAGAAATAAAGAATAACAAAGTCTGCAAAAAAATACTAATTAAAAAAGTCTGCATCGTAACTGTGCAACTAATAAATAACACACTAAGCAAAAAGTTTGTTCAGTATGTTTATCATCGTTAAATTATGACATAAAATATTATACAAAGATGTAAATAGAGGACGCAATGGGTGGCATACGCCGTCTGAGCATTAAATATGCAGAAATTGATACAAGGCTGTAATTGAGTTGTTTTCAGATTTAATAACCAATATCATAGCGCAAAAATGGTGCACCAAATGGCTTGAATTGGGCATTCTTTTTTACAACACTTCTGAGAGGAGTGCACATCCTCCTCCCACTCCCTCCTGCGTCGCATACGTGACGGGCGGCGCTAATGCGCCGATGTACATTTTCTTTCATATTCGCCCCCCCCCCATAAAAAAATATAAAAAATAAATGTTCATCGCCTTTTTTTTTATGTAACTTACTATTTTTGTATAAGATAATCAGGCGTGAGGTCAGTGTAAACAAAAATTCTGCATGCAAATGGAAAAATAGTTTTAAAAACATCGAAATTATATCATCAAAGCGTATCAACTGTAACATTTTACTCTGGAAATTTCCAATCACAAAATCCAGATTTCAAATGGGGGGCACCGGGGGGGGGGCACGGACATCAGTTGGGGGGCACGTTCCCACCCTTAGTTACGCCACTGTGTTCCTCTGATTAAAACGCTGCCCAAACAAAGTATTGTTTAACAAAACTCTCTCATCAACTTATGGTTATTTTAACATTTCATGAGAACAGGGGGAAACTGGTATCCTAGACGTGGCGGACAACATTACAGCAGTCTATGCCTGAATCTTGTAATGTCCAATGTCCCTTTACAATGACCGTAGAAAAATCGTGACCGTTAAATTGGCATAGCGCCCTCGCTCGGCTCTGTTTTTCTCACTTTAGCCATTGTTCTTTTCAGTGCGCTGCGTGCATGAAATTGATGGAGTTCCACAAAGACCAATGTGATTTTGAATTGAAATTGTATTTTAGTATATTATTTTGTTTAACGATTTGCAGATCCCATGATGCATGCAACGGTTTGTACCGTGTAATGTTGCCAGTTCAAACACACTTCAAGTTCATTATTTTCACTAAATGTAATCAAGTTTGCCTCGGAAATGATACATTTAGGCAAACTCATGAGCTGTGCACATGTACATTTAGTAGCAACGAAGGATGTACCCTTTGCACTGATACCATCTTGTTGCACCCCTCTGTTTATTTTATTTTGTCAACAAACTTAATTCATGGTTATTTAAGCATTTTCATGAGAGCAGAAACTACACAAATTACACAACTGTAGCCCTAACTTTTTGCGGTGTCTTCTCGAGATACCGTAGTGAAACAGTGACCGTTAAATTGGCATAGCGCCCTCACTCGCCTTTGCTTACCTGGCTTTGAGCCATTGTTCTTTTCAGTTCGTTGTGTACATTAAAATGACGGAATTCCACAAGGACCAATGTGATTTTGAATTACCGTTTTGCAGAACTCACGATGTATGTCCATAACGTGTAACCGTTGTCAGTTCATAATACGTTCAAGTTTATAACAAACTCCTGACGGGGCAAATAAAACAATAACAATAACTACAGGTGAAAACACATTTGTGAGCATGAAATGCCACAGAACTGGGCCCAATTTCATGGTTCTGCTTACTGAGGAATTCTGTGCTTACGGCCCATAATTAAGTGTTTTACAGGGGCACAATTACCAGTATTTATTGAACTCAATGCATTCAATGATAGGGTCGAGTCGGCCGCGTGAACTCGACCCGTACCTTGACCCTCTCCCAGCGTCTAATTTCCCCCGATACAATAACGAAATTCTAGGTCTGTTCTCGGGCAGAAAAATCTAATAATGATTGTCATGTTTCCTCCAGGTAACCGTACAGTGATCGTGACCGTTAAACTAACATAGCGCCCTCACAAGACCCATTTTTTCCCGGCAGTAGCCATTGTTCTTTTCATTGCTCTGTGTACAAGAAATTGATGGAGTCCACAAGGTCCAATAGGAATTTGTCTTGAAGTTTTGCACTAACTTTGAGCGTCTTTAAAAATCAGTTGTTATAGAGAATACAAAATAAGTCCGATTTTAAATTAAATTTGGCGAGTTTACCACTAGGAAAGACAAATAATTTTCTACCTCAAAGGTCAGTTGTAACTCCTTTTTAAAATATAAATGTATTTTTCCACCGTTTATCTTCATTTGATAGATATGGCAGTAGAATAAAGTTTAGATTTTTTAGAACAGTCCTTTTTTATGGAAAATACCAAATTAGTTTGCCCCGTGGTCTAAAATAACATTTATATCCAATGTCTCTTTTACCCATCCTTAATTTCGGTCCAAAAAGAAAACTCGCAAGTACAAAACAAGAGGATCAGGGTTTCACTCTCGAACCGACAGAAAGAACATAAATCGCTCTCCGCTTTCCAAATTTTTATCAAAAAAGAATTAACACCCAATATTCTCTGAACCAGTCTGTACTGGATTCTCCGTGATTTTGTACGTAACTACAAAAGGCGTACTGAAAAAAATATACCAATCTGATAGTTGGTAACTATATGTACCACCATTTTGTTGTTTCTTTACTCTGAAACCCAATGTAACCAAACCGAGGCTGTAAGGGAAAATAGTCTGGGACCTTCATTGTATCTTTACACTCCGTATGGTTTATTGTTATTGCAGATAGGAACACGACAAAGATGCCCGATATAAGGCGCAGTGGAAGAATGACAAGTTGGTTGCTGTTTTTGATACTCGTGGGATATTATGGTAAGTCTTAAAAAGATTTTATGTCTCAAGCAAAAGCTCGAAAAGAAGAATTTTCTTATCATTAATTTGAAGTTTTTGTTCCTTTCATGAATGCATCTAAACTCGAGGCTTTGAAAACAACTGCCTGACCCCATATGTCTTCAGTGACAATCACTCTTCATATGCTTTTAGGGACGGTGACTTAGGGACTGTAACAACAATGTATAGGCGCATATCAAAGACTGCTGAAACTTAGCATTTCACTGGTCCTTCCCTAGCCATCGGAATCCCACAATGAATGGTTACCTTACATCTACAATTCTATGCATTGGGAATTATATAATACTACAATGGATGGTTTCAGTTGTAATAGTTATGCAGATAGATTTCCGAAACCGTACATTACTTCAACAAGTAAACCTATGGTTAGCCTATGATCTGGTATGCCCTGAAACTTGGCATTTCACTGGTCTTTCCCAACCGTCCAATGAACCAAGACATACCAGATCATAGGCTGACCCATAGGTTTACTTATTGAAGTATTGTACGGTTTCGGAAATATATCTGCATAACCATGACAACTGAAACCATCCATTGTAGTATTATATAATTGTCATTGCATAGAACTGTAGATGTAAAGGTAACTATTCATTGTGGGATTGTGATGGTTCGGGAAAGACCAGTGAAATGCTAAGTTTCAGCAACCTTTATTCCTATGTGTCCACAAATTTTTGATGCGGTCCCTATATGGATACTGTCCCTAACATTGAATGAAAGTGTCAATTACTGAACCAAATTATTTTCAGGCAATTTTCCTTCCAACCTCGGTTTGAATACATTTATTTCAATGGAGCAAAACAAATATAAAAATGTATTTCAAGCTTTCAAAAATTGCTTTAAATGTTTGTCTTTGCTAAGAAGGCACGTTTTCTTGTCAAAGTAATGAATAATTAGAAAGTTTTAACAACGAACATCTGTATGATTTCATTCCTTTTTTCATTAAAAATAAGTCATGGTAATTAATAGTTGGACTTTTTTCTTTTGGTAGGGCGGGGGTGAGGGTTAACCCTATATGCGTCCACAAATGTTTGTGGATGCGGTCCCTATATGGATACTGTCCCTAACAGCAAATGAAAGTGTCAATTACTGAACAAAATTATTTTCAGGCAATTTTCCTTCCAACCTCGGTTTGTTACATTTATTTCAATGGAGAAAAATCTATTGCAAAAAATTTGAAATGTATTTCAAGCTTTCAAAAATTGCTTTAAAAGTTTGTCATTTTTAAGAACTTTTAAGAAGGCACGTTTTTTGGTCAAAGTAATGAATATTAATGCAATTCATTTTTAAAAAGGTTTAGCAACGAACGTCTGAATGATTTCCCTTTCTTCTTTTGTTCTTTTCTTTTCTTTTAAGTCATGGTGAAATTATAAGTTGAAATTTGTTCTTTAGATGGGGCGGGGATGAGGGTTAAAGGTGGCTGAAACTTAGCATTTCACTGGTCTTTCCCGATCCATCGCAATCCCACAATGAACGGTTACCTTACATGTACAGTTCTATGATTTGAGAACTATGTAATACTACAATGGATGGTTTCAGTTGCCATGGTTATGCAAAACTCAATTTATAGAATTCCAAAACCCTACTTCAACGAGCAAACCTATACGGGTGAGTCTCTGATACGGTATGCCTTGGTTTATTGTGAATAACATCAAACAAAAACCCCAAAGAAAATTCAACCACACTGCACTCGATATGGAGGTCTCCCAAAACAATGGTCTGCTTGCCAAATGCAATGTTAAATACCTCTGAACCAGTAAAAAAAGCTCTGTAAGTGTTCCTACTAGCAAACTTATGTAAACCACTGCCTACGAAAATCAGGACCTTTGCAAACTTTTTTTTCTGGGGTTGGCCTACCCCCTTTTGCCCCTAAAGAAAAAATAAGTCAATCCTACGAAATCAAGTACTGGAAAAAAAGGGGAAAAACAATCCTTAACTGCAATATACAAATATTCTTATCAAAAACATGTGTTCCTATTAACAATTCCCAAAGAAGGATAAACATTAGAAGCAATTTTGAAAGCCTGAACAATATTTGTATTGCTTTTTCTATAGGTTTTCTCCTTAAAATAAATGTATCCAAACCGAGGTTGGAAGGAAAATTGCCTGACAATAATTTGGTTCAGTGATTGACACTTTCATTTGCTGTTAGGGACAGTATCCATATAGGGACCGTATCCAACACTTGTGGACGCATAGGGTTAAAGGTTGCTGAAACTTGCCATTTCACTGGTCTTTCCCGAACCATCGGAATCCCACAATGAATGGTTACCTTACATGTACAGTTCTATGCAATGAGGATTATATAATACTACAATGGATGGTTTCAGTTGTCATAGTTATGCAGATAGATTTCCGAAACCGTACATCGCTTCAACAAGTGTAAACCTACGGGTTAGCCTATGATCTGGTATGCCTTGGTTCATTGAAAATAACATCAAGTGACCCTGCATCACAAAATTAACTGCATTATACAAATATTCATAACAAAAACATGTATTCCTAATAAAAATTCCCAAAAAAGGATAAACATTAGAAGCAATTTTGAAAGCCTGAACAATATTTGTGTTGCTTTTTCTTTAGGTTTTCGCCCTTATATCCAAACCGAGGTTGGAAGGAAAATTGCCCGACAATAATTTTGTTCAGTAATTGACACTTTCATTTGCTGTTAGGGACAGTATCCATATACGGACCGTATCAAATATTTTTGGACGCATAGGGTTAAAGGGTTGCTGAAACTTAGCATTTCACTGGTCTTTCCCAAACCATCGCAATCCCACGATGAATGGTTAACTTACAGGTACAGTTCTATGCAATGAGAATTATATAATACTACAATGGATGGTTGCAGTTGTCATAGTTATGCAGATAGATTTCCGAAACCGTACATTACTTCAACAAGTAAACCTATGGGTTAGCCTATGATCTGGTATGCCTTGGTGCCTTAAGAATAACACCAAGTGACAAAGTATTAAATTTTACCAATGGTGCTTGCCAATTGTAAGACAAAGTCTTTCCAAGTGTTCCTACCAGCTAGTCATTGCTTCCCATAGCTATGTAAACCACTGCCCGTACAGAAAATGGCACTTTGGCATGCTAGGGTATTTTAAACAACCTTAGCATGCCAAAGTGCATTGTTCTCTACTGGCAGTGGTTTACATAGCTATAGGAAGCAATGACGAGCTGGTAGGGACACTTGGAAAGACTTTTTTAACAATTGGCAAGCACACCATTTTTAAAATTCAATACTTTGTCACTTGATGTTATTCCCAATGAGCCAAGGCATACCAGATCATAGACTGACCCATAGGTTTACTTGTTGAAGTAATGCACGTTTTCGGAAATATATCTGCATAACTATGACAACTGAAACCGTCCATTGTAGTATTATACAATTGTCATTGCATAGAACTGTAGGCTACATGTAAGGTAATCATTCATTGTGGGATTGCGATGGTTCGGGAAAGACCAGTGAAATGCTAAGTTTCAGCAACCTTAAACCCTATGCGTCCACAAATGTTTGATACGGTCCCTATAATTATAGTGATTATCACTGAAACAAAATTGAGGTCAGACAATCTTCCTTCCAACCTCGGTTTGGATACATTACCGGTATCTTGGCAAGGGGAACATTACCAGTTAAATCATAACCAATAGGATTGTTGAAGTAAACCTACTTCATATTTTGGACCTCTGTTCATGATTTACTGCAATAACAATGACAACCAAACTGATCCATTGCATTAATATACAATTTTCAATGCATATATTTGTAGATGTAAGGTAACCATACGTTTTAATCTTCCGTTGGTTTCAGACGATCCCTGCAATGCTAAGTTTCTGCAACCTTTATAATTATGCCCATAAACTGTTGTCATTGGCAGTTGTCCTCCCAGCCTCGGTTTGGATACCTTGATTACCAAGGAGGAAATGCCCGTAAAAAAAGCTTCTTTCCAGCTCTTTATTCGCTTCAAATGTTGATAGGCTTGCTAGAAGGAATACAGAGAAATATTTTTTTACTGGTTCTAAGGTATTGAACATTGAATTTGAAAGCGGATCATTCAATTGCCAAATGAAATATTTTTTCTACAAGTAAGCACGCCGTTTTATTGAAGTTTCCTAAAAAGGATAACATTTAAAGCAATTCTTGAAAGCTGTAAATATATTTGCTTATAGCTTTTTCTACAGGTTTTTCTCCCTTCAAATAAATGTATCCAAACCGAGGTCAGAAAGAAAATTGCCTGACACTAATTTTGTTCAGTAATTGACACTTTCATTTGCTGTTAGGGACAGTATCCACAAACATTTGTGGACGCATTAGGGTTAAAGGTTGCTGAAACTTAGCATTTCACTGGTCTTTCCCGAACCATCGCAATCCCACGATGAATGGTTACCTTACATGTACAGTTCTATGCAATGACAATTATATAATACTACAATGGATGGTTTCAGTTGTCATAGTTATGCAGATAGATTTCCGAAACCGTACATCACTTCAACAAGTAAACCTTTGGGTTACCCTATGATCTGGTATGCCTTGGTTCATTGGGAAAAATATCAAGTGACAAAGTATTGAATTTTAACAATGGTCTGCTTGCCAATTGTAAACAAGTCTTTCCAAGTGTTCCTACCAGCTAGTCGTTGCTTCCTATAGCTATGCAAACCACTGTCAGTACAGAAAATTGCACTTTGGCATGCTAGGATATTTTACCCTCACCCCCGCCCAACCGAAAGAACAAATTCCAACTATTAATTTAACCATGACTTATTTTTAATAATGAAAATAGGAAGGAAATCATAAGATGTTCGTTGATAAAACTTTATAATTATTCATTACCTTTACAAGAAAACGTGCCTTCTTATTAAAAGTTTTTAAGAAGGACAAACATTTAAAGCAATTTTTGAAAGCTTGAAATACATTTTATATTTTTTGCAATAGGTTTTTCTGCATTGAAATACATGTATCCGCACCGAGGTTGGAAGGAAAATTACCAGACAATACTTTAGTTCAGTATTTGACACATTTATTTGTTGTTAGGGACAGTATCCATTTAGGGACTGCATCAAACATTTATGTACGCATAGGGTTAAAGGTTGCAGAAACTTAGCATTTCACTGGTCTTTCCCAAACCACCGGAATCCCACGATGAATGGTTACCTTTACATCTACAGTTCTATGCAATGAGAATTATATAATACTTCAATGGATGGTTTCAGTTGTCATAGTTATGCAGATAGATTTCCGAAATCGAACATTACTTCAACAAGTAAACCTATGGGTTAGCCTATGATCTGGTATGCCTTGGTTCATTGGGAATAACATCAAGTGAAAAAAGTATTGAATTTTAACAATGGTCTGCTTGCCAAATGTTTAAAAAGTCTTTCCAAGTGTTGCTACCAGCTAGTCATTGCTTTCCATTGCTAAGTTAACAACTTCCAGTACAGAAAATGGCACTTTGGCAGGCGAGCCTATTTTGACCCCCACCCCGCCCCACCGAAAGCACAAATTCCAACTATTAATTTCACCATGACTTATTTTTAATAAATGAAAAAAGGAAGAAAATCATTCAGACGTTCGTTGATAAAACTTTATAATTATTCATTACCTTTACAAGAAAACGTACCTTCTTATTAAAAGTTCTTTAAAAAGGACAAACATTTAAAGTAATTTTTTAAAGCTTGAAATACACTTTTATTTTGTTTGCAATAGGTTTTTCTCTATTGAAATAAATGTATCCAAACCGAGGTTGGAAGGAAAATTGCCTGAAAATAATTTTAATTTTAATTGACCCTTTCATTTAATGTTATGGACAGTATCCTTCCATGTGCTGTTATAGGGACCTCGAAAAGGGGACTGTTGCGGGCGCAAAATAAAGGCTGTTGAAACTTAGTACTTCACTTATCCTTCTCAAATCATCAGAATCCCACATGTTATAATGGCTAACTTACATTTCAAATGCCAGGACATTTATGCAAATAAGAATGACGTAAAACTTAAATGGATGGTTGAGGTTGGCATGGTTTATGCAGTACTTAATCTGTAGAGGTCCGAAACACTACAGTACTTCAACAAGAAAACTTAATGGTAATGACGTAACTGGTCTTGCCTCATTATGAATAACATTGGGTGACCATATAAATTGTAAACACGCTGTACTGTATAGCGCCATCTCTCAACATGGTCCCTTGCCAAATGCAATGTTAAAAACTTCATAACCAGTAAAAAATGATTTTCAAATGGTACTGTTTGCTAGGTCATTGCTTGACATTGCTTTGAACATTATTAGCCTATACCACTGCATGTATAAATCAGGCCCGTCGGCAGGCAGGGTGTGTCCGGTGGTTCGAACGCCCTGCCCCCCCCCCCCGCCTCACTGAAACCTAGCATACGACTTAAAGGCACTGTACACGTTTGGTAATTACCCAAAATATACATTAGCATAAAAACTGACTTGGTAACGAGCAACAGAGAGCTGTTGATAGTATAAAACATTGTGAGAAACGACTCCCTCTGGAGTAACGTAGTTTTTGAGAAAGAGGTAATTTCTCACTAAAATAATAAAAACTTCTTGCAAGAAGTTTTTTATTCCCAATCTGAAAGCACACAAATTTGTACAACAAGGGTGTTTTTCTTTCATCATTTTCTTGCAACTTCGATGACCAATTGAGCCCAAATTTTCACAGGTTTGTTATTTTATGCATATGTTGGGATACACCAAGTGAGAACACTGGTCTGTGACAATTACCAAACGTGTACGATGCCTTTAAAGAAATCCTAAACAATGTTTGCAAAAAAAACATATGATCATAAAATTATACTTCAAATCATGTTCATCAAACGAACCAAACCTTTTGTAAAAATGTACAACCTCTTCCCCAATCTTGTACTTTTCTTTGTGTCTTGATGCTTCATAGAGTAGGCCCTGATAAACTTGCAGCAAATTAAACAAACTTTTGCTGAGGTTCAACTCATTTTAAAGGCGTGGGTTGCTTTTCACCTATTCAAATTAAGTATTTTGAAACCGAGGCTGGAAGGACAACTGGCCTATTTGAGGGGGGGGGTCGTCAGTAATTAGTGTTGTAGACTTGTTCTGATGGCCTTATATTCCCTTCTTCGAAATGATCATTACCAATTTTTTCAAAATTTACCCAATTTATTCATCTATAATGGCTGTTAGGTTTTTGATTTACTTTATTAAAAGGATGTTAAATATACTAGCATCTACAATTATTAGACTAGCATCTTATACTCAATGAAACCAGATGAAATTCATTTAAGTTTCAGGGCTGATTTTTGATTCATTTTTCAAAGTCAACCAATAGTGAATACATTTTTGTTAAAGTAATTTATGTTTTGCTTGTTGTTTGCTAACCCCCCTCTTGAGCACTTAGATCTTATTGGCCGCAGAGTTAAAATTAGTAACCAGCATATGCGTATAATCATCCAGCCTACGGCAGAATTCTTTTACGTTTGGTCTGTGGTTCACACCCCATTGATCAAATGACCCTCCCACAATGCAAGTGGACTTTCGCCTTATAAGAACGAAAATTGGATCTGGCAAGCACCAACGCAATGGCTCGGTACGTTGAGGCGCTGGTACTATCTCAGAATTGAGAACCGGGTCGCTACTGGTTCTCGGTTCGATCCCGGCTCCCCCCAATATTACGAAACAAGGCAATTTTACTGGGAATGGCACCAGTATGGTTCGGGAGCCGCCTTGTTTACCCTGAGGGGGGAGGGCCCGCGGTGCTAGGGATCGAGATAGGGAAGGATATGCGGTGAGTCGGTTGTCATACCAGAAGGGTCCTATATGGATGCCGGTAAGGGGCCTCTATTTGTGGTTTATCGTTTCGACCGTAAACTGCGTAGGGGAACAACCCTGAATCGCGGCTCCTGAATGCCTGACAATCACCGAGTAACTTTTTGTTTTTTATTTATTTATTATTATACAAGTGTTATCTCTTATTATTATCAAACAAATTAACGACCAAGAGAGACGCACTGGCAAATATTTTATTAAAACGATGGGGAAAATATGATAACAATAAAATAATTTTAACTATCCCATCGCAGCAAAAAATAAAAAAGAAGAAGATGATGATTGTATCCGTTGGAAAACAAAAACTCAGACGCTAAGGGAAGAGACCCCTCCCCCCAGCAACGTAATATTGTCTCATCGCGGCAAGTGTTCTAAATATAATGATTGTTACCGTTGGAAAATAAAAACATAGTCTGGGAAGAGAAGCACCCCCTTCCCCCGTAACGTAATATTATCTCATTGGTAACTTTCCCAATGTTCAAGACCTTTTAATAGAAGACCTTTTTCAATGTTTTAAAATGTTTTATTCAAGTTGTATCTCTTGTTTGAACAACAAAATCAATGACAGACGGAGGTACTCTGGCAAACATTTAATTAAAACGACGAGGAAAATATGATAAACATGAATCTATTTTAATTATCCCATCGCAGCACATTTTCGAAGATGATGATTGTTAACCGTTGGAAAGTAACAACTTAATCTGGGCAGACGGAAGCACCCCCCTTCCCATGCAATGTGATATTATCTCACTGTTAACTTTTCCATTTAATGTTCAAGACCTTTTATAAGAAGACAGTAAACAAATTCCAAATTAGATGAAGAATATTCAAACCTCACAATAAAAATAATTAACTCCGGGAAATTAATACATACACGTACTCGTTTGTGTGCAAGCAATGTTTTGTCTCGCTGTTCCTCCAGCGGCGTAACTAGGGTAAAAATTCAGGGGGCACAAGGGGGTGCACCATTTTTCAAGGGGGCACTCCTGGCCAAGTTTCCGTTTGCCTTTTTCTTTAAAACAAGCGCATGCCCGTAATCGGGGGGGGGGGAGTTCTTAAAAAAATAAACATAAAACAAAACTAAACAAATTAAAGTATAAGAAATAAAGAATAACAAAGTCTGCAAAAAATACTAATTAAAAAAGTCTGCATCGTAACTGTGCAACTAATAAATAACACACTAAGCAAAAAGTTTGTTCAGTATGTTTATCATCGTTAAATTATGACATAAAATATTATACAAAGATGTAAATAGAGGACGCAATGGGTGGCATACGCCGTCTGAGCATTAAATATGCAGAAATTGATACAAGGCTGTAATTGAGTTGTTTTCAGATTTAATAACCAATATCATAGCGCAAAAATGGTGCACCAAATGGCTTGAATTGGGCATTCTTTTTTACAACACTTCTGAGAGGAGGGCACATCCTCCTCCCACTCCCTCCTGCGTCGCATACGTGACGGGCGGCGCTAATGCGCCGATGTACATTTTCTTTCATATTCGCCCCCCCCCATAAAAAAATATAAAAAATAAATGTTCATCGCCTTTTTTTTATGTAACTTACTATTTTTGTATAAGATAATCAGGCGTGAGGTCAGTGTAAACAAAAATTCTGCATGCAAATGGAAAAATAGTTTTAAAAACATCGAAATTATATCATCAAAGCGTATCAACTGTAACATTTTACTCTGGAAATTTCCAATCACAAAATCCAGATTTCAAATGGGGGGCACCGGGGGGGGCACGGACATCAGTTGGGGGGCACGTTCCCACCCTTAGTTACGCCACTGTGTTCCTCTGATTAAAACGCTGCCCAAACAAAGTATTGTTCAACAAAACTCTCTCATCAACTTATGGTTATTTTAACATTTCATGAGAACAGGGGGAAACTGGCATCCTAGACGTGGCGGACAACATTACAGCAGTCTATGCCTGAATCTTGTAATGTCCAATGTCCCTTTACAATGACCGTAGAAAAATCGTGACCGTTAAATTGGCATAGCGCTCTCGCTCGGCTCTGTTTTTCTCACTTTAGCCATTGTTCTTTTCAGTGCGCTGCGTGCATGAAATTGATGGAGTTCCACAAAGACCAATATGATTATGAATTGAAATTGTATTTTAGTATATTATTTTGTTTAACGATTTGCAGATCCCATGATGCATGCAACGGTTTGTACCGTGTAATGTTGCCAGTTCAAACACACTTCAAGTTCATTATTTTCACTAAATGTAATCAAGTTTGCCTCGGAAATGATACATTTAGGCAAACTCATGAGCTGTGCACATGTACATTTAGTAGCAACGAAGGATGTACCCTTTGCACTGATACCATCTTGTTGCACCCCTTTGTTTATTTTATTTTGTCAACAAACTTAATTCATGGTTATTTAAGCATTTTCATGAGAGCAGAAACTACACAAATTACACAACTGTAGCCCTAACTTTTTGCGGTGTCTTCTCGAGATACCGTAGTGAAACAGTGACCGTTAAATTGGCATAGCGCCCTCACTCGCCTTTGCTTACCTGGCTTTGAGCCATTGTTCTTTTGAGATATTGTGTACATTAAAATGACGGAATTCCACAAGGACCAATGTGATTTTGAATTACCGTTTTGCAGAACTCACGATGTATGTCCATAACGTGTAACCGTTGTCAGTTCATAATACGTTCAAGTTTATAACAAACTCCTGACGGGGCAAATAAAACAATAACAATAACTACAGGTGAAAACACATTTGTGAGCATGAAATGCCACAGAACTGGGCCCAATTTCATGGTTCTGCTTACTGAGGAATTCTGTGCTTACGGCCCATAATTAAGTGTTTTACAGGGGCACAATTACCAGTATTTATTGAACTCAATGCATTCAATGATAGGGTCGAGTCGGCCGCGTGAACTCGACCCGTACCTTGACCCTCTCCCAGCGTCTAATTTCCCCCGATACAATAACGAAATTCTAGGTCTGTTCTCGGGCAGAAAAATCTAATAATGATTGTCATGTTTCCTCCGGGTAACCGTACAGTGATCGTGACCGTTAAACTAACATAGCGCCCTCACAAGACCCATTTTTTCCCGGCAGTAGCCATTGTTCTTTTCATTGCTCTGTGTACAAGAAATTGATGGAGTCCACAAGGTCCAATAGGAATTTGTCTTGAAGTTTTGCACTAACTTTGAGCGTCTTTAAAAATCAGTTGTTATAGAGAATACAAAATAAGTCCGATTTTAAATTAAATTTGGCGAGTTTACAAATAGGAAAGACAAATAATTTTCTACCTCAAAGGTCAGTTGTAACTCCTTTTTAAAATATAAATGTATTTTTCCACCGTTTATCTTCATTTGATAGATATGGCAGTAGAATAAAGTTTAGATTTTTTAGAACAGTCCTTTTTTATGGAAAATACCAAATTAGTTTGCCCCGTGGTCTAAAATAACATTTATATCCAATGTCTCTTTTACCCATCCTTAATTTCGGTCCAAAAAGAAAACTCGCAAGTACAAAACAAGAGGATCAGGGTTTCACTCTCGAACCGACAGAAAGAACATAAATCGCTCTCCGCTTTCCAAATTTTTATCAAAAAAGAATTAACACCCAATATTCTCTGAACCAGTCTGTACTGGATTCTCCGTGATTTTGTACGTAACTACAAAAGGCGTACTGAAAAAAATATACCAATCTGATAGTTGGTAACTATATGTACCACCATTTTGTTGTTTCTTTACTCTGAAACCCAATGTAACCAAACCGAGGCTGTAAGGGAAAATAGTCTGGGACCTTCATTGTATCTTTACACTCCGTATGGTTTATTGTTATTGCAGATAGGAACACGACAAAGATGCCCGATATAAGGCGCAGTGGAAGAATGACAAGTTGGTTGCTGTTTTTGATACTCGTGGGATATTATGGTAAGTTTTAAAAAGATTTTATGTCTCAAGCAAAAGCTCGAAAAGAAGAATTTTCTTATCATTAATTTGAAGTTTTTGTTCCTTTCATGAATGCATCTAAACTCGAGGCTTTGAAAACAACTGCCTGACCCCATATGTCTTCAGTGACAATCACTCTTCATATGCTTTTAGGGACGGTGACTTAGGGACTGTAACAACAATGTATAGGCGCATATCAAAGACTGCTGAAACTTAGCATTTCACTGGTCCTTCCCTAGCCATCGGAATCCCACAATGAATGGTTACCTTACATCTACAATTCTATGCATTGGGAATTATATAATACTACAATGGATGGTTTCAGTTGTAATAGTTATGCAGATAGATTTCCGAAACCGTACATTACTTCAACAAGTAAACCTATGGTTAGCCTATGATCTGGTATGCCCTGAAACTTGGCATTTCACTGGTCTTTCCCAACCGTCCAATGAACCAAGACATACCAGATCATAGGCTGACCCATAGGTTTACTTATTGAAGTATTGTACGGTTTCGGAAATATATCTGCATAACCATGACAACTGAAACCATCCATTGTAGTATTATATAATTGTCATTGCATAGAACTGTAGATGTAAAGGTAACTATTCATTGTGGGATTGTGATGGTTCGGGAAAGACCAGTGAAATGCTAAGTTTCAGCAACCTTTATTCCTATGTGTCCACAAATTTTTGATGCGGTCCCTATATGGATACTGTCCCTAACATTAAATGAAAGTGTCAATTACTGAACCAAATTATTTTCAGGCAATTTTCCTTCCAACCTCGGTTTGAATACATTTATTTCAATGGAGCAAAACAAATATAAAAATGTATTTCAAGCTTTCAAAAATTGCTTTAAATGTTTGTCTTTGCTAAGAAGGCACGTTTTCTTGTCAAAGTAATGAATAATTAGAAAGTTTTATCAACGAACATCTGTATGATTTCATTCCTTCTTTCATTAAAAATCAGTCATGGTAATTAATAGTTGGACTTTTTTCTTTTGGTAGGGCGGGGGTGAGGGTTAACCCTATATGCGTCCACAAATGTTTGTGGATGCGGTCCCTATATGGATACTGTCCCTAACAGCAAATGAAAGTGTCAATTACTGAACAAAATTGTTTTCAGGCAATTTTCCTTCCAACCTCGGTTTGTTACATTTATTTCAATGGAGAAAAATCTATTGCAAAAAATTTGAAATGTATTTCAAGCTTTCAAAAATTGCTTTAAAAGTTTGTCATTTTTAAGAACTTTTAAGAAGGCACGTTTTTTGGTCAAAGTAATGAATATTAATGCAATTCATTTTTAAAAAGGTTTAGCAACGAACGTCTGAATGATTTCCCTTTCTTCTTTTGTTCTTTTCTTTTCTTTTAAGTCATGGTGAAATTATAAGTTGAAATTTGTTCTTTAGATGGGGCGGGGATGAGGGTTAAAGGTTGCTGAAACTTAGCATTTCACTGGTCTTTCCCGATCCATCGCAATCCCACAATGAATGGTTACCTTACATGTACAGTTCTATGATTTGAGAACTATGTAATACTACAATGGATGGTTTCAGTTGCCATGGTTATGCAAAACTCAATTTATAGAATTCCAAAACCCTACTTCAACGAGCAAACCTATGCGGGTGAGTCTCTGATACGGTATGCCTTGGTTTATTGTGAATAACATCAAACAAAAACCCCAAAGAAAATGCAACCACACTGCACTCTATATGGAGGTCTCCCAAAACAATGGTCTGCTTGCCAAATGCAATGTTAAATACCTCTGAACCAGTTAAAAAAAGCTCTGTAAGTGTTCCTACTAGCAAACTTATGTAAACCACTGCCTACAAAAATCAGGACCTTTGCAAACTTTTTTTTCTTGGGTTGGCCTACCCCCTTCTGCCCCTAAAGAAAAAATAAGTCAATCCTACGAAATCAAGTACTGGAAAAAAGGGGAAAAACAATCCTTAACTGCAATATACAAATATTCTTATCAAAAACATGTGTTCCTATTAACAATTCCCAAAGAAGGATAAACATTAGAAGCAATTTTGAAAGCCTGAACAATATTTGTATTGCTTTTTCTATAGGTTTTCTCCCTTAAAATAAATGTATCCAAACCGAGGTTGGAAGGAAAATTGCCTGACAATAATTTGGTTCAGTGATTGACACTTTCATTTGCTGTTAGGGACAGTATCCATATAGGGACCGTATCCAACACTTGTGGACGCATAGGGTTAAAGGGTTGCTGAAACTTAGCATTTCACTGGTCTTTCCCGAACCATCGGAATCCCACAATGAATGGTTACCTTACATGTACAGTTCTATGCAATGAGGATTATATAATACTACAATGGATGGTTTCAGTTGTCATAGTTATGCAGATAGATTTCCGAAACCGTACATCGCTTCAACAAGTGTAAACCTACGGGTTAGCCTATGATCTGGTATGCCTTGGTTCATTGAAAATAACATCAAGTGACCCTGCATCACAAAATTAACTGCATTATACAAATATTCATAACAAAAACATGTATTCCTAATAAAAATTCCCAAAAAAGGATAAACATTAGAAGCAATTTTGAAAGCCTGAACAATATTTGTGTTGCTTTTTCTTTAGGTTTTCGCCCTTATATCCAAACCGAGGTTGGAAGGAAAATTGCCCGACAATAATTTTGTTCAGTAATTGACACTTTCATTTGCTGTTAGGGACAGTATCCATATACGGACCGTATCAAATATTTTTGGACGCATAGGGTTAAAGGGTTGCTGAAACTTAGCATTTCACTGGTCTTTCCCAAACCATCGCAATCCCACGATGAATGGTTAACTTACAGGTACAATTCTATGCAATGAGAATTATATAATACTACAATGGATGGTTGCAGTTGTCATAGTTATGCAGATAGATTTCCGAAACCGTACATTACTTTAACAAGTAAACCTATGGGTTAGCCTATGATCTGGTATGCCTTGGTGCCTTAAGAATAACACCAAGTGACAAAGTATTAAATTTTACCAATGGTGCTTGCCAATTGTAAGACAAAGTCTTTCCAAGTGTTCCTACCAGCTAGTCATTGCTTCCCATAGCTATGTAAACCACTGCCCGTACAGAAAATGGCACTTTTGCATGCTAGGGTATTTTAAACAACCTTAGCATGCCAAAGTGCATTGTTCTCTACTGGCAGTGGTTTACATAGCTATAGGAAGCAATGACGAGCTGGTAGGGACACTTGGAAAGACTTTTTTAACAATTGGCAAGCACACCATTTTTAAAATTCAATACTTTGTCACTTGATGTTATTCCCAATGAGCCAAGGCATACCAGATCATAGACTGACCCATAGGTTTACTTGTTGAAGTAATGCACGTTTTCGGAAATATATCTGCATAACTATGACAACTGAAACCGTCCATTGTAGTATTATACAATTGTCATTGCATAGAACTGTAGGCTACATGTAAGGTAATCATTCATTGTGGGATTGCGATGGTTCGGGAAAGACCAGTGAAATGCTAAGTTTCAGCAACCTTAAACCCTATGCGTCCACAAATGTTTGATACGGTCCCTATAATTATAGTGATTATCACTGAAACAAAATTGAGGTCAGACAATCTTCCTTCCAACCTCGGTTTGGATACATTACCGGTATCTTGGCAAGGGGAACATTACCAGTTAAATCATAACCAATAGGATTGTTGAAGTAAACCTACTTCATATTTTGGACCTCTGTTCATGATTTACTGCAATAACCATGACAACCAAACTGATCCATTGCATTAATATACAATTTTCAATGCATATATTTGTAGATGTAAGGTAACCATACGTTTTAATCTTCCGTTGGTTTCAGACGATCCCTGCAATGCTAAGTTTCTGCAACCTTTATAATTATGCCCATAAACTGTTGTCATTGGCAGTTGTCCTCCCAGCCTCGGTTTGGATACCTTGATTACCAAGGAGGAAATGCCCGTAAAAAAAGCTTCTTTCGAGCTCTTTAGAATCGCTTCAAATGTTGATAGGCTTGCTAGAAGGAATACAGAGAAATATTTTTTTACTGGTTCTAAGGTATTGAACATTGAATTTGAAAGCGGATCATTCAATTGCCAAATGAAATATTTTTTCTACAAGTAAGCACGCCGTTTTATTGAAGTTTCCTAAAAAGGATAACATTTAAAGCAATTCTTGAAAGCTGTAAATATATTTGCTTATAGCTTTTTCTACAGGTTTTTCTCCCTTCAAATAAATGTATCCAAACCGAGGTCAGAAAGAAAATTGCCTGACACTAATTTTGTTCAGTAATTGACACTTTCATTTGCTGTTAGGGACAGTATCCACAAACATTTGTGGACGCATTAGGGTTAAAGGTTGCTGAAACTTAGCATTTCACTGGTCTTTCCCGAACCATCGCAATCCCACGATGAATGGTTACCTTACATGTACAGTTCTATGCAATGACAATTATATAATACTACAATGGATGGTTTCAGTTGTCATAGTTATGCAGATAGATTTCCGAAACCGTACATCACTTCAACAAGTAAACCTTTGGGTTACCCTATGATCTGGTATGCCTTGGTTCATTGGGAAAAACATCAAGTGACAAAGTATTGAATTTTAACAATGGTCTGCTTGCCAATTGTAAACAAGTCTTTCCAAGTGTTCCTACCAGCTAGTCGTTGCTTCCTATAGCTATGCAAACCACTGTCAGTACAGAAAATTGCACTTTGGCATGCTAGGATATTTTACCCTCACCCCCGCCCAACCGAAAGAACAAATTCCAACTATTAATTTAACCATGACTTATTTTTAATAATGAAAATAGGAAGGAAATCATAAGATGTTCGTTGATAAAACTTTATAATTATTCATTACCTTTACAAGAAAACGTGCCTTCTTATTAAAAGTTTTTAAGAAGGACAAACATTTAAAGCAATTTTTGAAAGCTTGAAATACATTTTATATTTTTTGCAATAGGTTTTTCTGCATTGAAATACATGTATCCGCACCGAGGTTGGAAGGAAAATTACCAGACAATACTTTAGTTCAGTATTTGACACATTTATTTGTTGTTAGGGACAGTATCCATTTAGGGACTGCATCAAACATTTATGTACGCATAGGGTTAAAGGTTGCAGAAACTTAGCATTTCACTGGTCTTTCCCAAACCACCGGAATCCCACGATGAATGGTTACCTTTACATCTACAGTTCTATGCAATGAGAATTATATAATACTTCAATGGATGGTTTCAGTTGTCATAGTTATGCAGATAGATTTCCGAAATCGAACATTACTTCAACAAGTAAACCTATGGGTTAGCCTATGATCTGGTATGCCTTGGTTCATTGGGAATAACATCAAGTGAAAAAAGTATTGAATTTTAACAATGGTCTGCTTGCCAAATGTTTAAAAAGTCTTTCCAAGTGTTGCTACCAGCTAGTCATTGCTTTCCATTGCTAAGTTAACAACTTCCAGTACAGAAAATGGCACTTTGGCAGGCGAGCCTATTTTGACCCCCACCCCGCCCCACCGAAAGCACAAATTCCAACTATTAATTTCACCATGACTTATTTTTAATAAATGAAAAAAGGAAGAAAATCATTCAGACGTTCGTTGATAAAACTTTATAATTATTCATTACCTTTACAAGAAAACGTACCTTCTTATTAAAAGTTCTTTAAAAAGGACAAACATTTAAAGTAATTTTTTAAAGCTTGAAATACACTTTTATTTTGTTTGCAATAGGTTTTTCTCTATTGAAATAAATGTATCCAAACCGAGGTTGGAAGGAAAATTGCCTGAAAATAATTTTAATTTTAATTGACCCTTTCATTTAATGTTATGGACAGTATCCTTCCATGTGCTGTTATAGGGACCTCGAAAAGGGGACTGTTGCGGGCGCAAAATAAAGGCTGTTCAAACTTAGTACTTCACTTATCCTTCTCAAATCATCAGAATCCCACATGTTATAATGGCTAACTTACATTTCAAATGCCAGGACATTTATGCAAATAAGAATGACGTAAAACTTAAATGGATGGTTGAGGTTGGCATGGTTTATGCAGTACTTAATCTATAGAGGTCCGAAACACTACAGTACTTCAACAAGAAAACTTAATGGTAATGACGTAACTGGTCTTGCCTCATTATGAATAACATTGGGTGACCATATAAATTGTAAACACGCTGTACTGTATAGCGCCCTCTCTCAACATGGTCCCTTGCCAAATGCAATGTTAACAACTTCATAACCAGTAAAAATGATTTTCAAATGGTACTGTTTGCTAGGTCATTGCTTGACATTGCTTTGAACATTATTAGCCTATACCACTGCATGTATAAATCAGGCCCGTCGGCAGGCAGGGTGTGTCCGGTGGTTCGAACGCCCTGCCCCCCCCCCCGCCTCACTGAAACCTAGCATACGACTTAAAGGCACTGTACACGTTTTGGTATTACCCCAAATATACATTAGCATAAAAACTGATGGTAACGACAGAGAGAAGAGAGTTGATAGTAACAAAACATTGTGAGAAACGACTCTAACGTAGTAGAGTTTTTGAGAGGTAAAGAGGTACACTATAAAAAAAAAAAACTTCTTTTTTATTTATTTTTTATCTGAAAGCACAAAACAACAAAATTTGTTTTCATCATCTTCTTTTTTTCTCGATTTTCAATTGAGCCTTCCCAAATTTTCACAGGTTTGTTATTTTATGCATATGTTGGGATACACCAAGTGAGAACACTGGTCTGTGACAATTACCAAACGTGTACGATGCCTTTAAAGAAATCCTAAACAATGTTTGCAAAAAAAACATATGATCATAAAATTATACTTCAAATCATGTTCATCAAACGAACCAAACCTTTTGTAAAAATGTACAACCTCTTCCCCAATCTTGTACTTTTCTTTGTGTCTTGATGCTTCATAGAGTAGGCCCTGATAAACTTGCAGCAAATTAAACAAACTTTTGCTGAGGTTCAACTCATTTTAAAGGCGTGGGTTGCTTTTCACCTATTCAAATTAAGTATTTTGAAACCGAGGCTGGAAGGACAACTGGCCTATTTGAGGGGGGGGGTCGTCAGTAATTAGTGTTGTAGACTTGTTCTGATGGCCTTATATTCCCTTCTTCGAAATGATCATTACCAATTTTTTTCAAAATTTACCCAATTTATTCATCTATAATGGCTGTTAGGTTTTTGATTTACTTTATTAAAAGGATGTTAAATATACTAGCATCTACAATTATTAGACTAGCATCTTATACTCAATGAAACCAGATGAAATTCATTTAAGTTTCAGGGCTGATTTTTGATTCATTTTTCAAAGTCAACCAATAGTGAATACATTTTTGTTAAAGTAATTTATGTTTTGCTTGTTGTTTGCTAACCCCCCTCTTGAGCACTTAGATCTTATTGGCCGCAGAGTTAAAATTAGTAACCAGCATATGCGTATAATCATCCAGCCTACGGCAGAATTCTTTTACGTTTGGTCTGTGGTTCACACCCCATTGATCAAATGACCCTCCCACAATGCAAGTGGACTTTCGCCTTATAAGAACGAAAATTGGATCTGGCAAGCACCAACGCAATGGCTCGGTACGTTAAGGCGCTGGTACTATCTCAGAATTGAGAACCGGGTCGCTACTGGTTCTCGGTTCGATCCCGGCTCCCCCCAATATTACGAAACAAGGCAATTTTACTGGGAATGGCACCAGTATGGTTCGGGAGCCGCCTTGTTTACCCTGAGGGGGGAGGGCCTGCGGTGCTAGGGATCGAGATAGGGAAGGATATGCGGTGAGTCGGTTGTCATACCAGAAGGGTCCTATATGGATGCCGGTAAGGGGCCTCTATCGTGGTTTATCGTTTCGACCGTAAACTGCGTAGGGGAACAACCCTGAATCGCGGCTCCTGAATGCCTGACAATCACCGAGTAACTTTTTGTTTTTTATTTATTTATTATTATACAAGTGTTATCTCTTATTATTCCTTTTTCAATTTTTTTAAATGTTTTATTCAAGTTGTATCTCTTGTTTGAACAACAAAATCAATGACAGACGGAGGTACTCTGGCAAACATTTAATTAAAACGACGAGGAAAATATGATAAACAATGAATCTATTTTAATTATCCCATCGCAGCACATTTTCGAAGATGATGATTGTTAACCGTTGGAAAGTAACAACTTAATCTGGGCAGACGGAAGCACCCCCTTCCAATGCAATGTGATATTATCTCACTGTTAACTTTTCCATTTAATGTTCAAGACCTTTTATAAGAAGACAGTAAACAAATTCCAAATTAGATGAAGAATGTTCAAACCTCACAATAAAAATAATGAACTCCGGGAAATTAATACATACACGTACTCGTTTGTGTGCAAGCAATGTTTTGTCTCGCTGTTCCTCCAGCGGCGTAACTAGGGTAAAAATTCAGGGGGCACAAGGGGGTGCACCATTTTTCAAGGGGGCACTCCTGGCCAAGTTTCCGTTTGCCTTTTTCTTTAAAACAAGCGCATGCCCGTAATCGGGGGGGGGGGAGTTCTTAAAAAAAAATAAACATAAAACAAAACTAAACAAATTAAAGTATAAGAAATAAAGAATAACAAAGTCTGCAAAAAATACTAATTAAAAAAGTCTGCATCGTAACTGTGCAACTAATAAATAACACACTAAGCAAAAAGTTTGTTCAGTATGTTTATCATCGTTAAATTATGACATAAAATATTATACAAAGATGTAAATAGAGGACGCAATGGGTGGCATACGCCGTCTGAGCATTAAATATGCAGAAATTGATACAAGGCTGTAATTGAGTTGTTTTCAGATTTAATAACCAATATCATAGCGCAAAAATGGTGCACCAAATGGCTTGAATTGGGCATTCTTTTTTACAACACTTCTGAGAGGAGGGCACATCCTCCTCCCACTCCCTCCTGCGTCGCATACGTGACGGGCGGCGCTAATGCGCCGATGTACATTTTCATTATATTCGCCCCCCCCCATAAAACAAATATAAAAAATAAATGTTCATCGCCTTTTTTTTATGTAACTTACTATTTTTGTATAAGATAATCAGGCGTGAGGTCAGTGTAAACAAAAATTCTGCATGCAAATGGAAAAATAGTTTTAAAAACATCGAAATTATATCATCAAAGCGTATCAACTGTAACATTTTACTCTGGAAATTTCCAATCACAAAATCCAGATTTCAAATGGGGGGCACCGGGGGGGGGCACGGACATCAGTTGGGGGGCACGCTCCCACCCTTAGTTACGCCACTGTGTTCCTCTGATTAAAACGCTGCCCAAACAAAGTATTGTTCAACAAAACTCTCTCATCAACTTATGGTTATGTTAACATTTCATGAGAACAGGGGGAAACTGGCATCCTAGACGTGGCGGACAACATTACAGCAGTCTATGCCTGAATCTTGTAATGTCCAATGTCCCTTTACAATGACCGTAGAAAAATCGTGACCGTTAAATTGGCATAGCGCCCTCGCTCGGCTCTGTTTTTCTCACTTTAGCCATTGTTCTTTTCAGTGCGCTGCGTGCATGAAATTGATGGAGTTCCACAAAGACCAATGTGATTTTGAATTGAAATTGTATTTTAGTATATTATTTTGTTTAACGATTTGCAGATCCCATGATGCATGCAACGGTTTGTACCGTGTAATGTTGCCAGTTCAAACACACTTCAAGTTCATTATTTTCACTAAATGTAATCAAGTTTGCCTTGGAAATGATACATTTAGGCAAACTCATGAGCTGTGCACATGTACATTTAGTAGCAACGAAGGATGTACCCTTTGCACTGATACCATCTTGTTGCACCCCTTTGTTTATTTTATTTTGTCAACAAACTTAATTCATGGTTATTTAAGCATTTTCATGAGAGCAGAAACTACACAAATTACACAACTGTAGCCCTAACTTTTTGCGGTGTCTTCTCGAGATACCGTAGTGAAACAGTGACCGTTAAATTGGCATAGCGCCCTCACTCGCCTCTGCTTACCTGGCTTTGAGCCATTGTTCTTTTCAGTTCGTTGTGTACATTAAAATGACGGAATTCCACAAGGACCAATGTGATTTTGAATTACCGTTTTGCAGAACTCACGATGTATGTCCATAACGTGTAACCGTTGTCAGTTCATAATACGTTCAAGTTTATAACAAACTCCTGACGGGGCAAATAAAATAATAACAATAACTACAGGTGAAAACACATTTGTGAGCATGAAATGCCACAGAACTGGGCCCAATTTCATGGTTCTGCTTACTGAGGAATTCTGTGCTTACGGCCCATAATTAAGTGTTTTACAGGGGCACAATTACCAGTATTTATTGAACTCAATGCATTCAATGATAGGGTCGAGTCGGCCGCGTGAACTCGACCCGTACCTTGACCCTCTCCCAGCGTCTAATTTCCCCCTGATACAATAACGAAATTCTAGGTCTGTTCTCGGGCAGAAAAATCTAATAATGATTGTCATGTTTCCTCCGGGTAACCGTACAGTGATCGTGACCGTTAAACTAACATAGCGCCCTCACAAGACCCATTTTTTCCCGGCAGTAGCCATTGTTCTTTTCATTGCTCTGTGTACAAGAAATTGATGGAGTCCACAAGGTCCAATAGGAATTTGTCTTGAAGTTTTGCACTAACTTTGAGCGTCTCTAAAAAACAGTTGTTATAGAGAATACAAAATAAGTCCGATTTTAAATTAAATTTGGCGAGTTTACCAATAGGAAAGACAAATAATTTTCTACCTCAAAGGTCAGTTGTAACTCCTTTTTAAAATATAAATGTATTTTTCAACCGTTTATCTTCATTTGATAGATATGGCAGTAGAATAAAGTTTAGATTTTTTAGAACAGTCCTTTTTTATGGAAAATACCAAATTAGTTTGCCCCGTGGTCTAAAATAACATTTATATTCAATGTCTCTTTTACCCATCCTTAATTTCCGTCCAAAAAGAAAACTCGCAAGTACAAAACAAGAGGATCAGGGTTTCACTCTCGAACCGACAGAAAGAACATAAATCGCTCTCCGCTTTCCAAATTTTTATCAAAAAAGAATTAACACCCAATATTCTCTGAACCAGTCTGTACTGGATTCTCCGTGATTTTGTACGTAACTACAAAAGGCGTACTGAAAAAATATACCAATCTGATAGTTGGTAACTATAGTACCACCATTTTGTTGTTTCTTTACTCTGAAACCCAATGTAACCAAACCGAGGCTGTAAGGGAAAAAAGTCTGGAACCTTCATTGTATCTTTACACTCCGTATGGTTTATTGTTATTGCAGATAGGAACACGACAAAGATGCCCGATATAAGGCTCAGTGGAAGAATGACAAGTTGGTTGCTGTTTTTGATACTCGTGGGATATTATGGTAAGTTTTAAAAAGATTTTATGTCTCAAGCAAAAGCTCGAAAAGAAGAATTTTCTTATCATTAATTTGAAGTTTTTGTTCCTTTCATGAATGCATCTAAACTCGAGGCTTTGAAAACAACTGCCTGACCCCATATGTCTTCAGTGACAATCACTCTTCATATGCTTTTAGGGACGGTGACTTAGGGACTGTAACAACAATGTATAGGCGCATATCAAAGACTGCTGAAACTTAGCATTTCACTGGTCCTTCCCTAGCCATCGGAATCCCACAATGAATGGTTACCTTACATCTACAATTCTATGCATTGGGAATTATATAATACTACAATGGATGGTTTCAGTTGTAATAGTTATGCAGATAGATTTCCGAAACCGTACATTACTTCAACAAGTAAACCTATGGTTAGCCTATGATCTGGTATGCCCTGAAACTTGGCATTTCACTGGTCTTTCCCAACCATCCAATGAACCAAGACATACCAGATCATAGGCTGACCCATAGGTTTACTTATTGAAGTATTGTACGGTTTCGGAAATATATCTGCATAACCATGACAACTGAAACCATCCATTGTAGTATTATATAATTGTCATTGCATAGAACTGTAGATGTAAAGGTAACCATTCATTGTGGGATTGTGATGGTTCGGGAAAGACCAGTGAAATGCAAAGTTTCAGCAACCTTTATTCCTATGCGTCCACAAATTTTTGATGCGGTCCCTATATGGATACTGTCCCTAACATTAAATGAAAGTGTCAATTACTGAACCAAATTATTTTCAGGCAATTTTCCTTCCAACCTCGGTTTGAATACATTTATTTCAATGGAGCAAAACAAATATAAAAATGTATTTCAAGCTTTCAAAAATTGCTTTAAATGTTTGTCTTTGCTAAGAAGGCACGTTTTCTTGTCAAAGTAATGAATAATTAGAAAGTTTTATCAACGAACATCTGTATGATTTCATTCCTTCTTTCATTAAAAATAAGTCATGGTAATTAATAGTTGGACTTTTTTCTTTTGGTAGGGCGGGGGTGAGGGTTAAAATACCCTAGCATGCCAAAGTGCCATTTTCTGTACGGGCAGTGGTTTACATAGCTATGGGAAGCAATGACTAGCTGGTAGGAACACTTGGAAAGACTTTGTCTTACAATTGCCAAGCACCATTGGTAAAATTTAATACTTTGTCACTTGGTGTTATTCTTAATGCACCAAGGCATACCAGATCATATATAGGCTAACCCATAGGTTTACTTGTTGAAGTAATGTACGGTTTCGGAAATCTATCTGCATAACTATGACAACTGAAACCATCCATTGTAGTATTATATAATTCTCATTGCATAGAACTGTACCTGTAACCATTCATCGTGGGATTGCGATGGTTTTGGAAAGACCAGTGAAATGCTAAGTTTCAGCAACCCTTTAACCCTATTCGTCCAAAAATATTTGATACGGTCCGTATATGGATACTGTCCCTAACAGCAAATGAAAGTGTCAATTACTGAACAAAATTATTGTCGGGCAATTTTCCTTCCAACCTCGGTTTGGATATAAGGGCGAAAACCTAAAGAAAAAGCAACACAAATATTGTTCAGGCTTTCAAAATTGCTTCTAATGTTTATCCTTTTTGGGGAATTTTTATTAGGAATACATGTTTTTGTTATGAATATTTGTATAATGCAGTTAATTTTGTGATCACTTGATGTTATTTTCAATGAACCAAGGCATACCAGATCATAGGCTAACCCGTAGGTTTACACTTGTTGAAGCGATGTACGGTTTCGGAAATCTATCTGCATAACTATGACAACTGAAACCATCCATTGTAGTATTATATAATTCTCATTGCATAGAACTGTAGATGTAAAGGTAACCATTCATTGTGGGATTCCGATGGTTCGGGAAAGACCAGTGAAATGGCAAGTTTCAGCAACCTTTAACCCTATGCGTCCACAAATGTTTGATACGGTCCCTATATGGATACTGTCCGTAACAGCAAATGAAAGTGTCAATCACTGAACCAAATTATTGTCAGGCAATTTTCCTTCCAACCTCGGTTTGGATACATTTGTTTTAAAGGAGAAAACCTATAGAAAAAGCAATACAAATATTGTTCAGGCTTTCAAAATTGCTTCTAATGTTTATCCTTCTTTGGGAATTGTTAATAGGAACACATGTTTTTGATAAGAATATTTGTATATTGCAGTTAAGGATTGTTTTTCCCCTTTTTTTCCAGTACTTGATTTCGTAGGATTGACTTATTTTTTCTTTAGGGGCAGAAGGGGGTAGGCCAACCCCAGAAAAAAAAGTTTGCAAAGGTCCTGATTTTCGTAGGCAGTGGTTTACATAAGTTTGCTAGTAGGAACACTTACAGAGCTTTTTTGTACTGGCTCAGAGGTATTTAACATTGCATTTGGCAAGCAGACCATTGTAATGGGAGACCTCCATATAGAGTGCAGTGTGGTTGAATTTTCTTTGCGGTTTTTGTTTGATGTTATTCACAATAAACCAAGGCATACCGTATCAGACACTCACCCGTATAGGTTTGCTCGTTGAAGTAGGGTTTTGGAATTCTATAAATTGAGTTTTGCATAACCATGGCAACTGAAACCATCCATTGTAGTATTACATAGTTCTCAAATCACAGAACTGTACATGTAAGGTAACCATTCATTGTGGGATTGCGATGGATCGGGAAAGACCAGTGAAATGCTAAGTTTCAGCAACCTTTAACCCTATATGCGTCCACAAATGTTTGTGGATGCGGTCCCTATATGGATACTGTCCCTAACAGCAAATGAAAGTGTCAATTACTGAACAAAATTATTTTCAGGCAATTTTCCTTCCAACCTCGGTTTGTTACATTTATTTCAATGGAGAAAAACCTATTGCAAAAAATTTGAAATGTATTTCAAGCTTTCAAAAATTGCTTTAAAAGTTTGTCATTTTTAAGAACTTTTAAGAAGGCACGTTTTTTGGTCAAAGTAATGAATATTAATGCAATTCATTTTTAAAAAGGTTTAGCAACGAACGTCTGAATGATTTCCCTTTCTTCATTTGTTCTTTTCTTTTCTTTTAAGCCATGGTGAAATTATAAGTTGAAATTTGTTCTTTAGATGGGGCGGGGATGAGGGTTAAACAACCTTAGCATGCCAAAGTGCATTGTTCTCTACTGGCAGTGGTTTACATAGCTATAGGAAGCAATGACGAGCTGGTAGGGACACTTGGAAAGACTTTTTTAACAATTGGCAAGCACACCATTTTTAAAATTCAATACTTTGTCACTTGATGTTATTCCCAATGAGCCAAGGCATACCAGATCATAGACTGACCCATAGGTTTACTTGTTGAAGTAATGCACGTTTTCGGAAATATATCTGCATAAATATGACAACTGAAACCGTCCATTGTAGTATTATACAATTGTCATTGCATAGAACTGTAGGCTACATGTAAGGTAATCATTCATTGTGGGATTGCGATGGTTCGGGAAAGACCAGTGAAATGCTAAGTTTCAGCAACCTTAAACCCTATGCGTCCACAAATGTTTGATACGGTCCTTATAATTATAGTGATTATCACTGAAACAAAATTGAGGTCAGACAATCTTCCTTCCAACCTCGGTTTGGATACATTACCGGTATCTTGGCAAGGGGAACATTACCAGTTAAATCATAACCAATGGATTGTTGAAGTAAACCTACTTCATATTTTGGACCTCTGTTCATGATTTACTGCAATAACCATGACAACCAAACTGATCCATTGCATTAATATACAATTTTCAATGCATATATTTGTAGATGTAAGGTAACCATACGTTTTAATCTTCCGTTGGTTTCAGACGGTCCCTGCAATGCTAAGTTTCTGCAACCTTTATAATTATGCCCATAAACTGTTGTCATTGGCAGTTGTCCTCCCAGCCTCGGTTTGGATACCTTGATTACCAAGGAGGAAATGCCCGTAAAAAAGCTTCTTTCGAGCTCTTTAGAATCACTTCAAATGTTGATAGGCTTGCTAGAAGGAATACAGAGAAATATGTTTTTACTGGTTCTAAGGTATTGAACATTGAATTTGAAAGCGGATCATTGAATTGCCAAATGAAATATTTTTCTACAAGTAAGCACGCCGTTTTATTGAAGTTTCCTAAAAGGATAACATTTAAAGCAATTCTTGAAAGCTGTAAATATATTTGCTTATAGCTTTTTCTACAGGTTTTTCTCCCTTCAAATAAATGTATCCAAACCGAGGTCAGAAAGAAAATTGCCTGACACTAATTTTGTTCAGTAATTGACACTTTCATTTGCTGTTAGGGACAGTATCCACAAACATTTGTGGACGCATTAGGGTTAAAGGTTGCTGAAACTTAGCATTTCACTGGTCTTTCCCGAACCATCGCAATCCCACGATGAATGGTTACCTTACATGTACAGTTCTATGCAATGACAATTATATAATACTACAATGGATGGTTTCAGTTGTCATAGTTATGCAGATAGATTTCCGAAACCGTACATTACTTCAACAAGTAAACCTATGGTTAGCCTATGATCTGGTATGCCCTGAAACTTGGCATTTCACTGGTCTTTCCCAACCATCCAATGAACCAAGACATACCAGATCATAGGCTGACCCATAGTTTACTTATTGAAGTATTGTACGGTTTCGGAAATATATCTGCATAACCATGACAACTGAAACCATCCATTGTAGTATTATATAATTGTCATTGCATAGAACTGTAGATGTAAAGGTAACCATTCATTGTGGGATTGTGATGGTTCGGGAAAGACCAGTGAAATGCTAAGTTTCAGCAACCTTTATTCCTATGCGTCCACAAATTTTTGATGCGGTCCCTATATGGATACTGTCCCTAACATTAAATGAAAGTGTCAATTACTGAACCAAATTATTTTCAGGCAATTTTCCTTCCAACCTCGGTTTGAATACATTTATTTCAATGGAGCAAAACAAATATAAAAATGTACTTCAAGCTTTCAAAAATTGCTTTAAATGTTTGTCTTTGCTAAGAAGGCACGTTTTCTTGTCAAAGTAATGAATAATTAGAAAGTTTTATCAACGAACATCTGTATGATTCCATTCCTTCTTTCATTAAAAATAAGTCATGGTAATTAATAGTTGGACTTTTTCTTTTGGTAGGGCGGGGGTGAGGGTTAAAATACCCTAGCATGCCAAAGTGCCATTTTCTGTACGGGCAGTGGTTTACATAGCTATGGGAAGCAATGACTAGCTGGTAGGAACACTTGGAAAGACTTTGTCTTACAATTGCCAAGCACCATTGGTAAAATTTAATACTTTGTCACTTGGTGTTATTCTTAATGCACCAAGGCATACCAGATCATATATAGGCTAACCCATAGGTTTACTTGTTGAAGTAATGTACGGTTTCGGAAATCTATCTGCATAACTATGACAACTGCAACCATCCATTGTAGTATTATATAATTCTCATTGCATAGAACTGTACCTGTAAGTTAACCATTCATCGTGGGATTACGATGGTTTGGGAAAGACCAGTGAAATGCTAAGTTTCAGCAACCCTTTAACCCTATGCGTCCAAAAATATTTGATACGGTCCGTATATGGATACTGTCCCTAACAGCAAATGAAAGTGTCAATTACTGAACAAAATTATTGTCGGGCAATTTTCCTTCCAACCTCGGTTTGGATATAAGGGCGAAAACCTAAAGAAAAAGCAACACAAATATTGTTCAGGCTTTCAAAATTGCTTCTAATGTTTATCCTTTTTGGGGAATTTTTATTAGGAATACATGTTTTTGTTATGAATATTTGTATAATGCAGTTAATTTTGTGATGCAGGATCACTTGATGTTATTTTCAATGAACCAAGGCAATAGGCTAACCCGTAGGTTTACACTTGTTGAAGCGATGTACGGTTTCGGAAATCTATCTGCATAACTATGACAACTGAAACCATCCATTGTAGTATTATATAATCCTCATTGCATAGAACTGTACATGTAAGGTAACCATTCATTGTGGGATTCCGATGGTTCGGGAAAGACCAGTGAAATGGCAAGTTTCAGCAACCTTTAACCCTATGCGTCCACAAATGTTTGATACGGTCCCTATATGGATACTGTCCCTAACAGCAAATGAAAGTGTCAATCACTGAACCAAATTATTGTCAGGCAATTTTCCTTCCAACCTCGGTTTGGATACATTTATTTTAAGGGAGAAAACCTATAGAAAAAGCAATACAAATATTGTTCAGGCTTTCAAAATTGCTTCTAATGTTTATCCTTCTTTGGGAATTGTTAATAGGAACACATGTTTTTGATAAGAATATTTGTATATTGCAGTTAAGGATTGTTTTTCCCCTTTTTTTCCAGTACTTGATTTCGTAGGATTGACTTATTTTTTCTTTGGGGGCAGAAGGGGGTAGGCCAACCCCAGAAAAAAAGTTTGCAAAGGTCCTGATTTTCGTAGGCAGTGGTTTACATAAGTTTGCTAGTAGGAACATTTACAGAGCTTTTTTTTACTGGTTCAGAGGCATTTAACATTGCATTTGGCAAGCAGACCATTGTTTTGGGAGACCTCCATATAGAGTGCAGTGTGGTTGAATTTTCTTTGGGGTTTTTGTTTGATGTTATTCACAATAAACCAAGGCATACCGTATCAGACACTCACCCGTATAGGTTTGCTCGTTGAAGTAGGGTTTTGGAATTCTATAAATTGAGTTTTGCATAACCATGGCAACTGAAACCATCCATTGTAGTATTACATAGTTCTCAAATCATAGAACTGTACATGTAAGGTAACCATTCATTGTGGGATTGCGATGGATCGGGAAAGACCAGTGAAATGCTAAGTTTCAGCAACCTTTAACCCTATATGCGTCCACAAATGTTTGTGGATGCGGTCCCTATATGGATACTGTCCCTAACAGCAAATGAAAGTGTCAATTACTGAACAAAATTATTTTCAGGCAATTTTCCTTCCAACCTCGGTTTGTTACATTTATTTCAATGGAGAAAAACCTATTGCAAAAAATTTGAAATGTATTTCAAGCTTTCAAAAATTGCTTTAAAAGTTTGTCATTTTTAAGAACTTTTAAGAAGGCACGTTTTTTGGTCAAAGTAATGAATATTAATGCAATTCATTTTTAAAAAGGTTTAGCAACGAACGTCTGAATGATTTCCCTTTCTTTTTTTGTTCTTTTGTTTTCTTTTAAGTCATGGTGAAATTATAAGTTGAAATTTGTTCTTTAGATGGGGCGGGGATGAGGGTTAAACAACCTTAGCATGCCAAAGTGCATTGTTCTATACTGGCAGTGGTTTACATAGCTATAGGAAGCAATGACGAGCTGGTAGGGACACTTGGAAAGACTTTTTTAACAATTGGCAAGCACACCATTTTTAAAATTCAATACTTTGTCACTTGATGTTATTCCCAATGAGCCAAGGCATACCAGATCATAGACTGACCCATAGGTTTACTTGTTGAAGTAATGCACGTTTTCGGAAATATATCTGCATAACTATGACAACTGAAACCGTCCATTGTAGTATTATACAATTGTCATTGCATAGAACTGTAGGCTACATGTAAGGTAATCATTCATTGTGGGATTGCGATGGTTCGGGAAAGACCAGTGAAATGCTAAGTTTCAGCAACCTTAAACCCTATGCGTCCACAAATGTTTGATACGGTCCCTATAATTATAGTGATTATCACTGAAACAAAATTGAGGTCAGACAATCTTCCTTCCAACCTCGGTTTGGATACATTACCGGTATCTTGGCAAGGGGAACATTACCAGTTAAATCATAACCAATAGGATTGTTGAAGTAAACCTACTTCATATTTTGGACCTCTGTTCATGATTTACTGCAATAACCATGACAACCAAACTGATCCATTGCATTAATATACAATTTTGAATGCATATATTTGTAGATGTAAGGTAACCATACGTTTTAATCTTCCGTTGGTTTCAGACGGTCCCTGCAATGCTAAGTTTCTGCAACCTTTATAATTATGCCCATAAACTGTTGTCATTGGCAGTTGTCCTCCCAGCCTCGGTTTGGATACCTTGATTACCAAGGAGGAAATGCCCGTAAAAAAAGCTTCTTTCGAGCTCTTTAGAATCGCTTCAAATGTTGATAGGCTTGCTAGAAGGAATACAGAGAAATATTTTTTACTGGTTCTAAGGTATTGAACATTGAATTTGAAAGCGGATCATTGAATTGCCAAATGAAATATTTTTTCTACAAGTAAGCACGCCGTTTTATTGAAGTTTCCTAAAAAGGATAACATTTAAAGCAATTCTTGAAAGCTGTAAATATATTTGCTTATAGCTTTTTCTACAGGTTTTTCTCCCTTCAAATAAATGTATCCAAACCGAGGTCAGAAAGAAAATTGCCTGACACTAATTTTGTTCAGTAATTGACACTTTCATTTGCTGTTAGGGACAGTATCCACAAACATTTGTGGACGCATTAGGGTTAAAGGTTGCTGAAACTTAGCATTTCACTGGTCTTTCCCGAACCATCGCAATCCCACGATGAATGGTTACCTTACATGTACAGTTCTATGCAATGACAATTATATAATACTACAATGGATGGTTTCAGTTGTCATAGTTATGCAGATAGATTTCCGAAACCGTACATCACTTCAACAAGTAAACCTTTGGGTTACCCTATGATCTGGTATGCCTTGGTTCATTGGGAAAAACATCAAGTGACAAAGTATTAAATTTTACCAATGGTGCTTGCCAATTGTAAACAAGTCTTTCCAAGTGTTCCTACCAGCTAGTCATTGCTTCCTATAGCTATGTAAACCACTGTCAGTACAGAAAATTGCACTTTGGCATGCTAGGATATTTTACCCTCACCCCCGCCCAACCGAAAGAACAAATTCCAACTATTAATTTAACCATGACTTATTTTTAATAATGAAAATAGGAAGGAAATCATAAGATGTTCGTTGATAAAACTTCATAATTATTCATTACCTTTACAAGAAAACGTGCCTTCTTATTAAAAGTTTTTAAGAAGGACAAACATTTAAAGCAATTTTTGAAAGCTTGAAATACATTTTATATTTTTTGCAATAGGTTTTTCTGCATTGAAATACATGTATCCGCACCGAGGTTGGAAGGAAAATTACCAGACAATACTTTAGTTCAGTATTTAACACATTTATTTGTTGTTAGGGACAGTATCCATTTAGGGACTGCATCAAACATTTATGTACGCATAGGGTTAAAGGTTGCAGAAACTTAGCATTTCACTGGTCTTTCCCAAACCACCGGAATCCCACGATGAATGGTTACCTTTACATCTACAGTTCTATGCAAAGAGAATTATATAATACTTCAATGGATGGTTTCAGTTGTCATAGTTATGCAGATATATTTCCGAAATCGTACATTACTTCAACAAGTAAACCTATGGGTTAGCCTATGATCTGGTATGCCTTGGTTCATTGGGAATAACATCAAGTGAAAAAAGTATTGAATTTTAACAATGGTCTGCTTGCCAAATGTTTAAAAAGTCTTTCCAAGTGTTGCTACCAGCTAGTCATTGCTTTCCATTGCTAAGTTAACAACTTCCAGTACAGAAAATGGCACTTTGGCAGGCGAGCCTATTTTGACCCCCACCCCGCCCCACCGAAAGCACAAATTCCAACTATTAATTTCACCATGACTTATTTTTAATAAATGAAAAAAGGAAGAAAATCATTCAGACGTTCGTTGATAAAACTTTATAATTATTCATTACCTTTACAAGAAAACGTACCTTCTTATTAAAAGTTCTTTAAAAAGGACAAACATTTAAAGTAATTTTTTAAAGCTTGAAATACACTTTTATTTTGTTTGCAATAGGTTTTTCTCTATTGAAATAAATGTATCCAAACCGAGGTTGGAAGGAAAATTGCCTGAAAATAATTTTAATTTTAATTGACCCTTTCATTTAATGTTATGGACAGTATCCTTCCATGTGCTGTTATAGGGACCTCGAAAAGGGGACTGTTGCGGGCGCGGCAAAATAAAGGCTGTTGAAACTTAGTACTTCACTTATCCTTCTCAAATCATCAGAATCCCACATGTTATAATGGCTAACTTACATTTCAAATGCCAGGACATTTATGCAAATAAGAATGACGTAAAACTTAAATGGATGGTTGAGGTTGGCATGGTTTATGCAGTACTTAATCTATAGAGGTCCGAAACACTACAGTACTTCAACAAGAAAACTTAATGGTAATGACGTAACTGGTCTTGCCTCATTATGAATAACATTGGGTGACCATATAAATTGTAAACACGCTGTACTGTATAGCGCCCTCTCTCAACATGGTCCCTTGCCAAATGCAATGTTAAAAACTTCATAACCAGTAAAAATGATTTTCAAATGGTACTCTTTGCTAGGTCATTGCTTGACATTGCTTTGAACATTATTAGCCTATACCACTGCATGTATAAATCAGGCCCGTCGGCAGGCAGGGTGTGTCCGGTGGTTCGAACGCCCTGCCCCCCCCCCCGCCTCACTGAAACCTAGCATACGACTTAAAGGCACTGTACACGTTTGGTAATTACCCAAAATATACATTAGCATAAAAACTGACTTGGTAACGAGCAACAGAGAGCTGTTGATAGTATAAAACATTGTGAGAAACGACTCCCTCTGGAGTAACGTAGTTTTTGAGAAAGAGGTAATTTCTCACTAAAATAATAAAAACTTCTTGCAAGACGTTTTTTATTCCCAATCTGAAAGCACACAAATTTGTACAACAAGGGTGTTTTTCTTTCATCATTTTCTTGCAACTTCGATGACCAATTGAGCCCAAATTTTCACAGGTTTGTTATTTTATGCATATGTTGGGATACGGGGAGCGAGAACACTGGTCTGTGACAATTACCAAACGTGTACGATGCCTTTAAAGAAATCCTAAACAATGTTTGCAAAAAACATATGATCATAAAATTATACTTCAAATCATGTTCATCAAACGAACCAAACCTTTTGTAAAAATGTACAACCTCTTCCCCAATCTTGTACTTTTCTTTGTGTCTTGATGCTTCATAGAGAAGGCCCTGATAAACTTGCAGCAAATTAAACAAACTTTTGCTGAGGTTCAACTCATTTTAAAGGCGTGGGTTGCTTTTCACCTATTCAAATTAAGTATTTTGAAACCGAGGCTGGAAGGACAACTGGCCTATTTGAGGGGGGGGGGGTCGTCAGTAATTAGTGTTGTAGACTTGTTCTGATGGCCTTATATTCCCTTCTTCGAAATGATCATTACCAATTTTTTTCAAAATTTACCCAATTTATTCATCTATAATGGCTGTTAAGTTTTTGATTTACTTTATGAAAAGGATGTTAAATATGCTATCTACAATTATTAGACTAGCATCTTATACTCAATGAAACCAGATGAAATTCATTTAAGTTTCAGGGTTGATTTTTGATTCATTTTTCAAAGTCAACCAATAGTGAATACATTTTTGTTAAAGTAATTTATGTTTTGCTTGTTGTTTGCTAACCCCCCTCCTGAGTACTTAGATCTTATTGGCCGCAGAGTTAAAATTAGTAACCAGCATATGCGTATAATCATCCAGCCTACGGCAGAATTCTTTTACGTTTGGTCTGTGCTTCACACCCCATTGATCAAATGACCCTCCCACAATGCAAGTGGACTTTCGCCTTATAAGAACGAAAATTGGATCTGGCAAGCACCAACGCAATGGCTCGGTACGTTAAGGCGCTGGTACTATCTCAGAATTGAGAACCGGGTCGCTACTGGTTCTCGGTTCGATCCCGGCTCCCGCAATATTACGAAACAAGGCAATTTTACTGGGAATGGCACCAGTATGGTTCGGGAGCCGCCTTGTTTACCCTGAGGAGGGAGGGCCTGCGGTGCTAGGGATCGAGATAGGGAAGGATATGCGGTGAGTCGGTTGTCATACCAGAAGGGTCCTATATGGATGCCGGTAAGGGGCCTCTATCGTGGTTTATCGTTTCGACCGTAAACTGCGTAGGGGAACAACCCTGAATCGCGGCTCCTGAATGCCTGACAATCACCGAGTAACTTTTTGTTTTTTATTTATTTATTATTATACAAGTGTTATCTCTTATTATTATCAAACAAATTAACGACCAAGAGAGACGCACTGGCAAATATTTTATTAAAACGATGGAGAAAATATGATAACAATAAAATAATTTTAACTATCCCATCGCAGCAAAAAATAAAAAAGAAGAAGATGATGATTGTGTCCGTTGGAAAACAAAAACTCAGACGCTAAGGGACGAGACCCCCCCCCCCCAGCAACGTAATATTGTCTCATCGCGGCAAGTGTTCTAAATATAATGATTGATACCGTTGGAAAATAAAAACATAGTCTGGGAAGAGAAGCACCCCCTTCCCCCGTAACGTAATATTATCTCATTGGTAACTTTCCCAATGTTCAAGACCTTTTAATAGAAGACCTTTTTCAATTTTTAAAAATGTTTTATTCAAGTTGTATCTCTTGTTTGAACAACAAAATCAATGACAGCCGGAGGTACTCTGGCAAACATTTAATTAAAACGACGAGGAAAATATGATAAACATGAATCTATTTTAATTATCCCATCGCAGCACATTTTCGAAGATGATGATTGTTAACCGTTGGAAAGTAACAACTTAATCTGGGCAGACGGAAGCACCCCCCTTCCCATGCAACGTGATATTATCTCACTGTTAACTTTTCCATTTAATGTTCAAGACCTTTTATAAGAAGACAGTAAACAAATTCCAAATTAGATGAAGAATATTCAAACCTAACAATAAAAATAATGAACTCCGGGAAATTAATACATACACGTACTCGTTTGTGTGCAAGCAATGTTTTGTCTCGCTGTTCCTCCAGCGGCGTAACTAGGGTAACAATTCAGGGGGCACAAGGGGGTGCACCATTTTTCAAGGGGGCACTCCTGGCCAAGTTTCCGTTTGCCTTTTTCTTTAAAACAAGCGCATGCCCGTAATCGGGGGGGGGGGAGTTCTTTAAAAAAAAAAACATAAAACAAAACTAAACAAATTAAAGTATAAGAAATAAAGAATAACAAAGTCTGCAAAAAATACTAATTAAAAAAGTCTGCATCGTAACTGTGCAACTAATAAATAACACACTAAGCAAAAAGTTTGTTCAGTATGTTTATCATCGTTAAATTATGACATAAAATATTATACAAAGATGTAAATAGAGGACGTAATGGGTGGCATACGCCGTCTGAGCATTAAATATGCAGAAACTGATACAAGGCTGTAATTGAGTTGTTTTCAGATTTAATAACCAATATCATAGCGCAAAAATGGTGCACCAAATGGCTTGAATTGTGGGCATTCTTTTTTACAACACTTCTGAGAGGAGGGCACATCCTCCTCCCACTCCCTCCTGCGTCGCATACGTGACGGGCGGCGCTAATGCGCCGATGTACATTTTCTTTCATATTCGCCCCCCCCTCATAAAACAAATATAAAAAATAAATGTTCATCGCCTTTTTTTTATGTAACTTACTATTTTTGTATAAGATAATCAGGCGTGAGGTCAGTGTGAAAAAAAATTCTGCATGCAAATGGAAAAATAGTTTTAAAAACATCGAAATTATATCATCAAAGCGTATCAACTGTAACATTTTACTCTGGAAATTTCCAATCACAAAATCCGGATTTCAAATGCGGGGCACCGGGGGGCACGGACATCAGTTGGGGGGCACGTTCCCACCCTTAGTTACGCCACTGTGTTCCTCTGATTAAAACGCTGCCCAAACAAAGTATTGTTCAACAAAACTCTCTCATCAACTTGTGGTTATTTTAACATTTCATGAGAACAGGGGGAAACTGGCATCCTAGACGTGGCGGACAACATTACAGCAGTCTATGCCTGAATCTTGTAATGTCCAATGTCCCTTTACAATGACCGTAGAAAAATCGTGACCGTTAAATTGGCATAGCGCCCTCGCTCGGCTCTGTTTTTCTCACTTTAGCCATTGTTCTTTTCAGTGCGCTGCGTGCATGAAATTGATGGAGTTCCACAAAGACCAATGTGATTTTGAATTGAAATTGTATTTTAGTATATTATTTTGTTTAACGATTTGCAGATCCCATGATGCATGCAACGGTTTGTACCGTGTAATGTTGCCAGTTCAAACACACTTCAAGTTCATTATTTTCACTAAATGTAATCAAGTTTGCCTCGGAAATGATACATTTAGGCAAACTCATGAGCTGTGCACATGTACATTTAGTAGCAACGAAGGATGTACCCTTTGCAGTGATACCATCTTGTTGCACCCCTTTGTTTATTTTATTTTGTCAACAAACTTAATTCATGGTTATTTAAGCATTTTCATGAGAGCAGAAACTACACAAAATAATTACACAACTGTAGCCCTAACTTTTTGCGGTGTCTTCTCGAGATACCGTAGTGAAACAGTGACCGTTAAATTGGCATAGCGCCCTCACTCGCCTTTGCTTACCTGGCTTTGAGCCATTGTTCTTTTCAGTTCGTTGTGTACATTAAAATGACGGAATTCCACAAGGACCAATGTGATTTTGAATTACCGTTTTGCAGAACTCACGATGTATGTCCATAACGTGTAACCGTTGTCAGTTCAAAATACGTTCAAGTTTATAACAAACTCCTGACGGGGCAAATAAAACAATAACAATAACTACAGGTGAAAACACATTTGTGAGCATGAAATGCAACAGAACTGGGCCCAATTTCATGGTTCTGCTTACTGAGGAATTCTGTGCTTACGGCCCATAATTAAGTGTTTTACAGGGGCACAATTACCAGTATTTATTGAACTCAATGCATTCAATGATAGGGTCGAGTCGGCCGCGTGAACTCGACCCGTACCTTGACCCTCTCCCAGCGTCTAATTTCCCCCGATACAATAACGAAATTCTAGGTCTGTTCTCGGGCAGAAAAATCTAATAATGATTGTCATGTTTCCTCCGGGTAACCGTACAGTGATCGTGACCGTTAAACTAACATAGCGCCCTCACAAGACCCATTTTTTCCCGGCAGTAGCCATTGTTCTTTTCATTGCTCTGTGTACAAGAAATTGATGGAGTCCACAAGGTCCAATAGGAATTTGTCTTGAAGTTTTGCAGTAACTTTGAGCGTCTTTAAAAATCAGTTGTTATAGAGAATACAAAATAAGTCCGATTTAAATTAAATTTGGCGAGTTTACCAATAGGAAAGACAAATAATTTTCTACCTCAAAGGTCAGTTGTAACTCCTTTTTAAAATATAAATGTATTTTTTCACCGTTTATCTTCATTTGATAGATATGGCAGTAGAATAAAGTTTAGATTTTTTAGAACAGTCCTTTTTTATGGAAAATACCAAATTAGTTTGCCCCGTGGTCTAAAATAACATTTATATCCAATGTCTCTTTTACCCATCCTTAATTTCGGTCAAAAAAGAAAACTCGCAAGTACAAAACAAGAGGATCAGGGTTTCACTCTCGAACCGACAGGAAGAACATAAATCGCTCTCCGCTTTCCAAATTTTTATCAAAAAAGAATTAACACCCAATATTATCTGAACCAGTCTGTACTGGATTCTCCGTGATTTGTACGTAACTACAAAAGGCGTACTGAAAAAATATACCAATCTGATAGTTGGTAACTATAGTACCACCATTTTGTTGTTTCTTTACTCTGAAACCCAATGTAACCAAACCGAGGCTGTAAGGGAAAATAGTCTGGGACCTTCATTGTATCTTTACACTCCGTATGGTTTATTGTTATTGCAGATAGGAACACGACAAAGATGCCCGATATAAGGCTCAGTGGAAGAATGACAAGTTGGTTGCTGTTTTTGATACTCGTGGGATATTATGGTAAGTTTTAAAAAGATTTTATGTCTCAAGCAAAAGCTCGAAAAGAAGAATTTTCTTATCATTAATTTGAAGTTTTTGTTCCTTTCATGAATGCATCTAAACTCGAGGCTTTGAAAACAACTGCCTGACCCCATATGTCTTCAGTGACAATCACTCTTCATATGCTTTTAGGGACGGTGACTTAGGGACTGTAACAACAATGTATAGGCGCATATCAAAGACTGCTGAAACTTAGCATTTCACTGGTCCTTCCCTAGCCATCGGAATCCCACAATGAATGGTTACCTTACATCTACAATTCTATGCATTGGGAATTATATAATACTACAATGGATGGTTTCAGTTGTAATAGTTATGCAGATAGATTTCCGAAACCGTACATTACTTCAACAAGTAAACCTATGGTTAGCCTATGATCTGGTATGCCCTGAAACTTGGCATTTCACTGGTCTTTCCCAACCATCCAATGAACCAAGACATACCAGATCATAGGCTGACCCATAGGTTTACTTATTGAAGTATTGTATGGTTTCGGAAATATATCTGCATAACCATGACAACTGAAACCATCCAGTGTAGTATTATATAATTGTCATTGCATAGAACTGTAGATGTAAAGGTAACCATTCATTGTGGGATTGTGATGGTTCGGGAAAGACCAGTGAAATGCTAAGTTTCAGCAACCTTTATTCCTATGCGTCCACAAATTTTTGATGCGGTCCCTATATGGATACTGTCCCTAACATTAAATGAAAGTGTCAATTACTGAACCAAATTATTTTCAGGCAATTTTCCTTCCAACCTCGGTTTGGATATAAGGGCGAAAACCTAAAGAAAAAGCAACACAACTATTGTTCAGGCTTTCAAAATTGCTTCTAATGTTTATCCTTTTTTGGGAATTTTTATTAGGAATACATGTTTTTGTTATGAATATTTGTATAATGCAGTTAATTTTGTGATGCAGGATCACTTGATGTTATTTTCAATGAACCAAGGCAATAGGCTAACCCGTAGGTTTACACTTGTTGAAGCGATGTACGGTTTCGGAAATCTATCTGCATAACTATGACAACTGAAACCATCCATTGTAGTATTATATAATCCTCATTGCATAGAACTGTACATGTAAGGTAACCATTCATTGTGGGATTGCGATGGTTTGGGAAAGACCAGTGAAATGGCAAGTTTCAGCAACCTTTAACCCTATGCGTCCACAAATGTTTGATACGGTCCCTATATGGATACTGTCCCTAACAGCAAATGAAAGTGTCAATCACTGAACCAAATTATTGTCAGGCAATTTTCCTTCCAACCTCGGTTTGGATACATTTATTTTAAGGGAGAAAACCTATAGAAAAAGCAATACAAATATTGTTCAGGCTTTCAAAATTGCTTCTAATGTTTATCCTTCTTTGGGAATTGTTAATAGGAACACATGTTTTTGATAAGAATATTTGTATATTGCAGTTAAGGATTGTTTTTCCCCTTTTTTTCCAGTACTTGATTTCGTAGGATTGACTTATTTTTTCTTTAGGGACAGAAGGGGGTAGGCCAACCCCAGAAAAAAAAGTTTGCAAAGGTCCTGATTTTCGTAGGCAGTGGTTTACATAAGTTTGCTACTAGGAACACTTACAGAGCTTTTTTTTCACTGGTTCAGAGGTATTTAACATTGCATTTGGCAAGCAGACCATTGTTTTGGGAGACCTCCATATAGAGTGCAGTGTGGTTGAATTTTCTTTGGGGTTTTTGTTTGATGTTATTCACAATAAACCAAGGCATACCGTATCAGAGACTCACCCGTATAGGTTTGCTCGTTGAAGTAGGGTTTTGGAATTCTATAAATTGAGTTTTGCATAACCATGGCAACTGAAACCATCCATTGTAGTATTATATAATCCTCATTGCATAGAACTGTACATGTAAGGTAACCATTCATTGTGGGATTCCGATGGTTCGGGAAAGACCAGTGAAACGGCAAGTTTCAGCAACCTTTAACCCTATGCGTCCACAAATGTTTGATACGGTCCCTATATGGATACTGTCCCTAATAGCAAATGAAAGTGTCAATCACTGAACCAAATTATTGTCAGGCAATTTTCCTTCCAACCTCGGTTTGGATAAATTTATTTTAAGGGAGAAAACCCATAGAAAAAGCAATACAAATATTGTTCAGGCTTTCAAAATTGCTTCTAATGTTTATCCTTCTTTGGGAATTGTTAATAGGAACACTTGTTTTTGATAAGAATATTTCTATATGGATACTGTCCCTAACAGCAAATGAAAGTGTCAATTACTGAACAAAATTATTTTCAGGCAATTTTCCTTCCAACCTCGGTTTGTTACATTTATTTCAATGGAGAAAAACCTATTGCAAAAAATTTGAAATGTATTTCAAGCTTTCAAAAATTGCTTTAAAAGTTTGTCATTTTTAAGAACTTTTAAGAAGGCACGTTTTTTGGTCAAAGTAATGAATATTAATGCAATTCATTTTTAAAAAGGTTTAGCAACGAACGTCTGAATGATTTCCCTTTCTTCATTTGTTATTTTCTTTTCTTTTAAGTCATGGTGAAATTATAAGTTGAAATTTGTTCTTTAGATGGGGCGGGGATGAGGGTTAAACAACCTTAGCATGCCAAAGTGCATTGTTCTCTACTGGCAGTGGTTTACATAGCTATAGGAAGCAATGACGAGCTGGTAGGGACACTTGGAAAGACTTTGTTAACAATTGGCAAGCACACCATTTTTAAAATTCAATACTTTGTCACTTGATGTTATTCCCAATGAGCCAAGGCATACCAGATCATAGACTGACCCATAGGTTTACTTGTTGAAGTAATGCACGTTTTCGGAAATATATCTGCATAACTATGACAAGTGAAACCGTCCATTGTAGTATTATACAATTGTCATTGCATAGAACTGTAGGCTACATGTAAGGTAATCATTCATTGTGGGATTGCGATGGTTCGGGAAAGACCAGTGAAATGCTAAGTTTCAGCAACCTTAAACCCTATGCGTCCACAAATGTTTGATACGGTCCCTATAATTATAGTGATTATCACTGAAACAAAATTGAGGTCAGACAATCTTCCTTCCAACCTCGGTTTGGATACATTACCGGTATCTTGGCAAGGGGAACATTACCAGTTAAATCATAACCAATAGGATTGTTGAAGTAAACCTACTTCATATTTTGGACCTCTGTTCATGATTTACTGCAATAACCATGACAACCAAACTGATCCATTGCATTAATATACAATTTTCAATGCATATATTTGTAGATTGCTTGCCAATTGTAAACAAGTCTTTCCAAGTGTTCCTACCAGCTAGTCATTGCTTCCTATAGCTATGTAAACCACTGTCAGTACAGAAAATTGCACTTTGGCATGCTAGGATATTTTACCCTCACCCCCGCCCAACCGAAAGAACAAATTCCAACTATTAATTTAACCATGACTTATTTTTAATAATGAAAATAGGAAGGAAATCATAAGATGTTCGTTGATAAAACTTTATAATTATTCATTACCTTTACAAGAAAACGTGCCTTCTTATTAAAAGTTTTTAAGAAGGACAAACATTTAAAGCAATTTTTGAAAGCTTGAAATACATTTTATATTTTTTGCAATAGGTTTTTCTGCATTGAAATACATGTATCCGCACCGAGGTTGGAAGGAAAATTACCAGACAATACTTTAGTTCAGTATTTGACACATTTATTTGTTGTTAGGGACAGTATCCATTTAGGGACTGCATCAAACATTTATACGCATAGGGTTAAAGGTTGCAGAAACTTAGCATTTCACTGGTCTTTCCCAAACCACCGGAATCCCACGATGAATGGTTACCTTTACATCTACAGTTCTATGCAATGAGAATTATATAATACTTCAATGGATGGTTTCAGTTGTCATAGTTATGCAGATATATTTCCGAAATCGTACATTACTTCAACAAGTAAACCTATGGGTTAGCCTATGATCTGGTATGCCTTGGTTCATTGGGAATAACATCAAGTGAAAAAAAGTATTGAATTTTAACAATGGTCTGCTTGCCAAATGTTTAAAAAGTCTTTCTAAGTGTTGCTACCAGCTAGTCATTGCTTTCCATTGCTAAGTAAACAACTTCCAGTACAGAAAATGGCACTTTGGCAGGCGAGCCTATTTTGACCCCCACCCCGCCCCACCGAAAGCACAAATTCCAACTATTAATTTCACCATGACTTATTTTTAATAAATGAAAAAAGGAAGAAAATCATTCAGACGTTCGTTGATAAAACTTTATAATTATTCATTACCTTTACAAGAAAACGTACCTTCTTATTAAAAGTTCTTTAAAAAGGACAAACATTTAAAGCAATTTTTTAAAGCTTGAAATACACTTTTTTTTTTGCAATAGGTTTTTCTCTATTGAAATAAATGTATCCAAACCGAGGTTGGAAGGAAAATTGCCTGAAAATAATTTTAATTTTAATTGACCCTTTCATTTAATGTTATGGACAGTATCCTTCCATGTGCTGTTATAGGGACCTCGAAAAGGGGACTGTTGCGGGCGCGGCAAAAAAAAGGCTGTTGAAACTTAGTACTTCACTTATCCTTCTCAAATCATCAGAATCCCACATGTTATAATGGCTAACTTACATTTCAAATGCCAGGACATTTATGCAAATAAGAATGACGTAAAACTTAAATGGATGGTTGAGGTTGGCATGGTTTATGCAGTACTTAATCTATAGAGGTCCGAAACACTACAGTACTTCAACAAGAAAACTTAATGGTAATGACGTAACTGGTCTTGCCTCATTATGAATAACATTGGGTGACCATATAAATTGTAAACACGCTGTACTGTATAGCGCCCTCTCTCAACATGGTCCCTTGCCAAATGCAATGTTAAAAACTTCATAACCAGTAAAAATGATTTTCAAATGGTACTGTTTGCTAGGTCATTGCTTGACATTGCTTTGAACATTATTAGCCTATACCACTGCATGTATAAATCAGGCCCGTCGGCAGGCAGGGTGTGTCCGGTGGTTCGAACGCCCTGCCCCCCCCCCCCGCCTCACTGAAACCTAGCATACGACTTAAAGGCACTGTACACGTTTGGTAATTACCCAAAATATACATTAGCATAAAAACTGACTTGGTAACGAGCAACAGAGAGCTGTTGATAGTATAAAACATTGTGAGAAACGACTCCCTCTGGAGTAACGTAGTTTTTGAGAAAGAGGTAATTTCTCACTAAAATAATAAAAACTTCTTGCAAGAAGTTTTTTATTCCCAATCTGAAAGCACACAAATTTTTACAACAAGGGTGTTTTTCTTTCATCATTTTCTTGCAACTTCGATGACCAATTGAGCCCAAATTTTCACAGGTTTGTTATTTTATGCATATGTTGGGATACACTAAGTGAGAACACTGGTCTATGACAATTACCAAACGTGTACGATGCCTTTAAAGAAATCCTAAACAATTTTTGCAAAAAAACATATGATCATAAAATTATACTTCAAATCATGTTCATCAAACGAACCAAACCTTTTGTAAAAATGTACAACCTCTTCCCCAATCTTGTACTTTTCTTTGTGTCTTGATGCTTCATAATAGAGAAGGCCCTGATAAACTTGCAGCAAATTAAACAAACTTTTGCTGAGGTTCAACTCATTTTAAAGGCGTGGGTTGATTTTCACCTATTCAAATTAAGTATTTTGAAACCGAGGCTGGAAGGACAACTGGCCTTTTGAGGGGTCGTCAGTAATTAGTTTTGTAGACTTGTTCTGATGGCCTTATATTCCCTTCTTCGAAATGATCATTACCAATTTTTTTCAAAATTTACCCAATTTATTCATCTATAATGGCTGTTAAGTTTTTGATTTACTTTATGAAAAGGATGTTAAATATACTAGCATCTACAATTATTAGACTAGCATCTTATACTCAATGAAACCAGATGAAATTCATTTAAGTTTCAGGGCTGATTTTTGATTCATTTTCAAAGTCAACCAATAGTGAATACATTTTTGTTAAAGTAATTTATGTTTTGCTTGTTGTTTGCTAACCCCCCCTCTTGAGTACTTAGATCTTATTGGCCGCAGAGTTAAAATTAGTAACCAGCATATGCGTATAATCATCCAGCCTACGGCAGAATTCTTTTACGTTTGGTCTGTGCTTCACACCCCATTGATCAAATGACCCTCCCACAATGCAAGTGGACTTTCGCCTTATAAGAACGAAAATTGGATCTGGCAAGCACCAACGCAATGGCTCGGTACGTTAAGGCGCTGGTACTATCTCAGAATTGAGAACCGGGTCGCTACTGGTTCTCGGTTCGATCCCGGCTCCCCCCAATATTACGAAACAAGGCAATTTTACTGGGAATGGCACCAGTATGGTTCGGGAGCCGCCTTGTTTACCCTGAGGAGGGAGGGCCTGCGGTGCTAGGGATCGAGATAGGGAAGGATATGCGGTGAGTCGGTTGTCATACCAGAAGGGTCCTATATGGATGCCGGTAAGGGGCCTCTATCGTGGTTTATCGTTTCGACCGTAAACTGCGTAGGGGAACAACCCTGAATCGCGGCTCCTGAATGCCTGACAATCACCGAGTAACTTTTTGTTTTTTATTTATTTATTATTATACAAGTGTTATCTCTTATTATTATCAAACAAATTAACGACCAAGAGAGACGCACTGGCAAATATTTTATTAAAACGATGGGGAAAATATGATAACAATAAAATAATTTTAACTATCCCATCGCAGCAAAAAATTAAAAAGAAGAAGATGATGATTGTATCCGTTGGAAAACAAAAACTCAGACGCTAAGGGAAGAGACCTCTCCCCCCAGCAGCGTAATATTGTCTCGTCGCGGCAAGTGTTCTAAATATAATGATTGTTACCGTTGGAAAATAAAAACATAGTCTGGGAAGAGAAGCACCCCCTTCCCCCGTAACGTAATATTATCTCATTGGTAACTTTCCCAATGTTCAAGACCTTTTAATAGAAGACCTTTTTCAATTTTTAAAAATGTTTTATTCAAGTTGTATCTCTTGTTTGAACAACAAAATCAATGACAGACGGAGGTACTCTGGCAAACATTTAATTAAAACGACGAGGAAAATATGATAAACATGAATCTATTTTAATTATCCCATCGCAGCACATTTTCGAAGATGATGATTGTTAACCGTTGGAAAGTAACAACTTAATCTGGGCAGACGGAAGCACCCCCCTTCCCATGCAATGTGATATTATCTCACTGTTAACTTTTCCATTTAATGTTCAAGACCTTTTATAAGAAGACAGTAAACAAATTCCAAATTAGATGAAGAATATTCAAACCTCACAATAAAAATAATGAACTCCGGGAAATTAATACATACACGTACTCGTTTGTGTGCAAGCAATGTTTTGTCTCGCTGTTCCTCCAGCGGCGTAACTAGGGTAAAAATTCAGGGGGCACAAGGGGGTGCACCATTTTTCAAGGGGGCACTCCTGGCCAAGTTTCCGTTTGCCTTTTTCTTTAAAACAAGCGCATGCCCGTAATCGGGGGTTCTTAAAAAAAAAACATAAAACAAAACTAAAGAAATTAAAGTATAAGAAATAAAGAATAACAAAGTCTGCAAAAAATACTAATTAAAAAAGTCTGCATCGTAACTGTGCAACTAGTAAATAACACACTAAGCAAAAAGTTTGTTCAGTATGTTTATCATCGTTAAATTATGACATAAAATATTATACAAAGATGTAAATAGAGGACGCAATGGGTGGCATACGCCGTCTGAGCATTAAATATGCAGAAATTGATACAAGGCTGTAATTGAGTTGTTTTCAGATTTAATAACCAATATCATAGCGCAAAAATGGTGCACCAAATGGCTTGAATTGGGCATTCTTTTTTACAACACTTCTGAGAGGAGGGCACATCCTCCTCCCACTCCCTCCTGCGTCGCATACGTGACGGGCGGCGCTAATGCGCCGATGTACATTTTCTTTCATATTCGCCCCCCCTAAAAAAAATATAAAAAATAAATGTTCATCGCCTTTTTTTTATGTAACTTTACTATTTTTGTATAAGATAATCAGGCGTGAGGTCAGTGTAAAAAAAATTTTTGCATGCAAATGGAAAAATAGTTTTAAAAACATCGAAATTATATCATCAAAGCGTATCAACTGTAACATTTTACTCTGGAAATTTCCAATCACAAAATCCAGATTTCAAATGGGGGGCACGGGGGGGGGGCACGGACATCAGTTGGGGGGCACGTTCCCACCCTTAGTTACGCCACTGTGTTCCTCTGATTAAAACGCTGCCCAAACAAAGTATTGTTCAACAAAACTCTCTCATCAACTTGTGGTTATTTTAACATTTCATAAGAACAGGGGAAAACTGGCATCCTAGACGTGGCGGACAACATTACAGCAGTCTATGCCTGAATCTTGTAATGTCCAATGTCCCTTTACAATGACCGTAGAAAAATCGTGACCGTTAAATTGGCATAGCGCCCTCGCTCGGCTCTGTTTTTCTCACTTAAGCCATTGTTCTTTTCAGTGCGCTGCGTGCATGAAATTGATGGAGTTCCACAAAGACCAATGTGATTTTGAATTGAAATTGTATTTTAGTATATTATTTTGTTTAACGATTTGCAGATCCCATGATGCATGCAACGGTTTGTACCGTGTAATGTTGCCAGTTCAAACACACTTCAAGTTCATTATTTTCACTAAATGTAATCAAGTTTGCCTCGGAAATGATACATTTAGGCAAACTCATGAGCTGTGCACATGTACATTTAGTAGCAACGAAGGATGTACCCTTTGCACTGATACCATCTTGTTGCACCCCTTTGTTTGTTTTATTTTGTCAACAAACTTAATTCATGGTTATTTAAGCATTTTCATGAGAGCAGAAACTACACAAATTACACAACTGTAGCCCTAACTTTTTGCGGTGTCTTCTCGAGATACCGTAGTGAAACAGTGACCGTTAAATTGGCATAGCGCCCTCACACGCCTTTGCTTACCTGGCTTTGAGCCATTGTTCTTTTCAGTTCGTTGTGTACATTAAAATGACGGAATTCCACAAGGACCAATGTGATTTTGAATTACCGTTTTGCAGAACTCACGATGTATGTCCATAACGTGTAACCGTTGTCAGTTCAAAATACGTTCAAGTTTATAACAAACTCCTGACGGGGCAAATAAAACAATAACAATAACTACAGGTGAAAACACATTTGTGAGCATGAAATGCAACAGAACTGGGCCCAATTTCATGGTTCTGCTTACTGAGGAATTCTGTGCTTACGGCCCATAATTAAGTGTTTTACAGGGGCACAATTACCAGTATTTATTGAACTCAATGCATTCAATGATAGGGTCGAGTCGGCCGCGTGAACTCGACCCGTACCTTGACCCTCTCCCAGCGTCTAATTTCCCCCGATACAATAACGAAATTCTAGGTCTGTTCTCGGGCAGAAAAATCTAATAATGATTGTCATGTTTCCTCCGGGTAACCGTACAGTGATCGTGACCGTTAAACTAACATAGCGCCCTCACAAGACCCATTTTTTCCCGGCAGTAGCCATTGTTCTTTTCATTGCTCTGTGTACAAGAAATTGATGGAGTCCACAAGGTCCAATAGGAATTTGTCTTGAAGTTTTGCAGTAACTTTGAGCGTCTTTAAAAATCAGTTGTTATAGAGAATACAAAATAAGTCCGATTTAAATTAAATTTGGCGAGTTTACCAATAGGAAAGACAAATAATTTTCTACCTCAAAGGTCAGTTGTAACTCCTTTTCAAAATATAAATGTATTTTTCCACCGTTTATCTTCATTTGATAGATATGGCAGTAGAATAAAGTTTAGATTTTTTAGAACAGTCCTTTTTTATGGAAAATACCAAATTAGTTTGCCCCGTGGTCTAAAATAACATTTATATCCAATGTCTCTTTTACCCATCCTTAATTTCCGTCAAAAAAGAAAACTCGCAAGTAGTAAACAAGAGGATCAGGGTTTCACTCTCGAACCGACAGAAAGAACATAAATCGCTCTCCGCTTTCCAAATTTTTATCAAAAAAGAATTAACACCCAATATTCTCTGAACCAGTCTGTACTGGATTCTCCGTGATTTTGTACGTAACTACAAAAGGCGTACTGAAAAAATATACCAATCTGATAGTTGGTAACTATAGTACCACCATTTTGTTGTTTCTTTACTCTGAAACCCAATGTAACCAAACCGAGGCTGTAAGGGAAAATAGTCTGGGACCTTCATTGTATCTTTACACTCCGTATGGTTTATTGTTATTGCAGATAGGAACACGACAAAGATGCCCGATATAAGGCGCAGTGGAAGAATGACATGTTGGTTGCTGTTTTTGGTACTCGTGGGATATTATGGTAAGTTTTAAAAAGATTTTATGTCTCAAGCAAAAGCTCGAAAAGAAGAATTTTCTTATCATTAATTTGAAGTTTTTGTTCCTTTCATGAATGCATCTAAACTCGAGGCTTTGAAAACAACTGCCTGACCCCATATGTCTTCAGTGACAATCACTCTTCATATGCTTTTAGGGACGGTGACTTAGGGACTGTAACAACAATGTATAGGCGCATATCAAAGACTGCTGAAACTTAGCATTTCACTGGTCCTTCCCTAGCCATCGGAATCCCACAATGAATGGTTACCTTACATCTACAGTTCTATGCATTGGGAATTATATAATACTACAATGGATGGTTTCAGTTGTAATAGTTATGCAGATAGATTTCCGAAACCGTACATTACTTCAACAAGTAAACCTATGGTTAGCCTATGATCTGGTATGCCCTGAAACTTGGCATTTCACTGGTCTTTCCCAACCATCCAATGAACCAAGACATACCAGATCATAGGCTGACCCATAGGTTTACTTATTGAAGTATTGTACGATTTCGGAAATATATCTGCATAACCATGACAACTGAAACCATCCATTGTAGTATTATATAAATGTCATTGCATAGAACTGTAGATGTAAAGGTAACCATTCATTGTGGGATTGTGATGGTTCGGGAAAGACCAGTGAAATGCTAAGTTTCACCAACCTTTATTCCTATGCGTCCACAAATTTTTGATGCGGTCCCTATATGGATACTGTCCCTAACATTAAATGAAAGTGTCAATTACTGAACCAAATTATTTTCAGGCAATTTTCCTTCCAACCTCGGTTTGAATACATTTATTTCAATGGAGCAAAACAAATATAAAAATGTATTTCAAGCTTTCAAAAATTGCTTTAAATGTTTGTCTTTGCTAAGAAGGCACGTTTTCTTGTCAAAGTAATGAATAATTAGAAAGTTTTATCAACGAACATCTGTATGATTTCATTCCTTCTTTCATTAAAAATAAGTCATGGTAATTAATAGTTGGACTTTTTTCTTTTGGTAGGGCGGGGTGAGGGTTAAAATACCTAGCATGCCAAAGTGCCATTTTCTGTACGGGCAGTGGTTTACATAGCTATGGGAAGCAATGACTAGCTGGTAGGAACACTTGGAAAGACTTTGTCTTACAATTGGCAAGCACCATTGGTAAAATTTAATACTTTGTCACTTGGTGTTATTCTTAATGCACCAAGGCATACCAGATCATATATAGGCTAACCCATAGGTTTACTTGTTGAAGTAATGTACGGTTTCGGAAATCTATCTGCATAACTATGACAACTGCAACCATCCATTGTAGTATTATATAATTCTCATTGCATAGAACTGTACCTGTAAGTTAACCATTCATCGTGGGATTGCGATGGTTTGGGAAAGACCAGTGAAATGCTAAGTTTCAGCAACCCTTTAACCCTATGCGTCCAAAAATATTTGATACGGTCCGTATATGGATACTGTCCCTAACAGCAAATGAAAGTGTCAACTACTGAACAAAATTATTGTCGGGCAATTTTCCTTCCAACCTCGGTTTGGATATAAGGGCGAAAACCTAAAGAAAAAGCCACACAAATATTGTTCAGGCTTTCAAAATTGCTTCTAATGTTTATCCTTTTTTGGGAATTTTTATTAGGAATACATAATTTGTTATGAATATTTGTATAATGCAGTTAATTTTGTGATGCAGGATCACTTGATGTTATTTTCAATGAACCAAGGCATACCAGATCATAGGCTAACCCGTAGGTTTACACTTGTTGAAGCGATGTACGGTTTCGGAAATCTATCTGCATAACTATGACAACTGAAACCATCCATTGTAGTATTATATAATCCTCATTGCATAGAACTGTACATGTAAGGTAACCATTCATTGTGGGATTCCGATGGTTTGGGAAAGACCAGTGAAATGGCAAGTTTCAGCAACCTTTAACCCTATGCGTCCACAAATGTTTGATACGGTCCCTATATGGATACTGTCCCTAACAGCAAATGAAAGTGTCAATCACTGAACCAAATTATTGTCAGGCAATTTTCCTTCCAACCTCGGTTTGGATACATTTATTTTAAGGGAGAAAACCTATAGAAAAAGCAATACAAATATTGTTCAGGCTTTCAAAATTGCTTCTAATGTTTATCCTTCTTTGGGAATTGTTAATAGGAACACATGTTTTTGATAAGAATATTTGTATATTGCAGTTAAGGATTGTTTTTCCCCTTTTTTCCAGTACTTGATTTCGTAGGATTGACTTATTTTTTCTTTAGGGGCAGAAGGGGGTAGGCCAACCCCAGAAAAAAAAAGTTTGCAAAGGTCCTGATTTTCGTAGGCAGTGGTTTACATAAGTTTGCTAGTAGGAACACTTACAGAGCTTTTTTTTACTGGTTCAGAGGTATTTAACATTGCATTTGGCAAGCAGACCATTGTTTTGGAAGACCTCCATATAGAGTGCAGTGTGGTTGAATTTTCTCTGGGGTTTTTGTTTGATGTTATTCACAATAAACCAAGGCATACCGTATCAGAGACTCACCCGTATAGGTTTGCTCGTTGAAGTAGGGTTTTGGAATTCTATAAATTGAGTTTTGCATAACCATGGCAACTGAAACCATCCATTGTAGTATTACATAGTTCTCAAATCATAGAACTGTATGTAAGGTAACCATTCATTGTGGGATTGCGATGGATCGGGAAAGACCAGTGAAATGCTAAGTTTCAGCAACCTTTAAGCCTATATGCGTCCACAAATGTTTGTGGATGCGGTCCCTATATGGATACTGTCCCTAACAGCAAATGAAAGTGTTAATTACTGAACAAAATTATTTTCAGGCAATTTTCCTTCCAACCTCGGTTTGTTACATTTATTTCAATGGAGAAAAACCTATTGCAAAAAATTTGAAATGTATTTCAAGCTTTCAAAAATTGCTTTAAAAGTTTGTCATTTTTAAGAACTTTTAAGAAGGCACGTTTTTTGGTCAAAGTAATGAATATTAATGCAATTCATTTTTAAAAAGGTTTAGCAACGAACGTCTGAATGATTTCCCTTTCTTCATTTGTTCTTTTCTTTTCTTTTAAGTCATGGTGAAATTATAAGTTGAAATTTGTTCTTTAGATGGGGCGGGGATGAGGGTTAAACAACCTTAGCATGCCAAAGTGCATTGTTCTCTACTGGCAGTGGTTTACATAGCTATAGGAAGCAATGACGAGCTGGTAGGGACACTTGGAAAGACTTTGTTAACAATTGGCAAGCACACCATTTTTAAAATTCAATATTTTGTCACTTGATGTTATTCCCAATGAGCCAAGGCATACCAGATCATAGACTGACCCACAGGTTTACTTGTTGAAGTAATGCACGTTTTCGGAAATATATCTGCATAACTATGACAACTGAAACCGTCCATTGTAGTATTATACAATTGTCATTGCATAGAACTGTAGGCTACATGTAAGGTAATCATTCATTGTGGGATTGCGATGGTTCGGGAAAGACCAGTGAAATGCTAAGTTTCAGCAACCTTAAACCCTATGCGTCCACAAATATTTGATACGGTCCCTATAATTATAGTGATTTTCACTGAAACAAAATTGAGGTCAGACAATCTTCTTTCCAACCTCGGTTTGGATACATTACCGGTATCTTGGCAAGGGGAACATTACCAGTTAAATCATAACCAATAGGATTGTTGAAGTAAACCTACTTCATATTTTGGACCTCTGTTCATGATTTACTGCAATAACCATGACAACCAAACTGATCCATTGCATTAATATACAATTTTCAATGCATATATTTGTAGATGTAAGATAACCATACGTTTTAATCTTCCGTTGGTTTCAGACGGTCCCTGCAATGCTAAGTTTTTGCAACCTTTATAATTATGCCCATAAACTGTTGTCATTGGCAGTTATCCTCCCAGCCTCGGTTTGGATACCTTGATTACCAAGGAGGAAATGCCCGTAAAAAAAAGCTTCTTTCGAGCTCTTTAGAATCGCTTCAAATGTTGATAGGCTTGCTAGAAGGAATACAGAGAAATATTTTTTTACTGGTTCTAAGGTATTGAACATTGAATTTGAAAGCGGAACATTGAATTGCTAAATGAAATATTTTTTCTACAAGTAAGCACGCCGTTTTATTGAAGTTTCCTAAAAAGGATAACATTTAAAGCAATTCTTGAAAGCTGTAAATATATTTGCTTATAGCTTTTTCTACAGGTTTTTCTCCCTTCAAATAAATGTATCCAAACCGAGGTCAGAAAGAAAATTGCCTGACACTAATTTTGTTCAGTAATTGACACTTTCATTTGCTGTTAGGGACAGTATCCACAAACATTTGTGGACGCATTAGGGTTAAAGGTTGGAGTAGACGGGACAACGACGTCCTATTGCGCGGTTTCGTCTACTACTAGATCACATATGTAGCAGCGAGATTGGATACGTGTACGTGTAGATTTGCGAAATTGTTAAAATTTTACAATTTCTAAATCGAGCTTTGTTTTATTTAAACCGTATTCAATGGATGAAATGCATTAAAACAGCACTATACAAGTTCATTTAAAAAAAGGAATTGCCACAATACACGGTTCCAAGTCTGTGCTCGTGGTTTTTAGTCTAACTGATAGCCAATACATTATTGCCTAAAATAGCGCCCTCCTGTGAATTAACCTCCGTCTTTAACTGAGATTGCGAGTTAGAGCGCATGATAGCCAATCTGCGGGGGGGGGGGGGTTGCGTGGCTGATGCAGAGAAATAACCGCGATCTCAGACTTGAAATCAAGTCTACAATACACGGCACGCTGTAGCTGCTATTCGAGGTGACCGGAAGTCCAGATTCTCGCGAAAACTCGTACGTTCTCGAGGTCAACTTACATAGTATATACTGCGACGTATGCCCATTTTGTAATTGTTGTATTTGTGGCTAGTCTTTGTTGTCGAGTCAATAGGCCCCATTTAAAAATCTTAAAGGGTCATAGATTGGTAAATACTCCAACAATTGATTACCTTGGATCCTCCCGCCCAAATGTGCATCCCTCAAGCGCTTCTTAAGCCGAATCACCACAAACAGTCCAGCATTCTCCTGAAGACGAGCAGAGTATACTGTTCGAAACGTCGAGACCCTACTTGCTCTTTTCAGAGCCAACACTCCCATAAAAGAGTTTTTACACATGGTTATTTTTAGTTACTTCTTAATTAATTACCATAAAAACTACTTGGTAAGAAGCAGCTGTTGGTTGAGAAAGGGTTCCCTTCGAAGTCTTATGGTTTTGATAATGTTTCACCCCGAAACATTTTAATCTGAGATTTGAAAAATGGACTCGAAGCGAAGTTCTTGATGAAAATACTGTACAGTTCTATGCTGTTTTCTAAACAAGTAGACTATGTATTTAGCTGAAACTTTCACATGTGAATTTTATTGTGTATTTTTTATTTGTAATTTGGCCTATAAAATAAGCATTACGTTAAACAAAAACCCAATCCATGTAAAGAGAACACTTGGGTATAATAACAAATGGCTGGTTTATTTGAATGTATATTAACAATGTTTTAACAAGAATTTCTGGAAGTTAAATATTTAAAGGTAGGTCATCGTTTGTTTTTGTCATGTTAATGCTGATATAGGCCTAATGCAAAATTATCAAGAATTATACAAAAAAAGTCACATGTGAAAGTTTCAGTTGAATGCCTACTTGTTAAAGGTATAGGGTCATCTGATGTGTGGGTCTTTGTGCACCCTTGTTTTTTGCAACGTCACAGCTGAGCCGTGAGTTTTTCCATCCAGTGGTTTGCACATTAATACCGGCGGCCTTTACTGCCAAAAAAATACAACAATTTATAATTTTGACCAATGATGCTAACTTTTAATGAATACCCATAGTACTGTTAAATTATTAATTTCGATATCTAAAACAAAAAGTAATAGGGCCTACACATATTTCTACTTAGGCCTAATGCATTTGTTAATGAATTTACTTTAAGAAAAGGCAAATTTTGCCAACCCAGTTTATACAATGTTGTGATACTCAAGGACTCCCCTGTGAATTGGTAGTCAAAATTGTAAACAAAGAAAAAATTAATGGTCTGTTACTGTTTTTGTTGTAGAGCGTCCTCATGCGGTCGAGTACTGATGGATCTGGACCTACTCCAACGATGGGAAATCGTTTTCACAAGGACTAGTGTTCCCCGGTATAACCGAGTTAGATTTTATGTCCACTCTAAATTTTCATCTTTCTTCAAGTTTTTTTAGTAAACCCTTAAAACTTAAGTTTGAAGCTACCTTCTTGAAACTGAAAGTCATTCTTACGATTGACATGTCCCATAACATTAAACCATGATTCAATACGATAGTCGTACAAAACTAGACTTAACGTGAAAACAAAAGTTCGTTCGTTCGCTACTTACCTACAGAGGGCGTTGTTGATCATTCGCGGATAGGGTGTGTACCACAGACATAATTACCGCGTAGGCCTACACCATTCTTCCATGCACCAATTGAAATGAAGACTAAAAGCATATAAAATGCTGGGAATGATTGTAAAATTTAAAAAAAAATCTCAGACTATTTTGAGGAACCCTCAGTAAGTTTAGAAACTGAATACAGTGCCGGTTACAAAATGTTATTTGATCCCCTCAAACTATCATGTGTTATTACCAAACCAAATATTATTTTTCGGTTGATTTAGTAGGTAATCACTGAAAGAGTTTGACAATCATTAGGCATAATTATAATGCATTGAAGAATTCGCCGTATTTTTGACCGTGTGAGGGCGTTTGTGGACCAGTTTTTACGTGATGAACAACAAGTAAACAAACGGGGTTTTAAATTGTTGTTATTATTATGTTTATGTATTTCGTCATTGATGCAAGAAAACTACATACATGCAATTAAAATAATATGAAACTTTAATTGTGATGCAAGACATTCCCTGAAGAAAGCGCCCTCATGTGGTCAAAAATATGGTCAATTATGAAAGGCTGTCCCTGATCCATTTTGTTACAGGCTGGCAAAAACAGCTGTTCAAAATTGTAGCACACGATTAAATTTTGTTTATGCGGTAGACTAAAGTACAGTATAACGACAAAACAACTGCAACAAAACAATAACATGACTATTATGTGCGTATATTATTTGTTGTTGGAAATTTAGTATTTGGTTGACAAATCTATCTTGGGCCTTGAGCTTCTTCCTCGGCAAGCATGACTGTAGCTCTACGATGGTGGGCTGCTGCCATGTTGCCACCATGGGTTCGAATCCCTATTTGTAAATTACATACAACAAAATTTCCTCTTACAGCGACTGTGTGAACTGGGCCCAATCTCATAGAGCTGCTTAAGCACAAAAAGTAGCTAAGCACAACAAAATTATGCTTACCAAAATTTGGTTACCAGCCAAAATGCCATTTCTCATGTACAATCTATGACTGGTATCCTGCTAATTTTTGCTCAGCAGAAACTTTGTAAGCAATATTTTCTGCTTAAGCAGCTCTATGAAATTGGGCCCTAGTGCGTGACCTGTGTTACATGGTGGGTCAGCACCATTTTCTCAATGGCAAAAAATGCTTCTTGTCGGGCTGCGTCACATGGTTTTGTACGCCCTCTTGTTCTATTATAAAACTATGGCCGGACGTCAATGTTTTTGTTGCAAAGAATATTGGCCAAGGGGGCAGGGCCAGATTTTCTTGCTGCACGTCGATGTGGGTTTTTTTGCAACACGTCCCTTTTCAACGAAGTTGTGTGCACAAAAATCAATGTTTGAGAATAGAAAGAAAAGAGAAAATCGTATCCCCTTAGACTGATCACCGGTCCGAAAGAATGCCGTAAGAAAATTTTCAGCCCGATTAATGCAGGCACTTCAGAGTTTTTCTGTAACAAACAGACACGTAATTACTCAATTAGTATAATAGACAGATAGATAGATAGATGATTATTTCGCAATATTTTATTGTTAAACAGTTCAAAAGTTTAATTATGTTGCAATCAATATTTCGATTTTCACATGTCATATTAATACAGAGGAGGGCGTTGGTGTAATTGAATATGTTTGGTGTTTTAAGTTATTGATTCTTTGACAAATTCTCCCATCTGTACTTTTTATTTTGTTCAATTCACCTTGTATGTTTTGGACGCGTGGTGGCGTCTGCCACGACACTGTCGTCTTGCTGTCGCCAATAACAGTGACGTCACCAGTCTAGCTGACAGACGGATCACCGTCGTAGAGCAAAGGTTCAGGAAATAGGGCAACATTCATATACTCATTCTACGTATCAAATAGATTGTAAGTTTTTGTTTCCTCATGAGTTACTTTAAAAATATATTTCCAATTACTCATGAACATTAATTTCGTGTAAGTTTTTTATTTTGATTGAGAATAATGTGAAAAGTAGAGCGCGGAGAGATAAGTTGAGGATTAATTACGCTAACAGTGGCAGTCTTCATGTCGCCAAAATTACTGTTCACATCACACAGCATTGAATGAACACTGCAGCATGCTATGAATGCTGAGGTGCATCGTCTGTGTACATTTTCACTGGCGGCCTGCTAGGTATGTGTATTTTTTGCATGAATGAGTCACAGTCGACGGGCTTAGCACACATTCGAATGCCGAACAATCCCTAGATATTCCAAGGTTTTTAGTTTAAACCAAACCACAAATGATATACATGAACTGAAGACTCCATTAGAATATCGTTGTTTAAGTTTTCAGATGTACGTGGTGAGTATAGCTTCTTTTGATTTATTTATCAAATAAATTCTTGTGATTTCTATTTTTTGTGGGTAACGTCGCCGTACGTACAATTGTACGTTAACGTAATGATAGCGTAGGCAGTAGGTTAAAATATGATGGCTGCCGTGATGTTGAATTTGTATCCAAAGGAACACTTTCTTTCACATTTTCCAGGTATTTCTTGAAGCATTGCCTGTTCTTATATTATAATCATGGATCCAGATGTACATGTGTACATACATGTACCTCAGCAATAAACAAATGTATTTAATGAATCCTTTAATTTTAAATATCACTGCCTGGGCATGCTGGATCACTGAGCTGAGCGCTGAGTACTCCTAGAACTATGAGGACCGTTTCGCTATCGTCTCCACGAACCTCATAGGTGATCATGCACACAACACAATGGTTCGTTTTGCCATTTTGATTTGCATTCAAATCTATTTTATTTAAAATCAAATCTCGCCAAAATTAGGCTCTGTGTTCTTTGAACTCTCATTGAGCTTGACTTGAGGATGGTCCAGAAAATCCACTCCGCAACCTCAAAATTGTTAAAAAATTATAAATTCTAACCGTAAAATTCAGATCCCATCCACACCGTTTGGCAAAACGAATCGTTTGTGTTGTGTGCATGATCACCTATGAGGTTCGTGGAGACGATAGCGAAACGAACCTCATCATAGTTCTAGGAGTAAGCGCTGAGTGAGTAGGTGAGTGCATGGAGGTAGAAGTGTCACTGTCATCATTATCAGTATCACTAAAAAAAAGAACACTGTACACACACTGTATAGAGACGGTTACAAATACGTAGTCACATTGTCTACATGAACATTTACATAGGGCCGATCCTTTTCCAATTGATAATCAGAAATCAATGTTGCAAATACTTTACTCTAGCATGTCTAGTCTAGTAGTATTTTGCTGGGTATAGTTATATTTGTTATTGTAAAGCAGATCTACATGTATGGCGGCAGGATGGTAGCCCCATAAAACATGATAAATACAAATAGCAGTCGCAATAATAAAAGCCGACAACTGACAAATTTTCAGATCACCTGATGCCATAACACCACATGTTGCACATAGTTCTTGCCAACTTGGCTATCCTTGCAGGACAATGGTATCTTCCAAGTTTTGTCCACGGCAAGATGGCGGACGATACTTGTTTTTACTACATCGTGGAAAATAATTTGGTTTTCCTATGAACTAGCAACAAGCAGCGCTGACTAAAACAGCCCGTTGCAGCTATACGAAAAAGAGTCGATAGGTATTAGGCTAAGTAAAATAAATAACATGTTGCTCGTCCCCGCCCGCCTCGGTTTTGGTGGCCGCACCGATTTTTTTTGTTATTTGTTATTAAAAAAATAAAAAAAATTAAAAAAGAAAATCAATTTACATATTATTTATAGCTATTTCCAATGTACCCTTTATTTTTATTGAGCAGTTTCGTCATTTGTCTTACAATGTAGGCCTACAAGAATAGCTATTGCAACGCATAATGAGAAACTCTTTACTTGGAAACGTTTTGCCCTTCAGATTTGCATGCAACAGTTCTTTGCACAAGGACGCGATGCCACGCACACAGAGTAACTTTGGAGCAAAATCAAGAATGAGTCTTTAGAAATAATTACAATGTATCAAAATGGACACAGAAACACACACATAATTTGAGGACATACAGAACATACTCATAAAACCATAAAACCATCTTCAAATACGATATGGCGGCCATCTTAGACATGGTGGCCATCTTGAAAAAAATAACAAAAAAATTGAAAATAACAAATAACAAGGACCTCTCTCACCAACTTTTTCAAAAAGTCCGGACGAGCAACATGTTAATTATTTTACTTGGCCTTACCACTGTTTCTTCAGCCAATCAAATCAGCGCTCACAGGTTTTTTAATCAAATTTTGCCCACAATATCAATTACTATTTCATAATTTTTGACAATAAAACGTGCTCTGCTGATTTATTTTTGGTGTAATTTTTTGGAGAACTTGGAGGTCAAATGTAAACATGTTCAAACCTCCTCAGCAGCCATGATGTTTACTGCACACCTGTTTTTATTCAAACTCTGTGCTGCATTGGACCATATTGGACCTAGGGCCAAGAATCGGAGGGACTCCCATTGTAATGGCACAATCTATGGGGCTGTACTTTCCCCATTCTAGGTCCAATGGTCTAATCCACTGGACTGCTTCTGTATCCTTGACCTTGCTAAATCCCCAAAATCGCTTTGAAGGACAATAATGTAATATCTCCATGCTAATCAACCACTGTGCTAAAACTTTGCATTAATGTGTTTGAACAAAAGAACAGACATTGTATACTGTTATCCCTATAAATAGTGGCATTACTCTGGGCTACCTCTGATTCTTGGCCCTACTGCAAACAAGCAGATAAATACATCTGGTTTTATGCTGAGTACAGATTCTCCAAAACGGGTCATCAAGGCAACTTTTGTATTTTTCATAAGATTACAAATTTAAGTAAGTGAACCTTGTGGGCAAGATTTAAGGTGTTAAAAAGACTAAGTGGAAAATCTTTCAATGTCCCTGGGTTCATTAGGGCCAAGAGTCGAAGGGAGTCCAGAGTATTGGTTGGTACCATAGGTGGGGGCTATTACCTGTATGTCCTTGTGTTTTGCTTGATGCAAATGTACCATTTCAGTGTGATGGAAGGACCAAAGTTGTGTATGTTGTCACCTAAAGGGATTGTATACGTTTGGTAATTGGAACCCACTGTTTGTTTCAATCCTATATAGACCCATTGCATATGACGTCACTTTCTAAAAAAGGAGGCAGATCATTGGACGATAGCTGTTCTTTGTGCGTAAAAACGTGCGCGTGACCTCAGCGTACCTGTAGCGTTTCGCGTTATGCAAGGGGGACCTATTGATTTCTATAGCCCCCCTTACACAACGCGGAACGCACCTCCGAGCAATGCGCGTCATTTTGGGTGTCAACTCTCTTTTATGCATGTTTGTATACGATTTTGAAACCCAAAATGGCGGACAGGATAGACGCGTGTAAGTACGCAGCGCGTTGTGCAAGGGTCTATAGTTGTAGATATATACCTTAAAACTAACCTGTGAAAATTTCATTTCAAAAGGTGGTAGCGTTTTTGAGATATTGTCGAAAATCTGGAGCGTTATGTCCACGCAGGAAGAATAATCTGCAATTGGAATACACAATCTGAGAAATGTTACTGTCAGTAACGCTTCTCAGATTCAAATTGTTTGGGATAAAAAGTGATATCTTTTTCCATTACCGCAGTACTATGAAGTGAAAAGTTTCTCAAAATACATAATACTATTCAAAGCTGCTGTACTTCTTACCAAGTAAGTTTTTATTGCCATGAATTTTCAGAGTCGTTACCAAACATATACAGACCCTTTAAAGTAACAGATATGTGGGTTCACATGTCATCAGTACCAAATGCAGTTAATGATTGGTTGGTGTGTTTAAATTAAAACTCTTGTACATGTATTACAGTTCCAAATCCTTCTTTATCTTTTGCCAAAGTGAAGGATTCAGAAGGACTGTGGCGGTAGGCCAAAATAACATTTCGCTTATAACAAGGTCAGGCATTCCAATCTTATTCAAGTCCACACAATTTGGTGTGGAGTGACATAGAAGAAGAGGATATGGGAGGATTAAGGCCACATGCAAGTGAAAATGCCTGGTCTGTAAGGGCTTTTGAGAAAGATAGCCTCCTCATTTACACCATGGGGGCTCGTTCTATCACCGCCATTACGGTCTGTACTAGTACACATCCAAATTTGCTTAAATCTGTCCTTATTGGCGAGACTAGTGATTCGAAGTGTGGTACCCTTTTTGTAGAACTCACTTGCTATGTTTAAATGATTAAGGAACTAGACCACCGAGTTGAGCATGTAATCACGCTAGCCCTGGGTCTAGTTCATTTATTACAGCAGTAGCACTGCACACATTGACGTGTTGCACAGGCAAGTGCAGAACTGAAATGAGAATTTGCTAGTCGCTGTGTATTTTTTTCTTAAAATATTTTTAAATCTCGGAAGGATTTATTGAAGTCAGACGAATTTGCGTTTCGGGTTTTTTTTTTCTTCTAAATTGCAGAAACTTACTTTACCCAGAGAGCTCTGCCAGCTCTCCCTGATTCTGCAGAAAATTCCTTGAAAATAAACAAATCTTTCCATGTTCTGTTGAACAAATTTGAAAATCTTCCTGATTATGCAAACTTTTTCCCTATTATGTTGAATGTTCTAAGTATCTCCCAAATTCTACAAAATATCATGAATGCAAAATGCACAGCTGCAAAGCCGTTTTTGGTGGTTGAAAATCAATTCATAAGCTGCGACTAATATTCCAAAAATTACAGGACACGTTAATATTGATCACATGTGATCTTTAGGTGTTAATAAATTAAAGGACGACATGTAAGGATTTCAATGACATGTGTAACGCCCTTACTTGGTTAAATACAGGATTACTAGACAGGAAAACCATAACAATTTGCCACTATCCTGGGGACAGTTACGGAACTACCTCAAATTAGTTAAACCAGGCAAGATTTGTAGTCAAGTCTGTTCGGATTGTATTAAACAAGGGTGAAGTATTTCATGGGATTGGATGGGTTTGTCATCGCTTCTTAACATAAGACAAGCTTACTCACTATAAATGCTGATGTCATCCTTTTATAAATGTTGTTGAAGGAGTATTGCCTTGCGTTTTTGGTGAACCTCTTGCATGTTTGATTTTTCTTTTAATCCAAAGAACACATACCTTTAAAAATGCCAAAGAAAGGACAATGGCTGAATAAAATTCTGTCATTTTTAGGTCAATGGTAAGTAGATCAAGTGACACACAAATTTTTGCTGTTCTGCCATTTTTGCTCGTAAACAAAAAATTAAAACTGCTGTTTTTTTGTTCTAATACAGTATTCAACAGGTACAGTTTCCAGCATTTCTAAAGGAGCTTCCACGAGGGCTGTGTGTAGAATTTGATTAGTTTGGGTAATCGTGCAGACAATTAAGCACAATGTCCATGGCCAGTCTCTTCTCCTTTACCAGCCCAGTGGTGAAAAGACTCCTGGGATGGAAACAAGGTGATGAGGAGGAAAAATGGGCAGAGAAAGCTGTTGACTCCCTGGTTAAAAAGCTCAAGAAAAAGAAAGGTGCCATGGAGGACTTGGAAAAAGCACTATCTCGTCCTGGAGAAGTTAGCAAATGTGTCACAATACCTCGGTCTCTGGATGGCAGGTTACAAGTCTCGCACAGGAAAGGGCTCCCTCATGTTATTTATTGTCGTGTTTGGCGATGGCCAGACCTCCAAAGTCACCATGAGCTGAAAGCATTGGATGTCTGCGAGTATGCATTCGGCAAGAAACAGAAAGAAGTCTGTATCAATCCATACCACTACAAGAGAGTAGAGAGTCCAGGTACCATACTTAAATTGTTTTCTTCTTTCAGTCTGTAGTTGTAAAATTCTAGACAATTAAGTTACTGATGATTCAGAGGCTAATGTAGGTAGAACACACATGTACAAAATGACACTAAGCCTGAGCAATAAGCCTGCTTAAATAAGTTATCTTAATTAGCGATTCAGGCCTTGACCTTTAAAGGAAAAAGGGGTTGGCTGTTTTGGCCTTGACTTAGTCAGACTTCCAGGTTGCACCAAAACATTAAACTCTGTATGGTTGGGACCACAATGGTCCCGGAAGTTCAAATACGCGAGACTTGCACAGTCTATCATCAATGCTGAAGGGCGCGAGCGTCTTTGCAGGGAGTGGACACAATGCCTCGGATCGCGCGTTAAGTTTTCAACAACTCGACCAACGCTTACCTGGTGGTCTAGCGTGGAATAGTGCAAAAAGGATGGAACGAAAATGCACGCTGAATAGTACCAAAATGCACGCTTTAATGACATACATGTAGGCATGAAATGGTGTGAATAATTAAGGCCAAATAAAAAAATACCATTTGATCGTCCCCTCCCTCTTACTTTTTTGAGGCCGCATCCTTTTTATTATTATTTTTTATTTTACTTTTTATAGACACATTTTCTGTGTATTTTTCATTAAACTTACCAATCTTTTAGAACTTGTAACTACAGAAAGTAAAGTGGTGACTTTAAACTGAAGAATTGGTGGCCAGTTTGAATTAAAATGCTTGGCGGCCACCTTCGAAAGAAATAAAAAATAAAAAGGCCCTTATCCTCCTTTTTGAAGAAACCTGGACGATCAACTGGTATTTTTTTTTACTTGGCCTAATACCGCATGACCTCCAATCCTCCAATAATATGACAAGGATCTACTTTGGTGTTATATAAAAATGGATAGCTAGTGAAAATTTATACAGCTGGCTGCTGACAGTTGGCTGAATAATAAAATACTTTTCAAAATTACAGTTAGAACACTGTGACACGAAAGGCATGGTGACCAGGCTGATGGTGACAATTGTTGGGAAAAGATTATTAGGCCAAATAAAAAAAAATACCAGTTGATCGTCCCCGCCCGCATCCTTTTTTGAGGCCGCATCCTTTTTTTTACTATTTACTATTTTCGATTTTTCTTCAAAATAAAACAATATTTGTTTGTATTTTTAACTAACTACGACGTTTTTTTTCTTCAAATTTTTGATAAACTTACCGATGTTTTAGAATTTACAACACGAAAAACTAGGTCGTGAAACACAGAACCATTTTATTTGCATGGCCATCGGTCGTGTCGAACATTGTACATGCACATGTACATGTACATCGTACACTGCACGCATGCAAGCTCCAGCACTTGCAATTTGCATGCATAACATGATGAGCATACAACCTTGCTACCGCGCGTGCTGCATGCATGGGAACATGCCGTTCCGAATACTGTTAAGAGATCGATCACTTTATGGGAACGAAGTTAAGCTCCTGGGTTACGGATGGGCAACTCGACCATATTGAGACATCTCGACTAGTTTATTACGGTGTAAGTTTTAACGGGTTGACTCGACCTTTCAAACGTGTCAAGTTGGTCTTATGCCGCGTACTTTGATGACCCATGCATTTCGTGTGGCGTTTGTGTATCTGAACACGTTTTTTTATATCAACATTTATCCGAGGTGAGCTGCAAGATGGTGTGTGCGTGTTAATTCGCGCAAATAAAGGCAAGATTCTTAAGCCTTGGTATGCACGGTCAGTGGGGGACGAAAGACGCATTATTGATATTTTCTCAGACTTTGCGTCGGGAGACTTCGACAATGGTGAAGTTGAACATCAACTCAGTAGTGTCTTTGTTTGTACCAAGAGTCATTTATTATTCATGTTCATCTTTTAGTGTAATAATCCCTGTTAACCCGGGTCCTAATGCAACAAACAGAGGTGATTTCAAACTGAAGATTTAGTCGCCGGTTGAAATTGGAATACTTGGCGGCCATCTTGGAAAAAAAATAACAAATAGTAAATAGTAAATAGTAAGGCCCTCATCCTCCTCATTTTTGAAAAATCCGGACGATCAACTGGTATATTTTGTTATTTGGCCTTATCTGCTTGAAAGTATTCGAGTAGAATTAATCCAAATACAATCTTTGTGTATTCAAGAATATTTCCTATATATTCTGCCTGTGTTTGAGTTGTGTTCAAAACAGCTCTGTAGTCTTTAGGGGGTCAAATGGCCCTCAGCATCAAAACATGTACATGTACATACATGTATGTACCTGAAGTAAATGATAAGCAGGTCATGGTATTGTGAATCATTGAACCCATGTAGTGTGACAAGTAAACTTAAACCTTTAATGATATCACGCTTGTTACTTCTAGTATGAATAGCTCTATCTTAATTTCATTGTTGATGCAGTACTGCGCAGTAGGACACTTAAAGATGCAAGTTATACCTCTTAAAAAATAATCGTTTGAAGATATTTATTTAAATGCATAGCATTTTTTTTTAAATCACAAATAAATACTTAAATGAATTCATTAATTCAACCTGTAAATGTTAAGCATATTATCTTTGAACAATTGAATGCAAAAATTGTGCTGAAGTTTCAAAGTAATACCTTTGTGACTAATACCTTGTTCAAGTAAGTTTTTATGTTAATTAATGTTTGTTATCGAACGTTGGGATGACTGATTGTAAAACCATACTTGGGAATAGTGTAGTGGTTTACCTCTGTAAATACCCTTAGAAAACCAGCAACCATTGTGCAACCTTGAAATGCAAGAATGGATCCATAGGTTGCTTATTAGGTTGCCAGCAGTTTCCTAGAACAAGGTTGAATGCCAGTTCATTGCTGCTCTAACATAGTCAGACATAGTCTTGCACAATTCATGAGGCTGTTCAGTTGATGAATCTTGTTGAGATTAATAATAAGGGAGGATACCCATGTGACAATCTGTTACAGTGTTAGGAGAAAACTGCATACTACATGATGATGTACATGTCCATAAATGTCACTTCGTTGTTAGGTTAAATGATCCTGGTAAAGAATACATTGATATCACACACAATTTTGGCAACAAATTTTCAGTTAGTTTGCACGCATCTCTTCAGGCCTGGACATTTAAAGGGAAATAAATTTGTCTTTGATTAACGGCTTCTTAATGAGGGAATGTAAATTTCTATAAGGGGCACCTATAGACGATGTGACCTCTGTTTACATCCAAACCGCCCTCTGTTGGTCCAAGTCATGTTTCCGCCGGGCAAGAAGACGCGTACTCATGGTAGCATTGCGTGTCCTTTATAGCTGGCTGTCAGTACACAAAGGTTTTGCCCCGCGACATGCGCGCGCATCATGTTATGGTCACATCGTCTATAGGCCAGGGGTATAGGCAATTCCTCCATTGCCACTGGGAAGTATGAGGTTTGTCACTTGGTAAGAAGTAATGTGTTTTGTTCTTATCTCATTGGGAGTTTTAGGCGAATTTGTGAAATGACCTTCATTATTTTCAGTTATTTGAAATCTTAGGAAATATCAATTACGGCATTTTTGCTTTAAATGTTTTTCCATGAAACCAAAAAGGATGTGTCACAGACATCACTTGTTTACTAGACCATCATCTAAATAGGTAAATCACTTATTCCATCACATTTTCTGAAACTAATATTCCTTATCCCTCAAGGCAAACTCAACATCTTTTAAAACAAAACCATTGTATTTTTTTTAAAGTTAAAATACTATGATAAAAGTCAACTTAAAGGCACTGTACACGTTTGGAAATTGTCAAAGACCAGTGTTCTCACTTGGTGTATCCCAACATATGCATAAAATAACAAGCCTGTGAAAATTTGGGCTCAATTGGTCATCGAAGTTGCAAGAAAATGATGAAAGAAAAAACACCCTTGTTGTACAAATTTGTGTGCTTTCAGATAGGTATAAAAACTTCTTGCAAGAAGTTTTTATTATTTTAGTGAGAAATTACCTCTTTCTCAAAAACTATGTTACTTTAGAGGGAGTCGTTTCCTACAATGTTTTATACTATCAACAGCTCTCCGTTGCTTGTTACCAAGTAAGTTTTTATGCTAATATTTGTTTTGAGTCATTACCAAATGCGTACGATACCTTTAATGCAGACTATTCTTGATTAAAAAAAACACCCTAAACTACAGAGCATTATAACTGCAGTGTCTACATGTGCATGTACATGTATGTAAAGATGACAACATGATGAATATGAACAGCTGTTTACTGCTGGTGACATTAAGCTATAAGAACACTCCTATTTCTTGGAAGTATATGGTGGAATGAGTTTGGTGTTCTGGCTGTGTTTTCTTGCTGCATGTAGAGTAGGAGGAGGGGCTTTGTATTGAACTCCAGTGTTGTATTGTCAAGCAGGAAGTGAGTCATTGTCTCCACAGTAGCATAAGAGCATTGTATGTAGGGTTATTGTTGTATTGTTGACAGGTGTTGACAGTGTTTGGTTGGGGTTGAACTTATTAAGCTGTCAAAACATCAGACACCAGACAGCAGTGATTAGCACACAACATTGCATGGGTGTTGAGTTTTAAAAAACACACATGTTTTAAAAAACACACATTTTTATCAGAAGTACAATTTACATTTATAAACTGTTTTCTACTTCTTTGCATGAACCACTTAGCCTCTGGGTACAAGTACAGTACACATGCATCCATGCAGCCAGTGTATTGAAGCTTTGAATCATCACTAAATAAAATGTAAATAATGACATTTCATACATGTCTTTAAAATAAATTAAAATCAGTAGACAGTTTGCAATATTATCAATGAAAAGATAAAGATAAGTACAATTACAACTCTTAAAACTCCATATATTTTGTTATCTTTCTTTTTGTTCCCCCTTTAAAAAAAAATAACTACAACATGTTTATGAACTGTTTTAAAGAATTTATATTGGTTGTTTCAACTAGTCAGGAATGTTCCCTTTTCCCATGCTAAAACATAATGCCTGCAACATTAAAAGTAAAGTCAATTTGTACAAGGTTTACAAGACACATCCTGTTACAAAGTGCTTTGCTCCCGAGGAGGCCACTGTCTGTCAATTGTGTGGCAGGACATGGGTTTCCTTATGTCAGGAAACCATCTCACAAACAGGGGATCTATTGGCCTCATTTACACTCCCAGTATAGCAGACACTCTCAGGAAAGAAGATACATGTAAAAGGAAATCACCAATGACCTTTGGGAAGCACACAATAAATACTTTGGATAATAGATAAATGACAACAGAATGCATGTTTAGTAAGAGCAGGAAAGCAAGTCACACTTGATCTTTTCTGTTGATACAAAAACTGCAGTTTTTATTGAAATGTTTGTTTGGCTCGTTTACAAAGTAGTTGTTAACAAAACATTTTAAATGATGTTAATCTTAATGAACAATAAACATTCGCAGTAGGTCAAAATTAACATGAAACGTATCATGGCAGCTAGCATGGGAGCAACCCAACGATTCTACCAACCCTCCTTAGTTTTTTGGTAGCTTATCAAAAAATGATAACATTTTTGTGAAAAGAGATACAAAATTTAAAGATGTGAATTTCATTTTATGTTAAACCAAATAATTGTAATGTGAAACCTTTTTAAAATAACTATCAGATCGGTGGACTCATCATAGTACTCTCAATACCTACTCAAACCATGATCAAACAGTGCAAAACTGGTCGTCACTGTCAACAAATTAATAACATGTTTTGTTTTGTTTTGATTTACTTGTGATGGTACATCTTTTTAAATGTATTTGTGTTTTTTCCTGTACGTGTACATATAGCTAATAATTAGTACGCCTATCCCTTTTATGAATTCACTAGTCTCAGAATTCACTAGTCCCAAAACAAATTGGTGATGGAAACATTTTGCTATTAACTGAAATAAAAACACTGAAAAATAACGACTTGGAAGCAAAAGTGATAAAATGTAGCTATGCTAGTCTGTTGTCACTGGTCAGAGAGAGAAACTTAATCTGGTGGGATATGTACATGTATGTATTGGAATTATGTTATACCATGTGTATCAGTGACCTCCTATTGGATCTATACTAAATGCTTCAAGCCTCTTTCTCTTGACTAATCACAATGAGTCATACACTACTCTGCACTGTGTTGGACCCCCCCCCATGATGCATGTTAGTGTTAGGCACAATACCTCTACTGCTATAATTAAATGGCTCCCATGGGAATGTACATTACTGGTAGCATTATCAAAATATACCTTGATATGATACACAAAACTTTTCAAGATGCAGAATCTTGTAATATTTGTTAAATCAGAGAAACAAACATTTATTAGGATTTTTTAAATATGAGGGTAGGAAAATAACAGGAATTGTAACATAAAGTTGAGGAATAATGTCTCGTTTAAGTAAAAGACTGTGTTTTCATTCAATACTTACCCTTATATTTATGATTTGACAGTAAAACTTATTGCCTCTATGGCCCTGGTCATTGCTTTTGTGTCCCTGAAAATGTTCCAGTAAAAAATTCCATTTCTCTCATGGAGATGCCATTTATCAATGAAAAGCTGTCTCGCCCTTACACAAATGAAATATCAGGCTTGTTACTACGATACAAGCATCTATTCTCTTTGCATTGACACTATTATTGGATTAAGTTTCAGGTCACATAAATTTGAATACATTTAAGTAAAAAGTGGTTTGTTTTTATACACTTGATCGCCCAATTTAAGGCAATAGGCTACCTGTCTGTAAGCAGCAAATATCAAGTACCGGTAGCCTTCAACATTGTGGTTTTATTACAATGTAAATACAACAAAGAAATGATCAAAAGTTATTGATCTAAAATGGATTTTTGAAATTTATTTGTACACATAAAACAAACATGGTCTGTGTTTGAAGGTTTTTATAAAAATAGAATATAGACCTACAAATAGAATGTTATGACTTTGTTTTTCAGGTCAAAATCTCTACAGAACCTGATCAAGGTTTACTTCAAAAGTGTCCATAGTACATGTACATGTAGGCCTACTAAATGCTTAATCCCCAATAATCCTGCCACTGTGTAATGCTATTGTTTATTTTGTTATTTTTCAAAATGAAACGTGTGTTTGAAGATTTAAAAAAAAAATAAGCGTGTAAAATGACAACCTAGATTTGGTGACTTTCATGTTTACAGGTTGTATACAAACAGGTTGATATGTTTTTCATTGATCAGGGAAAGCTTTATAATGTTGTGGTTATTTCCCCCTTTCAATTAGAGGGAATGAAATAAGTTGATTTCCAAATGCACTGAACAAACAGTAAATTCTTTCCACTATCTGACCCTTCTATCTCAAAGTCCCAGACATTTTTAACATCTCAACCCATTGAATTGCACAATCCAACAGTTGATTACAAAGCTAAGAGGCCTAGCAAACACCCAATCTGACCCCTGTCACTTTATGGAAGCACTCATACTGGCTCGTATTTCAGACTAGCAGCCATTTTGGCACCAGTTTATAGTTTCTGTCTGCCCTCTCTTATTGACATATGCCCCTCCAAATACATTTGCCCTCTTTTTGCCACCACCACTGGCACAGATTTTCCCTGGTACATTCATGCCTACTAGAAAGAAAAACAGATGTAATTATTCCCAAGTTGTGGAATGTGCAGTATTTATTCATTCAACCATCTACAAGTTGTCACCTGCTAATGCATAGTACAATACAGGTATTAAATAAAAAAGGAACGTCAAGTAATTAACATGAACTTAAAAAAATTATTTGTGTTTTGTTCATGACATAAAAAGGAAGTTATTATCTAATTGACAAAGACTATTTATGTTGTAGTCTTTTGGCTTGAATTTCTATATACTGCATGGTGCTATAGTTTGAAATTGAAGGTGGGGGGAGGGGGTAGTTGTCTGATGTCAAAGGTTACTTGCACAGTAGATGTATGCTAAGATTTCCAGCAAATAGATTTGGTTGTATCAGGTTATCAATGCATACATCTTAACAGCTCAGTGTTTATATGCACAGAGGGTCATAGCAATGCACAATACAGACATTATGGAGTCTCACCCATACAAGCATCCCACAAATGTCATAAATTGATGCCTGGGAATTTATGCCCCAGTCCTTGGCACATTTTGTTACCCAGTGCATGAACTCTTGGCAATAATTCCAGCCATAAAATCTCCAATGATGGGAGTTTGCAGTGTAGGGCTATGTTGGTGTCTATTCAATCTGTATTTGAAGAGATCGAGATTATCTGGTGGTAGTCCTTGAGTTTCTTCATTATCCACATTGTGTGATTTGATGATTGAGCTTAGTGCATTACTTTCTGTCAAATAAACCTTGAAAAATGTGTTTCAGTTCAGCAGGAGTTGCTTTTACTTCAGCTGTAATAAACTAGAACAATTATGTTATTATGTTACCTCAAATCCTTTTGTATTAGGTTTTGTTAAAGGTTTTTAAAATGTACATGCTAATGTACAAGGTAGTGTCTGGTGTTGTACCAGCAATCTGTATATACCTATTTGGTATTGGACTTTGACAAAAATTGCACAGTACCATTTTACACCCCGTTTTAACCTGAGGTAAGAGATAGTGCTGAGCGATATCATGATAATATCGTTGTGATACAATATTGAGGACAATTTCGTCAATATCGATGTTGGTTTGGAAAAAACAGAAATATACTGACAAAGACGATTTTCTTAATATATCGACGATATTGTCTATTGTTTGCTAAAAGTAACCAAAAGTCCACCCTCAAAAGCTGTAAGAGTTCGCAAAGGGTTTCTAAATAGCACTTGCCATTGAGTTATACGAACAGGGGGTTTGGATGCCGCAAAACCGTAGTCCAGAGTTGAGAGTTCAGACTCTATGGATCACGGCATGATACATTGGCAAGAAGGAAACTGAAGACTCTATTTACGTCTTCCCATCTAGTCATGGTGGTTTTTCTTCATGGTATCGCCGAAAGCAGGATGAGTGTGCTGTGGCACAGGCTGATTTCTGATTGGCCGATTTCCAATTGGCCGAAACGCACTCGATCGGTGTGAATATTTATGACGTAATGCTTCTCATCAGCGCTGCCATCCCATAGTAACCATCACCTCGGTGTTTATTTAATTGCCCATTTTCTCCCTGTTGTAAAACTGTTTTCCGCATTCGATTGAGTCATTGTTATCCAATTCTATAGAGAACTTTCAATTTTCCAAAATCTTCGGGATATATCGTCATATCGTGATATATTTACCGGACGATATATCACCAGTCAAAATTGTCAATATAGTCAAGTGCTAGTGAGAGATTTGTAATTTTTCCCCCATTTTCCTACAGACTCTATCTATTGGAAAATGAGTGAAACACAAAACTGAATTTGGCCTTGGAGCTTCTCTTTAAGTAACCCAGTTCCATTTGTTTGATCAAATTATCAATTGACAAATATTTGGTGATATTCTTTGAATGAATTATATTTTACATTTCCCCATTCATCTTGATTTTTGAGTTTTAATGAACATTTTGAACATCAATTTGAATCCTGGTGATATTAATTTGTTTTATTGAATCTCTGTATCTGAGGATATTTACTGATCTTTTCTCCTTTGTTTCATTTCAGTTCTTCCACCAGTCTTAGTTCCACGTCACAGTGAGTCGGTTCCATCCCACAGTTTGTTGCCATATCGCAGCCTTCCGGATCCACCATATCCTCACAATGCCACCTACCCACAGAGCTTTCAGCAAGGCAACCAGGGACTGTCTCCTCATCACCCAGGCTCACCAGGAGGACCTCAGTTATCTCCAGCCAGTTCTAGCCCTAGTAGTCCTTATGGTGTTCCTGGTGAGACAGTGTTTGCTTTGTATGGTGACTGTAATAAAAAGGAGAAAGTTGGCTGATTGTCAATTCTGAAAGAGTTGATAACAACAGATTTTTAGGAGAACTCATTTTATCTTCAGTTTGTTCTTTGTCTGTGCATTATGACAAATACAAATACATTTAGTGGGATTTTCTTAATCAAGAAAGATACATTACATATGTACACAGGCGTCGAAATAACCCGGCGCTATTAGCGCTTGGCATACCTGCCAACCATTCCGATTTTGGCGTAATCATTACGGAAATACGAGCTGTGTTACGGATTACGAATCACTCACCCTTTATTACGCATTTCCTCAAAATCATGTACATTGTTAATTTAATACAGTGATTTATGAATATTTTGAACGGTATGATGTATCAATTATTTATCCGTCTTGTTTTCCAAGCAATATACATGTATTTGTCGCGTAAAAAAAACGCGTAAAATGCTTCGCATTGGTCTTTCATTGGAGCCGTTGTTGTTAATTTTTCGTCCAGCGCGATTGCCATTATACATGTACTTCAATGCCATTGTTCCATTGCGTCAAGAGAGGGCGCTTTACTAAAAGCTGTATTAAAAAGCCAACACCTTGAGACAAGACTAGGCACACATGGTTTTCCCACACGACGTACGTTGTGTGTGTGTGTGTTCTTTTGCGACAAGTAAATAATATGGGCAGTCTGACCATGGGTCCGACGAGGACGCATCGCGCTTGTGGAATTACTCTAAGGAATGCTACAAAAATATCTTGAAAATGAGGATGCACAACAGATTGTTACAATGTAAGAATTATGGCCTATGTTTCTGTGAATGTTTTGTCTACGCTGCAGTTTATTTCTTAAAGCCTTTTAACGTTCGTAATGGTGGCCCAAAATCCGGACACAATTTTTCTCGCTTTTTTAAATATTTTTTTTAGGGTGCACATTCAGGGTGCATACTTTTTGTAAGAATCACATGATTTTTCTTGATTTTGCTTGATTCCTCTTTTTCATTTCTCAAAGTTGGCAGGTATGGCTTGGTCCCCAATAAAAAGCCCCTTGACCCTCTATTTCTACAACGCTTCCGGCGCTTAAAAAAAAACCTTGGTCCCATTCTTACATGAACAGTTTGACAAGAAAAATTGTTTGACAAGTCTTGATAATTGCTAGATTTAATGTGGCCGCGGTCGCGATTGCGATCGTTTATTTCCAGTAAAAACACGCATGCACTATTATTAGTCTGGCTCTCTCTTCCATGTTCCATACAATAATAGGAAGGCGAGAAGGGAAACACACAACTTGAATTTCCAGGGGCGAAAGACGCGCGGTGGAGTCTAATTTTAACCTCGTTCCTGTTATATTTCTTGCAAAATGTTAACCTCGTACTCATAAACACATCGCTGTCGCCACACAACTTTCCCAATGTGCGTTGTCGATCGATCTTAAACCACGAAGATTTCAGTGCAAAAAAAGTTCTATAAAACCGATCCTAAAATTACGAAACCATGAAAATTGCTGTTGATGAAAACAGTATTATTAAGGGCAGAAATTAGGGGAAAGATCGTCCAAAAACGCAATTTTACAAACCTCACTTCCGTGTGAGTTTTTTTATTTTTTTTATTTTTAACACTTGGAAAATTGTAAAAAAACTTGCAGGCGACCCAAAACGTTGGCTGATTCATACATGCTGGTAGTTTTTGTGATTTTTGTGGGTGCCGGGGCCGGGCAACAGTGCAATATTGAATTATAAAATTAGTTCGGGAAAAGCCCTTAGTCCCAGGAGGAGTAGCTCCTGGGCCGGTCCTTTTTTTGCTCACCCAGGCTAATGTCGGATGTCTATTTCTACCCCTGTGTACATCATACCTTCCTTTTTAGATGAAGATAGCAACATTTAAAAAAAAGAAAGAAAAAAAGGTTAATACGAAATGATGTAAACTACTCAAGCTTTGAAGTTGATTTTTTATGTTACCAGCCTAGATTAAACAAAGAACTTAAACTTTAGGATGATTTATCTTACGCAATTCAAACTCGTGGTTATTGTAGCTTGGTTTCAGCACAGGAAAGGAATTTTTGTTCAGTTCGATCTTTAGGGAGGGGGGACCCAAACCTGAAATGTTACAAAGAGGCAAATAAATGAAACAGTGGTCATTATTTCTTGATGGAAATTTACATTATGTACTCCATCAGTTCCAGACAATACTTGATGGGTTATCACTCCTTCCATTCACAAATTCATATTGCTGTCATTTGTGCCTGTGTCTGGTCTTATGGCCTGGCTGGCAAAGACTAATCCTGTCTGGGACAAGTATGAAGTCAATGTGGCAGTATACATTGATGATTTAATAATGCTGTTGTATGTACTGTTACTAGCACTCCACCATAGTGATCCATCATGTCATGAATGATTGAATAAATGATTGATATACACACACTTCACTGGCACTAAGATCTCAAACATGGATCATCAGTCTTGGGTTCCATGAGTGACTTGCCATCTTTGACAGTTTGAAGAATAGGGGTCAGGGAACTTTTAAGATTCTATATGAACACTTTAGTGAGTCTGCTGCCCTCTAGTGTCGCAGCAGTCTGTTATTATCTGCAGATATTGTCATCAAATGAATACTAAGATTAAGAAGAAACATTGTTTTTTTCTGCAGCTGATACACCACCACCAGCATACATGTCCTCTGATGATGGAAACACTAATGATGGAACACCTATGGATACAACATCATCACAGCCTTCAAAGATCAACATCAACTTGTCAGGTAACTCAATCATTCAAAATGACACTTTCATAGTAGAAATTATCTCCAGACAATGATTAGAGCAAGCTAGTCGAAACATTGAGACCAATTAAGAACTCTCTCCGCGGCAGTGAAGTTAAAAACGAAAAGTCCCCCCCAGTCCACTAAGCGAAAGTAGTAGTCCCAGGACAGTTCTTTTAGAACTAGGTAGTCCCTCGAATTCCGAAAATCTACTCTGCGGCAGTAGAATATTTTCCCAAATTCCGAAATCTACTCCGCGGCAGTAGAATATTTTCCCAAATTCCGAAATCTACTCCGCGGCAGTAGAATATAGCAAGACAAGTTCTCAAAGAAGAAAAATTTGCACAGCAAAGTAGATATACACATGGTGTTACCGCAAGCCAAATATACATTGATACCCCACCATGCAATGCCTCAAATCCTATAGGGGTGCACTCCACTAAATAAGGAGAACACAGAGCGTCAAGCTCATTAATTTTTTGTAGGCCCTCAATATATTCTATATTAGACAGATTTGAGAGTCCCAAAAAAGGATTTCAGTGTAAAAATGTTGCCCAATTGTGACCTGGGGGTTGTTGACTTCCAACTGGATGTATTTCGGATGACATAGGCCCTTAAAAAAATGGTCCTATTTGCTGAGAGGTGTAGGGGCATTTTTCAAGATCGATGCTCGGACATTTGGAAAATTACACTGGTGTCGGGGTGTTTTTATTTGGAGGGGGAATAACTCGATGGGCCCAGGGACTCCCCATATCAAATTCAGCAGAAAATAAAAGTTCAAGAGTCAGTCAATAATTTTTCCTTTGTTGTAAAAAGCTGTGAGACTTCTAAGTATTTTTTGTGTATTTTTGAATATTTAGCATTTTGCACTGTATGCTATGGAAGTTGATTTAGGGGGGTGCACCCATAGAAATTATCTTCATTATTGCATTGCATCTAATCCTTTAAAAAGATGACTACTGGAACATACTGGAACAGAATTTCTTTCTGCTAAAATATCAGCATGCAGAAGTGAGGGGTGTAATAATGAGGGCTAAATAAAGGCTAGACGGTTGGTAGGCAGATGTACTTCTCTGAAATTCTTTTGAAATGAAAGGGACGCGAATTTCATTTTATTAACAAAAATTCAATATTTGATTGACGTGTAAACTTTGTTTCCTTAGATGTTGATTTTTCTTATAAAGATTTCTTTCTTAAACTCTTGTTTCTGTGATGCAGGAGTTTTTTTCTCTTGTGCTTAGGTTGAGAACAAATCATGTTATGTAAAGCTTAAAGATGTGTGTAAATTGTCAATTATTTGCATTTGACTTCAGTAAACAGAGTTGTTTGTTTACACTTGCAGATGTGCAGCCAGTGACGTACACAGAGCCCCAGTGTTGGTGCTCAGTGGCATACTATGAACTCAACAACCGTGTGGGGGAGCCCTTCCATGCTTCTAGCACTAGTGTAATTGTAGATGGCTTCACGGACCCCTCCAGTAAGACGGATCGCTTCTGTCTTGGCTTGCTGTCCAATGTCAACAGGAATTCCACCATTGAGAACACAAGGAGACACATAAGCAAAGGTAGTGTTTGATTGGTAGTACTCAATAATGTAAATACAGTCATTGTCATGTTGTCCGTGCACATTGATCACTAAAAGTAGTTGCTTGTAAAATTTCTACATCAGATGGACCCAGTGGAACCTCTGTAGATACTCTAAATACTATCAGAGTAAGAGTAAAGTTTACGGGATGAATGTGGTGACAAATCACTCAAGTACATGTACATAAGTTGCATCTCATCAACTCAGTTTAGACAAATTATTATTATTTTTTTGATATGGCTTGCAGGTGTCCATTTGTACTATGTGGGTGGTGAAGTGTATGCAGAATGTCTGAGTGACAGCAGCATCTTTGTGCAGAGTCGTAACTGCAATTACCGCCACGGATTCCATCCGACCACAGTCTGCAAGATCCCGCCAGGATGCAGCCTGAAAATCTTCAACAATCAAGAATTTGCCGCTCTACTGTCCCAGTCAGTCAACCATGGCTTTGAAGCAGTCTATGAGTTGACTAAGATGTGTACCATCCGTATGAGCTTTGTTAAGGGATGGGGAGCTGAGTATCACCGCCAGGATGTAACCAGCACACCTTGTTGGATTGAGATTCATTTAAATGGCCCATTACAATGGCTTGATAAAGTCCTAACACAGATGGGTTCACCACATAATGCCATTTCCTCTGTATCATGATCACCTAGTTCCCATGGAGAACAGGGTGTCTATTACAGTATCTATACAAGAGGGATGGTAAGGTTGTACTTCAGGTAGTAGCTTACTATAACACATTCATTGCAAACTAAATACAAAATGTGTGCTCTATGCATGCAAAACATAGTCTGCAAATTTGAATGTTGAGAAAACCAATTCTTGACCTTAACTCATATAGAAAATAATGGGAAGAAATTTCTAGTTGGTTAAGTTTCTAACTGAATTCCCACGATGAGTAAATGCATCTACATTTGATGTGTACAAGAATATTTCCCTTAGTGAATTTATGCTGTAATCACATACATAATTTAAGACAATAATCGTACAGACCATTTTTTATCGTACGGCAAGACACGTGTTTTCTGCTTAAACCAAAGAAGTATTGTTTTTAGATGATGACAGCTTTGATTATTGTAAATTGTCAAAAGCTTTACCAAATTCAATCAAATGAAACAATTGCAAAGACCGAGAGCACATGCTTGAGTAAGCAACTACAAACTCATAAAATGAAGCACTAGGCAAGAAAATTATCTCACTTTTTCCTTTTAAAATTGTTTTTACATTAAGAATTACCAATATTTTGACTTTACTGCTGACCTTGGTGTTAGTTATGTAATCTTGCTATCATATTCATACCTGTGATAGACATGCTCACCCTATCTACCTAAACTGCTCACAAAAAGTTAGGAAACTTTTTTTAATCATGTATATTTTTATTATTTATTACCCTCTTGTATTATGTTGCATATCAATAGAAAGCTGAAGTGTTCTTCTTTTAAATGATACCAAATGTGCAATGATGACATGTTGCTGGACTTGGCCACATTAATGAGAATGAGACAAAGTCACAAATCAAATGTGCCAAAATTAGCAATTTTGTGTTACTGTGTGAACAAACAAATTGACACTGTAATTCAAACATGCGGTAATTTTGGCACATTTGATTTGTGACTTTGCCTCATTGTCATTCATGTAGCCAAATTCAGCAACATGTAATCATTGCAAATGTGGTATCATTTTAAAGAGGAACACTTCAGCTTTGCATTGATATATAACATGTACAAAGAGAGTAATAAATAATAAAAATATACTTGATGAAAAAAAGTTTCCTAACTTTTTGTGAGCAGTTTATTTACATGTAACATTTAGGAAAATTGTCACTTGATAGTTCCTATTTAAAAACACACTCATTGTTTACTCCAAATATGCCTTATGGGTTGTGTCTTTACAAAATTCCAGACGATTCATAAGGTGCCATCAATTATCACAACTGCCTTGAAACAGCACTCGTGTAAAATGGACACATGCATCTCTACCCTCGACCAAGGAGCCTCTGTAGTGCACTACACAGCTCTCTTAATGAAATACTTACATTTTGTTTTGGGATTTGAAGTTAACTTTTGTCTGTGATTTGGGCAGCAGCGATTGTAATTAGTCAATGCATTAAAGGTACTGGACACGTTTGGTAATTGTCAAAGAACAGTATTCTCACTTGGTGTATCCCAACATATGCATAAAATAACAAACCTGTGAAAATTTGGGCTCAATTGGTCATCGAAGTTGCAAGAAAATAATGAAAGAAAAAACACCCTTGTTGCACAAATTTGTGTGCTTTCAGATGCCTGAAAAAGGCTTCAGGCCTGAAGTCTTTTTCAGATTCAAATATTTTAGTGAGAAATTACCTCTTTCTCAAAAACTATGTACTTTAGAGGGAGCCGTTTCTCACAATGTTTTATACTATCAACAGCTCTTCGTTGCTCGTTACCAAGTAAGTTTTTATGATAATATATATTTCGAGTAATTACCAAAAGTGTTCGATGCCTTTAAGGGTCTACTTGTGTACTTGTGTATTTGAACTGCACACATATTTGCTTCATGTTATCTTGTTTGGATCCTCCAGGATAAATTCTAGGCTACTTGAGATATATTTCATAATACGTATATTTGATATCGGTAAATCAGTGATTGAAATCAGCACTTGGATTCACATAAAATATTCACTATTAATTGTTTTAAATCCTATACAATTTATTGTTATCTAAACGTGTAATGTAGCTCAAATTGCCACTGTAAAATGAGATGTTATTTTCAATTGCTGACATAAATAAAGCTTGCATGTGCCCTTGAAATACATGTTAGTAATGTCATAATAGCCTTGCATGTTATAAAGTAAAAATTCAGTTGAATTAAGGTTTGTGTAACTGCCAAAGTTTGTTTCTTACAGAGCACTTTAACTAGTCTTTTGTCATTGTATATGATAAATACAGTTTCGCCCTGTAGTAACTTCATAGAAACAAGGACTTTGTTTCTCTTTATTTTATTTATTAATAACCTTTTTTAGGGGATTGGGAAGGGGGTATTGTAGACTAAGTGGTTAACGACGTAATTTATTTTTTAGATGAATGTAAGATATAATAGCCAACTTTATTTGTGCATGTTTTCTTTTAAACATTATGAAACCAGTATCCAAAATGCCTCTTTGAAATTTTGATGGCATTTTATTCTCATAACACCTTGTTTTTAAATAAGTTGGCAAAATGTAGTGTATTTTACAGGTTGTTTTATTTCCTGAATGTTAATAACTGTGTTCCAGTAAAATCATTGATGTGTAACTCATTATGCCCTCCATGGATGTAACTTATTATACAAACTGTACAAATTAATGAACATCTGAAATGTCCATGCTCACTGCAAAAAAGCAAAATCATTCAACAGAAGTTTTCTTTAAACTACATGGAATCCTTAATGTATGAAAGACTGCTATGATGGACTGATTTGTTAACTAGTAAACCTGGATTATTTGTAATGTTAAGAATTATTTAACATATTTTTCCTGTTGGACTGTTGTTGGAAAGTCATGTACTCCAACTCATAGGAATCACAACTGACTTAAAGAAACAAATATTCTGCCAAATAATTGTACAGAGATTAGAATTTAGTAGGATTTCATTGTTCATGTAAATTGTAAGGTGTGTATAAATTGGATGGAAACTCAATGGCCATTGCTGCAGTAGAAGGGAAATATTTCACTCTGTCAATGTCATTGGTTAAGATTAAATGAAACTTGAAACATGGCCAATGAGAATACTCCCCTTTGCAAATCACCTGGCATTATCAAAATATGGGATAAGGGAGGAGAACAGGTTTTTCTGTCAACATCAAGTTTCCTAATTTCAATAAAGAAAAGTATTAGGAAAAGACTTGACTACAATTTAATATCTAGATTTCCATTAGTTTATAATAATCTGCTGAATGTTGAGTTTAAATTGTTTTCAGCGAGTGTATGGTTCAGCTCTCTGTATCACTCAATGATACAATGTTCTCCTGAGTATAGTCAACACAGCCAGGTTGTAGTTGGGATGACAATTTTAAAAGCTTAGCTTAAAGTGGTTGTCCGATTGTTGTTTGTGAGCAGTTTGTCAGTTTTTTTTCTACTGCTGTATGATAAGTAGCTTAGCTCAGTCCTGAGATTGGAGCAGAAATAAAATTACGAGTAGTTTACAAAAATGAACTAATGTCTTAAAATTTGTTTTATTTGAATTGATTTCTGTTGTTTTGCCTTTGCTAAAGTTGCTAAATTTTCTTCAGATTGGTATTTTTATACTTAAGAAGCAAACAGTTTGCCCCATGTCTCCTTGTGTCAGTCCAGTCAATGTTATGTCTGCATTTGTAAGATGGCTTCTCATAATAAAATAATTCACCCGTATTCTGCTGATTGCTTGCAAAGTATACCCGTGCTGAAAAAAAATAGTGATCAATGGAGTTGACTACTGTCTCTAAATGCTAACTTTGAATTAAGTTTGTAAAGGTACTAGTCTGAGTATTAGTTTTGTCCCAAGCAAATTCTGTTTAAATGCTGTTTTATTTCAGGAAAGAGAAAAAACATTGATAACGTCTTGAAACTTTAACAATAAACCTTTCATGAAACCCTTATTTGTTTTTAGAACATCTGTTTCACAGAAAGGCTTTATGATTGTCTTGAAAAGTAGACATTTGACATTTGAAATACATTTACTTTCCTCAAAACTAGGGTAACTTGTACCCATCCCGTTAAAGGCATTGTACACGTTTGGTAATTACTCAAAATATATATTGGCATAAAAACTGACTTGGTAACAAGCAACAGAGAGCTGTTGATAGTATAAAACATTGTGAGAAACGACTCCCTCTGAAGTAACGTAGTTTTTGAGAAAGAGGTAATTTCTCACTAAAATAATAAAATCTTCTAGCAAGAAGTTTTTATTCCTATATCTGAAAGCACACAAATTTGTACAACAAGGGTGTTTTTTCTTTCATCATTTTCTTGCAACTTCGATGACCAATTCAGCCCAAATTTTCACAGGCTTGTTATTTTATGCATAATAATGTTGGGATACACCAAATGAGAACACTGGTCTTTGACAATTACCAAACGTGTACGATGCCTTTAAGTAGACTAAGCGTTATTAGTCGGTAGATGGCGCTCTTTTTACCGACCGTTAAAAAAACCCACAGAGACATGTCTGTGTTAAAAACTATCCAGATATTTTTATCGTCTGCTCTCTGGGGAAAAAGGCGCAGTACGGATGTAAGGATGTAAACAACACACGTGTCAAAAAACCGAACCAGTCTGAATTCGTGCGTTGTGAATCTGAGATGCGCCACCCGATATCGAGTCGGTAACTAGACCACAAGTTTCGCCTGAAGGCTTATTGAATGGTTAGTCATGGCAACCTGTTGATAAATAATTTTACTTTTGAGCTGTTTTGAAGTACAACTGTCAAGTTCATATTTATGGTACGTACCTAAAGAATGTATAATTTATATAGCATGTGAGAATTGTTTATTTTATGTATACCTTTGATGAGAAATTGGGAGTTTATTTAGCACCAAATCATCGTGTTACTATGATCTTCAATTCAATCACTCTGCATGGGATGCACACAACTTTGTCCATTGCTGCAGAAATGGACCAGTCTGTTCCTTGCTCTGTGGTCGTAGGCTAGGTAGTTAAAGGCATCGTACACGTTTGGTAATTGTCACAGACCAGTGTTCTCACTTGGTGTAGGCCCTATCCCAACATATGCATAAAATAACAAACCTGTGAAAATTTGTGCTCAATTGGTCATCGAAGTTGCAAAAAAATGATGAAAGAAAAAACACCTTTGTTGTATAAATTTGTGTACAGATACATGTAGGAATAAAAACTTCTTGCAAGAAGTTTTTATTATTTTAGTGAGAAATTACCTCTTTCTCATAAACTATAATGTTACTTCAGAGGGAGTCGTTTCTCACAATGTTTTATACTATCAACAGCTCTCTGTTGCTCGTTACCAAGTCGGTTTTTATGCTAATTAAATATATATTTTCAGTAATTACCAAACGTGTACGATGCCTTTAAAGACTAGGCAATGAAGTATTGCAAAATTCACAACAATTTGTTGTTACATAATCGGTGCTGGGCATAAACTTTGTTAAATTAAAGGGACACACTGGCTTCGTTTGGCTATTTTGGCTACAAAATAGACCCAAACATGACTCTACAAATAAATAAAAAGAAACCATCAAATTTTGCCTTTTTTGAGAAAAAAAAAAAATGAGGTCACATAAGTTAACCAAATCTTTATCCTGATCTTTCCTTTGGAGCTAGTTTACTTTCAGCTGTATATAATGGTATACAATTATTAAATTACTGTACCAAATTCAACTCTGTTTTTAATTATTATTCACGAGTAGTTGCGATAATCGTAACCCTCCTCTTGCAGACCGGAGGGTTACGAGACGGTGAGCACGAGATTCGACCATACGTGCAATTTTTTGTCTTTTTTTTCTTCAAAATATTTTTTCAATGATGTTTTGAGTATTATGAATGGATTAGTTAGACATTGATAATCAAAACTGTGTTCTTAGAATTTGTGTCATGATTTTCGGAAGTGGTAAAAATTGGGCAAATCTGGTGACTAGTCTGTCAACATTGGTCGAAATTGCACGTTTTGGCACGAATGGTCGAATCTTGTGCTCACCGAGTCGTAACCCTCCGGTCTCCGACCGTCGGGATGATGGAGGGTTACGATTATCGCAACTAATTCATGAGTAGACCTTAGACCCAGTAACTGGGGCGCTGTACTTGTTTTTTCAAAATTTTGACATTATCGATCATACTAGCACCCCAGATTACAGTCGAATTTTCCCCGAGGGATCTTTATCCAACTCTTGGTTGGATTTTAGACGGGTGCTCTGCCTCAGCTCAACTGTGACAACTTCGCGGTTTGAGGTAGGGCACCCGTCGATTAGACGGGTGCCTTGCCTCAACCGTGATAACAGCGCGGTTGAGGCAGGACACCTGTCCAATTTTAGACAGCCGTCCTGCCTCAACCGCCCTGTTATCACGGTTGAGGCAAGGCACCCGTCTAAATTGAAGATCCCTCGTGGAAAATACGACCATAATCTGGGGTGCTAGTTCGACCGATAATATCAACATTTTGAAAAACCGAGTACAGCGCCCCAGTTACTGGGTCTAAGTACAGCACCCCAGTTACTGGGTCTAAGTAAACCGCCCCAGTTATGGGTCTAACTCCCCAGTTACTGAGTCTAAGTAGACCCAGTAACTGGGGCACTGTACTTGTTTTTTTTAAATTTTGACATCTGAGTACAGCACCCCAGTCACTGGGTCTAATTCATGAGTAGGCCTATTTGACAAATTAAGTTATAATTAAGTTATAAATAATTATGAAAAATCGAACGTAAGATTGTTCAATTCAGCAATTCCGCGAAACGGAAGCGTGTTTCACTTTCCACAGCGTGGGGGTTAGCGAGTCATAAACCCATGAGGCAAGAACTACAGTAGCGAACTAGCTGGGAGCTTTTGAACATAGGGGAAGGGAGCCAAACTGCCGATTTAGTTTGTTGTTTAACATGTTTAAAGGGTTTTATGAAAGACACCAAGCTCATCAAATCCGCTATATAGCAGAACCACAACGTTTCAATGCCTTGAAATCTTTTTATGTACTACTACTTTCCCCCCTCTTTTGTACACTCTACTTAATTTTTGATATTTGAATAAGATTTTTATATTGCCACTTACATACATGTATGGAGTCCACTTTTATGATAATCATTGTGCAATTGTGTACATTTAAAGGGACACGTTGCCTTCGGGTTGGGCGCTGTTGGGCGCTTTTGGGCTATAACAAGCGTTTGATGTATAATTAGCACGGCCGGAAAGATGTTTAAAAAGTAGAATAAAATTATCCACACAAACGTGCCTTAGAAATGCTTCGCTTTTGCTCACTTTCGCGAAACAAAACGCTCCGCCATTTATGGGAGTCAAGATTTTGACTCCCATAAATGGCGGACAAATTCGATTAGTCTTATTTCCAGTCGCAGCTGTTGAACGACGACCGAGCAATTATTTTATTAAAAATGTTACGATTACCATCTGTTTATTGTATTCCAATAAATATCCAACACCGAGCTGAATCTAGCACAGTATTGGGCCCGATATAGCCAGCCGGCGATTAGAACACATGCAGTACAGGGAGGTGAACCAAATGTGATAGTTTGTCTCCTCCCTGTACTGCATGTGTTCTAATATTCTGAATATGCGGCTGGCCGTTCCGCAAATACGCGGCTGGATATTTCGGACCCAATACTGAGCTAGCTTTAGCTCGGTTTACAAGTTGCGAGCGAGGTAGAAAATGAGATTATTACCCGATTTTCATCTGACCATAGAGCAAGGAGATCTGACTGGTTTACCAGGCCACTGACTAGGGCACTAGCGTAACGACTGTTCGTCGCGCATTTTGCCCATTACATGGGCGGTGGTATTTACGGCTGGAAATCCGTATACGTTTCGTGGGGCAGATCTCGGGGTCAGATGGCAATGTTTTGTTTTTTTAATCACCATTCACTAATTATAACACATTAAAGGCATGTTATTGCACGAACAACTCTTAATAAGGATATGGAACACTTCCAAACAGCAAAATTTCTTGAGATTTTAAGGCAACGTGTTCCTTTAAAGTGTTGAAAACCAATAGTGATTTTTAAAGTATACCCGTTGGGCATTGTTCATCGTTGCTTCTGCGGTCTTCGACCGTCGAGAGGATGAAGGGTTACGATTATCACAACTACTTTAAGGGTTCCACACTTATTTCAAGACCGGCGCCTTCGAATGTTAACAAATGCTGTATTATTTACGTTTGGCTTTGCCACAGTACGTTTATCGCCTGTAGATTTATCGTGCTGTTGGACCATTTACTTTTTGTCTTTTGAGTTTGTTTCTGTTTGATGTTTTTGGGACGATTTTTTGATGCAGAAGGAATGTTCTTTATGGCTTTGGTGCCCACATTGTTGGGCTGTTATGGATCTCTAAAGACTGTAAGACCAATAATACCGTTTTGTGTAGATTGGGCTGACGTGTGTATGTCGATATTGCCTATGGTGGAATTACATGTACATGTAGGTCACACTCACAAGTGTACCATTAGCAACAGGGTAGAAACAAGTGAATTCATGTGGATGGAAATAGTGTAGTGAAGGATGAAACTTTATAGATTATTTATTGCTAAAGCTCCGTGTATTTAATATCAGATTACACGAAAATCTGTGCGATAGTGCATTTGTACACAAACAATATTTTGTGAAACGTGAAATTATGTGTAACAGTCACAAGTTTTCAGACTTTCTATATTTATGTAAATTTTTTCAAAAAAAAATTTCCTGCATTTTTCAGTTCAGTAAAATTAACATGTAACATTTTCATTTTGATAGGTTTTGATGTCTTTTGGAAAACAACATAAAAGGGAGTACGTTCTACATACTTGCAAATTTAACGTTGTTGGTAAGTTCCTCGTTTTATTCTATAGAAAAAAGAAAGGAAATTACTAATAAGAAATCCAGTTTTTGGTAAATTACAAAAACAAGGTGTTCAAGATTGATGTTGTGACTGAAATGATGATTGCATGACAACATTTTACCATTCAACTTGAAATTAAGGCTTTTTAATAGTTGTTCCTTTTAACTTCCGGTCTGAACCGGAAGACAGGGTCAAATTGGAATTGCATCTTTTTAGTGAAACGCAAGTTCCTTTCCGATGATGTTTACATGTAGATTGTAAAAAATCATTGATTGTGTAGTTTTTTTTTTTATTATATTAAATTTTGACTTAATGTACAATTTTGACTTAATGTAGTTCAACACCTAATGACATAATCATGACGTCATTGTTCAGTTGTGGTCTTGATATAAAAGTTCAATTTCTGTGTTGAGTTTCAACGTTCAATTCAATTTCAATTTTGGCGAGCTGCGAAGCAGAGTGAGCCTACATAATGACAATTTCCATCAGTCTGTCCGTCCGTCCGTCGGTCACTCCAGCTGTCCGCAGTATGAATATTAAAGTTTTAGTATGAAGATTCAACCTTTAAGTGTCGAGTTGTTTTATGGAATCTAAATCCCCAAGTGAGATCAGTATACAGTGACAGTCATGTTTTGTGGTTCTCAACCATGTTTTTAAGGAAATGTTGAAGTTATTTGGGGGAAACAAAAATGCGAGGCTAAACATTGGATTTTAAAGAGCCAAAGTCGGAGTAAATGTTGGAAGTTTTAAAAACTGACATCACTTTGACTTAGCAACCAGGCAACATTACAACAGACATGCACATATTGCACAGTCGACATAAGAATGAAACTCATGATTGTTTCACTGGTTCCACATGAGTGAGTTAAAATAATCAGAAACCTTGGCTGTCCTTATATAGATTTGACACTATCAAATTTTGCCACTGACAGGCACATTCATATAAAAGAAACTCATATGATAATATGGTTCCAGTTGAATGGCTTAAACAATAGAAAATTGAATTTCCATTCATAACTTCTTACTGCAATGATATATCGATATGAAACTTGTATCAAATTTTGCCACTGACATGCGTATATCAAAAGAATAAAAGTCATAGTATGAGAATATGGTTGAATGGGCTTTTAAAACGATAGAAACATTGAATTTCCATTTAACTTTTTATTGCAATGATGTATCGACATGAAACTTGTATAAAATTTTGCCACTGACATGCATATATTTTAAAAAGAATAAAACTCATCTATGAGAATATGGTTCCAGTTGAATGGGCTTAAACAATAGAAACATTGAATTTCCATTTAACTTCTTATTGCAATGATGTACATGTACATGTATCGACATGAAACTTTTATCAAATTTTGCCACTGACATGCATTCATTTAAAGACACTGGACACCTTTGGTAATTGTCAAAGACCAGTCTTCTCACATGGTGTATCTCAACATATGCATAAAATAACAAACTGTGAAAATTTGAGCTCAATTGGTCATCGAAGTTGCGAGATAATAATGCAAGAAAAAACACCCTTGTCACGCGAAGTTGTGTGCTTTCAGATGCTTGATTTCGAGACTTCAAAATCTAATTCTGATGTCTCGAAATCAAATTCGTGGAAAATTACTTCTTTCTCGAAAACTACGTTACTTCAGAGGGAGCCGTTTCTCACAATGTTATACTATCAACAGCTCCCCATTACTTGTTACCAAGTAAGGTTTTATGCCAATAATTATTTTGAGTAATTACCAATAGTGTCCACTGCCTTTAAAAGAATAAAACTCATAAATATGACACTTGTTCCAGTTGAGCGAGCTAAAACAATGGGAACATTGAGTGGCCATAACTTCTTCTTGCAAGAAGTATCAATTTGGAACTTGTATCAAATATTACCAACTGACATGCAGATTCATATCAAAAGAATATTACTCATGATCATGACACTGTTTCCAGAAAAATTAACTAAAACAACAACCATATAAAAAGGTTTAAGAATGTGGATGGTTCCAAAAGTGCAAATTTTAAACCTATAACTATCTTAACTTACACAATTTGTATGTTTTTATCTGTGTAAAATATCAAGCAAGTCCACCCCTCTGCCCCCCTTAACCAACAAGTCCCCATGATGCCTATGTTTCTGTTCCCAGTCAGCCCTCACCCATCCTGAGCCCCCTCGATCTGTCACTCCCATCTTACCAAGTAGGCAGTGGTCAATTGCATACTTTTTAATGTCCCCACCCCAACATCAGTTGATCAAATGATTGCTTTTTCTACATGTCATTGTTTTTCTATAAGGCGATCGGCTACTCGCCATGGCAGCTTCGCTGTTGTAGTTAGTTTACATTGTATGTTGTAGAGAAGATTTTGAAGAAACACAATTAGTGACAGTGCAACACAATGGTCACAATGGTAACCATGTGTTTTTCCAATTGCGCAGAAAACAACATTTTTGTACCATTTACTTACCTATGTGACTGTCCATTTTGTTCAAATTTCACAATAAGCTTTTATTGTTATTATCAGTGAGAATTGATTATGAAATTTGGTTCAAGAATTGTTGAAATTGATGCAACTTCATGCAATGAAACTATGTCCAAATTCCATATTGACTGCAGAGTTGAAAGTGAAAGTTTGAGGGTTATGTGATTTTGGATCAAGTGTTTTTGTTATTACAGTGCTCATATTTGGGGTTCTGCGTGGACGGCTGTATTGAAGACTAACAAAGCCTAAAATACAAAATCAGACTTCGTGGACTTTGAAACTTATGGGCGCAACAGTTGGCCATGTGCAGGTTTTGCACTGACATTGTACAGTTTTATGCAACTGAAAAGTATGCTGTTTAAATGTGGGTCAATCGTACGTGGGATTTAACGTCCAACTTCAACCGGAACTAAGGGTCACATTGGTATCATCTCTATATGCAAAGGTTTGAGCAGGCTCAAAGACTTACACTCTGATGTAAACAATTTGATGAATTGATAATTAGTTCTTGAGATATGAACTTTTGAAATGTTCAACTTCCTGTTTGAACCGGAAGTCAAGGTCAAATGTAGTCACAACTCTGTAGTGATTGTTTATTTTTTGAGATCTTGTGGTTCAAGAGTTATGATTTTTTCAAATATTGAATTTTGATTTAATGTAACTGAACACTTGATGACGTCGTCATGATGCCAAGAAAACTGTGCCGTCTTCATATTGAGGTTCAATTGTCTGATGAGTTTCAATGCTCAATTCAGTTTCAATCTTGAGTTGGGCGGAAGAAGAAGAAGAAGAAGGGAAAAAACAGCATGAAAACGTAATAATGTGTATTTGTGATGCACTTTTACAAGCCAAGTAGGCCCCTCAATGCTCCTTACATAATGACCCCTGTTCATATAGGGCCTTCAGAATTCCTGAAACCTTGTAAACTCTTTAGGAGTATACAGTACCATCAGCTAGAAATGGGTGCACAGGTTGCTAATCATTCATATCAACAATATCTACCCTCACAGTTAAACCCATTTATCTCTGGGCTGGGTGACGAGAAGAAATTATAGTTCAATAGCACTCCCCACTAATGACCTCACTTTTGCTCCAAATACGGGGCTTTCAGACAAACATTCCACCTTACATGTGATCACCCCATCATCGGCGTGCCAGACAGCAGTAGTACATTGCTGTCAGTACACGCAAGTAAAGGCTTGCGCAAAGGTTACTAAAGTGTGACAATGTCAATTTTTAGCATTAGTGCGGAGTGATTAAACTCTGTGAATTAGAATACTTTTTGCATAGGTTTTGTTAACATTGTTAGGTGTCATTATTATCCTCATACACAGCCTTTGAATTCTTCACTTTTTTATTGATAACAAATTATTTGCATCAAAGCCATGGCAATCAACATACTTTAACATAAATTTTTCTCTGAGAAAGAAGTGGTAATTTTGATATAGAAAAGTATGTTATGATCAGTTTTATTTAATAGAATAATACATGTAGTTGGCTTCTTATATAGCTCTCAAATCCATCACTGATTATTTTTTGGCCCAAAACATTCTCGGTTCTCAGTTCTTAAAAAAACATGTAGTTTCAGGTTTTTAAAATTTAGAATTGTCAATATTTGATATGAAATTATTATAAAATTTTCATGAATGTTACCTTCAGTTGAAATTGCCCTTTTGATTTATTTGCTTTTAATTTACCTATTAGAGTTACATAGGAAAACAAAAGCTGTGTATTAGATTCTTTAAGAAGTATGTTTATATTCATACTCTGGAAATAAACATTTTTGTTCCCTTAAGTTAGAACACTAAGACTAACAAATTGTATAATATTTTATATTTTTGCCAATTTATTTTGTTTTGTTTTGAATCTTGCATTGTTTGAAGCCTGTCCCTAATGGGCTCTCCAGACAGACACTACTACACACAAATACCATTGTGTGAATACATTCATATTTGATTACTGCCACTTCCATAGCATGACCACGTTTATATAGGCGGAGTACACACAACCATTTAGTCTACAGTCATGTACAATATAATGCACAATAATATACTGATTGGGTGACTTCAATGCTTCATTCAATCAATTTAAGACTGACCCTGGTCTTAATTACCAAGGCTTATGTAAAACAAAAACTAGCTCGCTTTACTCTTAATGAAATTGTCTGTCCACGTTTTATGCGGCATCCATTTACTAATTCATTACGGTTGAAACTATGTCATATCATCCATGGATGGTAGGAGGGAAAAGCGACAGGGATGCTGCATTGCTAGCCTGGCCTGGGTGTACATGGAGAATGCTACAATTGTAAGTTAACTAGTTGGCTAATGCATGCATGGTGAATGACTGGCGTTTTGACTGCTTTTCAAGGACACTTTTTCTTGTGATAATTAAGATCCACCTCTTATTAAAACAAATGTGTGCTTTTCGTTCAAAAAGAAAACATTAAAATGTTTTTTAATTTCAATAATCCATTGTAAAAAGTATGTTTATAAAATATATATTTTATAAACTTTAGTTTAAACAAATATTTTAAAATTTAGCCAAGTGAAGTGCATTAAATCCTTTGACCTGTATATTTTGAGTGTACTTTTGTGTATTACATCATTCCCTTTTTGTTTGGTATTACAGGGTGCGACAAAAATAAAAAATAATTGCTGGTTCTCCCAGGGCAACCAACAACTGAAAAACAGGTTGCCCGCAAGCGAGTTTAGTTGCCCGAATATAATAATGCTCTGCGCAATGCTCTTTATAAGGGTAGAGATTTATAGTTGGTCTTTAAAGCTTTCTGAAGCAATTTGCCCATCACCACCAATGTTAACAAAAAATTAAGTCTTAGCAATATTGTCAGGATACTAAGACGAATAGCAGCGAGTAATAGGCTATTCTTTGTGCTCACACCATGTTTGCTAGCTGTCCCCACGCTCGTTATATGTGCAGCATAACTATTGCGTGGCACCAGTGAATCCTGGAAAGCGTGTGTGCATGCAGCCTCCATTTATCGTACTTACATCATTTGCATGTTGGTCCCGCGCTCGTTACACTGTGCAGCATAACAGCTGCGCGGCACCAGCGGTTGCTGGAAAGCACGTGTGTGCGCAGTCGTCGTCATGCACGTGTACGACTATACTGATCAGTGGTGTGAACGTTCCATCCAAACTATAGATTCATAAAGCTTTATGTGGAAAATTCAAACGATCTTTAGAGCTGGCACAATAATAAGCAGGGTAGGCCTAAATTCTTATTTTGTACTAAGGTTGCCCGATGGGCAACGATGGTTTGATCACAAGTTGCCAAGATGATTTGTTGGTTGCCCTGGGAAACCGGGCAACCGTTAATTTCGCACCCTGTATTATGATTGTAAGTTTGCTGGATTTGCTTTGGATTTTTTAAACAGATCTAGAGTGAATTCAAGTCATTTATTATTTTTAAAACTTAATTCTACACATTTTGATAAGTTTACATAAACTGTGCATATTACGTGTTGGTTTGTGCACTATCAATGGGAAATGTATCAAGCAAACATTAGACATAAATGAATTTGAATCGTTATGCATTTTGTCATTTTGATTAACATCTCGTATGTTCAATGACATTCAAAATGACACGATATGTAATCGTAGGCTTGTCCCAACCTGATTATGCGGAGTAAAAGGTAAAACTGAAATTTATGTAAAGCGTACAGATGATAGCATATTCAATTAATGTAAGTAGAAAACAACAAGTTTTGACATTGGTGGTAGGCTGGAATAATCTCATGAGCTAATTAGTACTTGAAACAACACTGAATGGAAGATTAATGTAATTTGTTATGACTAATGTTGTACATTCCTTCCAATGTAATTGCAAATAATCCAACCATGACCTTCAAACACTCTTGTGACAAAAACCAATATTGCTGTAGCTGCTAAGAGAATGTGTTACATGCTGTAGTGTGAAATAATGTAATCAGCACAGTACATGTATGTCAAGCTTAAGTAGCCAGCCATAGAAATATAAATTCCAGAAATGTTTTGAACTGTCAAAATATGGATTCATAAAATCAATGAATACAAATGTTCATTTTCTTCTCAGTTTGTTGTGGATACTGGTCTGGAAGTGAAACCATATTTAATTTTGAAGCTTTACAAAAACACTTAATTGAATGTTTTTAGGTACTGTACCTTTTCCTACATGTTGGCTATACATGACAAGGATGTTTACGTTGTGTAGACATGTACATACATATGTACCATATCCAGAACGTTTAAAATAGAAGGATTTCTAAAACTTACTGAAGGGGGCCTACAAATGTAGGCAGTAATCGTTAGGAATGTTGACTATTGCCTGAAAAGTGACCACTCACTCCTTTTTTCACTGTTAATAAATCATTTTTTAATTTGATGACTACCGTAATTTTAACAATATAAGCCGCCATGAAATTAAAATAAGATTCAAATAAAATTCAGATCATTGTGTATTCTGCAATGCTACATAATTGCATCCAAAGCACACCTGACTGCTGGTGTCAGTATCAGTGTATCTGCAAAGTACTATTGCTTTTTGGGAAATCATAAACAATTTTTTTATTTATTTAAAAGTACTATTTAAATAGATAAAATTTGAACAAATAAATTATTAACAAAATTGAATAATTACTGCGACAAATGAACTGCTGTATAAAAGTTTCTAAAAGGACAAAAATAATGCTGACCAAGATTGTTCTGTCATTATTCTCATTAGACATCACCCGTCATTTACAGCAAAAATGTTCGTACATTTACACATTTATTACTTGTTCTGGTGAGGCTAAAAAAAGGATTTGTAGTGTGGCACACCATATAGGTCAGAGTCAGACGAATTTGCCAATGTTTATTTTTAGTGAAAACTAGCCAAGCACTTTACATGTCACTGTAAGTAACGTGTCGCTGTATAAGCTGAGGAGTATTTTTTGTCTTCAAAATTAATGTATTTAAATAAGAAGATAAAATTCTGAAAATTGAGGTACTACATGTATGCAACATACAGTTTTAAATGTCAATTACTTTATTCACAAAACCATAATGTTGTGTACACATGTAATTTACACACTTTTATTGAATTAAGATTTGTTTTTATTGATCTCTTTAACGTTTGTCTTCTCTGTTGTTAATTTTTTTTTTATAATTAGAGCCCTTTTAACAAATATTTTCAAATTTCCCTAATTTAGCTGCCTGAAAGGCACATTGAAATTTGAAGATTCATCAACATTGAGAAACATGGACTAATGTATTTCACATACAGTCAACGCTCTACACCGTTTCCTGTATGAATAATTCATGGTAATAATGCTGGCATTAAGCAATAGTGCCAAGAGATGCTTCCAACTGGTAAATGTTAATCAGTTGTGGTCAGGTAACTAGTCTGTCTGTTCAGTGAGGTAGCTTCATTACACAGACTGTCCTGTATTCATCTGTTGATTTTGACAATTATGTTGATTTTGTTCAAATTAATCTCTTGTTTTAAAGTTGGAAAGCTTCCCTTGTAAAACGTATCAAAAGTCTTCCATTTATGTTTGATCAAAACCACTTTAAAGCCCACATACATTGTACAATATGTAAAACAATGGGCTGCACTTAGAAGGATGATTCGTGCCTTCCAATCATTTGCAGCTCAATAGTACTAAGATTGATGTATGAATTGTTGTTATCCCTGTGTGTACTTTTGCTTCATCACTTCTTACTCCATGACTACATCTAATCATTACATCCTCTAACCTTGTTCTTTGCACTCAAGTTGACCTCCATGTCATCTGTTTACATAAATATTGTTCTTTATGTTAACTCTTGATTTGATTTCATTTGGTTTGACAGCAGAGTGGTTTTTAAATTATTTTGATCATGTGAAAATAAGCCTTGATGTACGTACGTATTCACTGCAGCTGAAAATGTACAACGTGAAGGATGTTTATTTTGATTTGTCAATTAACATGCATAAAGTCGTGTCGTGACATGAATCTATGCAAGCATTAATGTTTGGTTTAAGGGCATACTTTGGGAGTACTCTTAATACAGCTCCACTGTACATACATGTATGCGAAGATTCAGAAATGTGCACATTTCTAATTATATACTGTACATACATATTAAAGAGTGGATTGAGAGTGTAACATTGGTAATAGTTAGTTCCTGTACCTACCCTCAATGATACCTAATCTTTAGTAAAATGAGACCCTGTTGAAGGAGAAGTTAAGCTGCTTTATTTGATTGCCAATGTGTTGAAATGTTACAGGATTTGAGTGGTCTGTGTTAATTAACACTTTCCCCTGTGATAAAATGTCAATGTAAGAAACTTACACTTTAGTTACATGTACATGTAGTTACCCTGTGTTGTTGAGTGAATTGTCCCAATCATACTGAAAGATACATGTTGGATCCTGCAACTACTATCAAAACAGCATCAGTTTTTATTTGATTTGTTGAAAATGTTCAATTTGCTAGGAATATATACATGCAGTCTTGATTGTTTACGCTAGTTTATTGTATTAGTCACTAGAAGAGGACGCAACATTGACTGGCTCGGAGGGACTGGACAAGTCTACGAATCTGGATCAAAACTAGTGTCTTGATGAATTTGGCAGAGCTGCCTAGTATGCCAGGCAAATCAAAACGAGGCTAAATTGCATAATTTATATATTGAGGCATTCAGCATCAGAGTGCATGTATTTATGTGTATGGTACCTAGAGGTATGTAATGTTTAAACAAACTGTTGTAAAATGTTGTATTGAAAATTACTGGTAGTGACATGCAGTTGATCGTGTCCAGCTGGTACCATGGATGCTGGTACCTAGTCCGTCTGGACCCACCCGAGGAACAGGTGTCCAATGCAGGCTCTGATCAGGTTGGACCATATCATCACCTAGTATTTTGCACTGCAGTGCTGGCCTGTAGAAACGTAGAACGGAAATCAACAACCTGGATCCCCTGTGACACTAGGGTTAGAATTTGCAAGAAGTAAACTGGGTTTAAAAATCTATGGTCATGTATCATTTGCAGGTTTTTAACTTCCGATCATCAATAATACCATCTTCGTTGCCATTGAATTATGATAAACTACCTTATGGCTTACAGCACACACAGTTTCTTGAACTATAATCGCCTGTTACATGGCGATTGGCAATTATCGTTCAATAATTCACATAAGGGAGACAAGGGGACAGTCTAAGTCACAGTTTTCTCACCAGCAGTTCACATGCATTTCGTTTTATGAGTATTCAAATCACAGCCAGAAAAGAAAATGTGGGCGGGTCCAAGTGCCAAAAGCATTAAGACGTTAATTTTGATCCAGATGTTTGTGTGATACAGATATCTCTTCTCCAGTAATTTGTGTTACGATATCGGCAACTACGTTCACAAAACGATTGTCGCCAATCAAGCATAGGAATGACACTGTCTAAGTGAACTTTAATTATGGCTAATTATCAGTTAATGGGACTGTATAAACTCTCTTTCAAATAAAATACATAAATGTTGTTTAATTTCCCCCCATATTTTTCTCATACAGCAGGTGTACCCTACCTGTGCCTGTCTAATTAGTCACTGTGCCAATTTATATGCATCTAGATCATCTGCTTGGATCAAGGTACAAACTATTTTTATTGGTTTCAAACTACCCTTTAATTGCCCTTTTCCCAAAAAAAGAATTGCTTTAAAATGTACTGGAGACAACAATTATAAAATGTTTTATGCAAAAGTCATCAGGGGCTGGCAAGTTTTTAAATATGTAAAAAAAAGAAGAAGAAGATTATGACCTCCAAAATGAGCAGCTAAATGAGCATTTTAAATTCAATACAAATAATCTAACTTGATCAAATATCCTGAGGTGGTACAATGTAAAGTAAGATGTGTTGATCCAGTGGTTAGTTGGACCCTTCTGTTGCCCCTGAAGTATGCACGTATTGTTCACTGCAATTGCGTCAATGGATAATGATATTAAACACACTGCAAATCACCTTGACACACCATGGGTTCAACATCACACCCCTTGTGTCTGATGTAATTTGCATATGAATGGGATGGGTGGGTAGCCTGGTGGGTAGTATACTCTGAACACACATTGCGGGCATTGAGTTTTCTAAACTAGAACAGATTCACGTTACTAGACTAGTAATTTTCATGAACATTTAGCTTGCCTACTTGAAAACTGCCTGATACTTATTTTACATCAAGCACTCGAGATTGACATTGTTAATGAGTACGTGATGCAACCGGTGATAGAATTGAACACTTGATCAGCTTGCGGCACACTGTTTTTTGAACTGACGATGCATATGTTGTAGTCTTACTATTGTGTACACATGTGGTGTGGGGTGTATACGTATTGAGAATGAAGGCAAGCCTTGTCATCGGGAGTATGTGTAGAAAGAGTCACTCAGATTGACCATTAGGAAACCTGCATCCATTCAGCTATTTTCGTCATTCCTGCATCAATGAAAACATCTTAATAATCAACTATACATGTACATGTACATTATCAGCCACCCATACAGGTTGCAGAGATATCTATGGTTTAAACACCTTTCTAGGTTAATTCCATATGGTCAGTTGACTCTTTTCTTATCGTGTTGAAAGAAACCTAGGATTGTAGGTTGTGCAGTCTGCCGAAACCGTGAGTACCTTTTGCTGCTGTTAGTTTACATTCATGTATTTGTGTTGACTTTATGTCTGCAGGGAAGGATAATCCCAGCCTCTCAGTTCAATCATTCAGGTTATCTCTTCAATATACACGGTTAATATTTGGATGGATAGTACAATGTACATGACTTCAATTTGATATTGGTCAAATAATGCAACAACTGTTTATCAAGCACAAATTGCACAATGTACACTGTACCTGTGTTGCTTCTTTTCTTTCTTTGTACAGTTTTGAAAAGCGATGATTAAATTTAACATTTGCAAATTTGTGATTATGTGATCAAATACACCAACAGTATGCAATAAATCTCCACTCTTTCAACAAATTACTCAATGAAAAATATGAGCTGTTGAAAGAAAATTGCAATTTCACATTTTAAATTTTTTTTTAAAGATTTTGCAAAGGTCCTTTAACAATATAATGATGCACATGAACATGGTGTGCTCAGCTTACTGTACATAAATGTGGGTATTCATAATACAGGAGTCATGACATTTACATGTACCTTTATTTCTGCTTTTCATGTGTATTTCACTGGTTACTATGGATACTATGTCCATATGCACCCATATTATACTACTCATTTCATTTTTGAGAGGAATTACATTGTGTGAGTAGTTTAATATTTGGAAATAAATTAATATTTTAGCTCTAAAATAGCTGTGCTGTGGTTTTGGGAATCGGTTGTGTAGAATGCAGCTCAGCTGCAGTTCTCACATGTTTGGCCTTTGTGCAATATAAATGTTTAAATACATGTACATGCAAGACTTTGGAGTCTGTTGTGAATAATGTTATAATTTATGCTGTTGTTTTAAGATGTTGTCTTGTCATGTGAAGGGAAGGTAATATTTGATATTTTGTTTTGACAATTTTTTTGGGGTGTGATACAGTCACTCTTTTCTGTTATATCAGATACCTTTGACACTAAATGAAATCCTTCATGTTACCATAGAGCAAGGACAGTTACTTGCTCTATGATGTTGCTAATGGTTGAGACGCCTTATGGCTAATGACAGGAAGGATATGAGGAGTTGTGGACAAAGTTTGACCGAGGAGATGATCCATTATGTGTTTTGTTCTTACATACAATCAATGTGGGGAAAAGAAGACCAGTGACAGTTTGTTTTAATCAAAACCTGAAGGTAGAATGTCTATTGTGCGTACCTACATGTATTAAGTGTCAACAAGCCTGAACCCAGAGCCCAAGATGAAGTTTTTAAAAGATTACTAGTAACACACTCTTAATATGCTTAAAACAACCATTTTCAAATGAAATTATGACCTTTTCCCAATAAATCTTAGCTGAGAGGATTTTTATTGTATTTGATCAGTGACTAGATAAAGCTGATCTATCAAAAAAAAAGTTAAACTTGTCAAATATCATTTTGTCACTGTTTTCACAAAGAACCACATTTGTCAAAAGGCGTGATTGAGATATTTACATTTTGTGCTTAGCTTGAAACTGCAAATCTGCAATACTAAAGCCACTGTTTGCAGTTTAAGACCTCTCATATGATTTTGTAAAAGTTTAACCTCTCTATTCACTAACTAATTTATTTTAAAATATTGGCTAATTGCCTAAGTAATTAGTGAAAGTGTCTCTTCGTGAAACCACAAACATGAGATGACCTGTACTTATACGCCCATCAAAATGAGGTGTTTTTACAAAGGAAAAGGATGCGCATGTCATGTGATCATGCGGCTCTTCATGGGCAATAAAAACCAATCTGACCTACATCTACGCTCTTCTGTTGGCAGTTTGTACATGCAATGCATCAGAGATGTGTGGCTCTTTTCGTGAAAATGCAAAATGCAAAGAGATTATGCCACTTCCTGTGTTCATCAATAATTTGTCATTTTGCCCCGGTGTTCCTGGTTTGATTGGCTGCTGTCATTTTAACAAGAGGCTCTTTGAGAAAACGGTGACGGTTTCTGTGTCAGAAAGGACACTAGATTAGAAGGAAACTGAAAAAACCCAATTTATTAATACAAATTCTGATAATTGTAGGGTATTTTTTCACTTCATGTGCAATATGCATTATTGTGCACAAACCTTATCAAGTTTTAATTAAAGTTTAATTGACAATAATTACTACATGTACTTAACAGCCAGAAAGTACTTTATTGTCAATTTAACTATATCTAAAGCAAGAATGTCATTGACTTGATATGATGAGTGTCCGAGTACAAATAGGTCATTATTATTCAGATCTAATCTAATCTAATCATTTATTGTTTTAAGTGCACCACATAAAACTATCTTAGCACACTTTACACCTGTATAAAGAACCCTTTCCATTCAAAACAGTACCAGTTAACAGTTACAATAAACCTTTTCGACATTCTCAAAGCATCATGGGAAATAATTGAAATGCCCGGATGTGGATGACAAACAAAACTTCGTCGTGTGCGTAATTCGAACGGCGGATCACGTAAGTTGGCAAGTTTTTCACGTTTTCCTTTAATATTTTAAAGAGTTTAGTCGTGATGTTTTCGTAGTTGTTTACTCTTAATACAAGAAGTATAATGAGTGGCTGATTTGGTATAAATATAGGTAAATCCGGAGAAATCATTGGGGATCCCCTCGGCCAGTGCTGCCAACGAAAGTGTTGTCGTGCGTTGTACATTACGTAAACAGGATGTACCAATACCATGTACCATGTATGACCGGTCGGTCCTAATGCCGGGTCCTACGCTGTTCGTTGGCAGCACTGGCCGAGGGGATCCCCAATGATTTCTCTGGATTTACCTATATTTATACCAACTCAGCCACTCATTATACTTCTTGTATTAAGAGTAAACAACTATGAAAACATCACGACTAAACTCTTCAAAATATTAAAGTAAAACGTGAAAAACTTGCCAACTTACGTGATCCGCCGTTCGAATTACGCACACGACGAAGTTTTGTTTGTCATCCACATCCGGGTATTTCAATTATTTCCCATGATGCTTTGAGAATGTCGAAAAGGTTTATTGTAAAAAGTTAACAACTAAAGTAAACGACTACCATAATAAGACGAAACATTGAGTTCTAACTAATGCTGCATGAATGTTTAATTAAAGATCATTCCATACCATTGGAGCAACAATGTACGATTAACGTAATACTTAGGGGCCATTCAAAATTGTCGATGTTTTTTAAATTTCGATTTTTTTTTTCTTCGAGTAAGTGGGTGGGTGGGTCAAGGTAAATAATTGAAAATAAAAATTCACTTTTCATTAAAACCCCCCCCCAAAAAAACGGAAAAAAGTGCCGTTTGACTTGCCTGCATACCAGCGTTCCTATGCGCGTGATGACCCGAGGTACAATGTGTACACGTACATTATTTATAATATGTACAGCATGATGTGCGTGACTCGCCACTATGCAAAAAAACACCATGTGCGTGGCCCATTATGTGAAACACCATTGGGAGGACGGCCCGCGTGTGATTCGGCACAACGGACGAGTTGACTTTTCTATTTTACTTGCAGCAGTCGAGTTGGACAACGAACGTGTTGGACAACAGACGAGTTGAGCTTTTAAGTTGAAAGCACAACGGTCGAGTTAGTACAACGATCGAGTTGGTAAACGGTCGAGTTGGTCGGAATCGGGTTGGCAAGCGGTGGTCGAGTTGACTGGAATCCATAAGTTTCCAACCACGATAAACATGGCTGCCACCATGGATGTCAAATGCGAGTGCGATATACCGACCGATCTTCACGGTTTTTGGTCAGAACAAAAGTTGATGATGAGAAGTCCGTGTTCACCCTACGAGCGGTTTGTTTTTGCGTCATGCTTGCTGTCAAGAAACCCAAAAGAAACAGCTTTTTCTACCGCTCAGCAGCAATGGAAAGTTTTCCGGAAGGACTCGCCCGCTGTACAGCTACCAACAACATCATCACGCCGTCATTGAACTGGACACACAAATTAACAGGGCTCAAATTTTGGGAAAAACATCACAAGACCACAGGTACATTTTTTACAAGACTGAAGTCACACTCACACCGTGTGAGTGTGACTTCAGTTGAACTGGACACACAATTGAACTGGACACACAAATTAACAGGGCTCAAATTTTGGGAAAAACATCACAAGACCACAGGTACATTTTTTACAAGACTGAAGTCACACTCACACCGTGTGAGTGTGACTTCAGTCTTGTAAAAAATGTTCACACGAGAAGAAAAAAACGCGAGATGCATAAAAGTCGGTCCTCATGGTTCACCTGTACTCATTTCTGTTAACTTAACATAATTCAAAGATATTTACGCGAATAAAAAGAGAAATTCATACATTTTTTTTCTGTATCTTTCATTTGCTTTTACAATTTTTTTATTGAAAGGTGAAAAACACAAGACTGCCGAAATTGTTTGGTCGAAAGTTTACTGGCACGAGGCTAAAATAACTGGGCCTGCGGTCCGGTGTTAAATTCGAGGCCTGAATGAATGTGCATTAACATCCATGCACACATGTAAAAGTACATATGCAAGTACATGCACAATGCAAACAACATGTAGTTTTATTTTTAGTACTGAATAACAAATCAATTTTTTTCTAATCAAAATTAGGGGTGGGTGGGTGGGTCAAAAAACTTTGGGGAAAAAAAAAAAAAAAAAAAAAAAATCGAAATTTTAAAACATTGAAAATTTTAAATGGCCCCTTAGTCATTATAGAATTCACAGGTGGCTCCAGACGAATATTACTTCTCTAGGCTGCCTTGTTGATCTCTGGGAACACGGAGACCAACCAGGAGTAAAGATTTGACCTCACAGACTTGTTTTATTATATTAGTGGTTTATTTTGTGTACCTTCACTTTGCAGTAGTTTCATCATCCTAAGTTTGGCATCACACGTGTCAAAAGCAACTATTTTTAACTAAGATATTCATGTATGGATAGACTTTCAAAGACTAACATTGGCCACATAAGGCCTGCTTTAAACACCTGGAGCTTTGCATTAGTTTGCTGACAAAAAGCTTCCTTACTTTGACCATGCTTTGACTTAATCTTCAACCCCTGTCATCACCCATAGATGTACTAGGCGCCTTATACACCTTATCCCCAGCCAGTGAGCTCAAAACACCTGTTTTCATATCCTTGGGTCTTGAGACTATAGACAATGCGGCTGATGATGCGTGTCAAAGTGCTTTCGTTTACCTAATATTAATGAACTGTATATATGTAAACTGTGTGAGTCATTTCAGAGTTTTAACTTTAAAGACAATAAAAATATTGCATCAGATTTGTTTTGAAATATAATACAAATTTAGAAAAAACCTTTGTGTTAAAACCCATTCATTGTTTTGATTTGATTTGATTTTGTTGGCAAACTACAAAGAAAATACATTCAAAAACATACACAATAGACAAATAAACAGAAAACATGCACAAAAAGAAACGTTCGCCGAGGATAAGACAAACAAGTCAAAGGCTTATTTCCATTGTGGCCCTCTGAATAAAAGCAAAACGGGGCACAGTCAATACCATGGACGAGACAGTAAACTTGAAGGACTACAGCAATACAAGCAAACCAAGGAAAGGACTAAAACAAACACAAGAAGATTTAAGGCATGGTTAGCCCAGATTTAAAATAGAGAAATTGCTGTTCAATTTAAGAATAATGACTAATAATATCTGTTAACATCTTCAGACATAAAAACTGAGTCTGAGTGGTCATCATTCTCAATCTCATCTTTGAGATGTGAGTTTCTTAAGATGAAGACAATGTCCTTCACAGCTTCTTGTGTAATCATTTCTCCTTGGATTTTTACAAACATTCCAATGAACAAGGTCTGATTGATTAGTACATGGCAGTTGTACCCTCTCAACACCTGAAAGGGCCAGTATACCTAACAGAAACCAAGACATTTCTGCCCTTCTCCCTCAATTGTAGGACTGTAATGATAACCTTCCCCCTTAATGAAACACCTGAACAGCAAAGGGGCGAACTAAACAAGTAATCCATCAAGGCTGGCAGCAATCGGCTATGGCTAGACCCAGGCAAAATGACTAGCACCATCAGCACTTGATGACCTTTAGTGAAGGGGTGAGGCTTCATTAATGCTTATGGTCTCGAGACATTGCTGAGTTAAGATACACTTTAGATGTGCCAGATACATTTGGTACATCCCTAGGTTGCACCAGAAGCAAAGAGCAAGGACCAGCTGGTTGCAGGAGTCCATGATTCTAGACTTCACGATTCTAGTAATCACAGTTTGTAATGATGGGGCTGTGTTCATACATTACTCTTGATACTCTAGCCGTATTCTTTGCTTGAGGTTCCAGCACTCTCAAAGCCTTAGTTCAAGATTCCAGATCTGTTTTCATCGTGTATTCTGTTATCTTAGCTCTGCTTCCCCTAAAATAAAGGTCACAAAAATTATGGAAATCTGAAACCTGTTTCACACATTGATGTGTAATTCCTTCAACTCGTGCAAGAAATCCTGTCGCAATAAAAAAAATAACAATCTCAGACTACTGAAAGGAGGGAGTAAATTTTTACAATGTGAGCTGGTTCAGTTTACAGAACTGCTAAAAGAGTTGCGCTAACCATAAACTAATGGATTATTTTGAGATTTGTGAGTCACTGTTATACGGGATGTGAGGTGTAATTGGGTATCAGAGTGAGGCGGAGATCAGTATACAAGTAGAGAGAACCCTGGGCTGAGTTTTCAGAACTGTGACAGAGTTAGAAGGAAGTTAATGCTAAGCCTTTTGTTGGATCTGTAAAGTTTAGACAGAAGGGTTAATTGGACATTGAGGTTGAATCTGGCTTGGTTCTTGCTGAGCATTTTCACACGATGGGTTACACAGGATGGACACAGCAGCCAAAGGTAAATCTTCAGTGCAGAGTGAACATTCTTAGATATGTCTGATTTATAATTCTTGTGGTTTTTAACATCTGGTCAAAATCTGTAGCACTTTTATTGATATTGTTTGGTGAGATATTGACGTTTTTGTAAATAAATCCCATTCAAAGTGTTAAATTCCCCAAACGTCTTAAGATCTATAAAATGCAGGATGTTGTTCGTTTCTGTGGGAAGTGATTTTTAAAAATATACAATACTAAAATCAGGGATGTGATTTCTCCGTTTTTAACCAGAAATCAGATTTTGTTTTGCCCCAAAAGTCGACCCGTGTGTATCGTGTAAATCCGGTGAGAAAAATAAAGAGCGCGGGCGCGATAGATTTGGTTTGCGCTAAACCTTTGACAATGGATGGACTGGTAACAAGTCTAATTTGGAGTCAAGTTCCCAATAGAAACCAATGCGGTGCGCGCAGTTTAGCACTTGAGGTCCAGACTAAACAGAAATCCATTGCTTAAGTGCACACCTCGTGTGTGCATATCGCTTGTGTGAACGAATGTGCGTAGTGACGATCCGTAACTGATCCAGAATGTCAGTTTCAAATTTTGCCGACAGGGAGACCTGTCAGTGCGAGATATAGACAAAGGAATTAAGAACAAGTTCCGATGGAATTGGTTTGAAGAAAGTGTCGGTGACAGCAGTTTAATATTATAAGGCACACTTTTTTTGCTGTATTTTGTTTTGTGTCTGTAAAAGTTTTGGTTGCATTTTTTTAAAGCTGTTGCAGCAATCATATTTATGTAGGCCTATATAATAGCCTATGTACATGTATCTTTGATTGTGTATTTTTATGGATTAAAATAATCCAACCAGGGTTCTCTCTCCCCATGCACAAGTTACTGTATTGTGCCGATCGCGTAAATTGCGGCCGACATGCAAAATAATAATATATATGCTGCCTCTGACATCAAACATGTATGAAAAGAAAGTTGACTCTGACATCAAACATGTATGAAAAGAAAGTTGACTTCAAAAACATGTAGGAATTCCCCCCCCCCCCAGAATTGATCAAACAGACCACAAGAAGCTGTAAAGTGCATCACAGAGCATGTAAACTTTAAAAAACAAAAAAATCAACAGCCAGTCACATCCCTGTAAACTGCAATTTACCTAAAACAAAAAAGGAACACATATATGTCTTTTAATAAATAACTTGCCATGGCAAAATACTCTATTGGAACCATCAAGATGGAATCTATGTGCTTACTAGGAGCATCTTGCGTAAAGTGCAAATAAACTTGAAGGTTACAATTATATGTCAATTAAGGCAGTTCCCCATCTGAAATAATTGCCAATCTACTGTAGCTTTAGAGAAGTGTCAAATATTTAATTACTGAAGAATAAGTTGAGTTTATTACAATGGTGATAACAATAATAACCTGCAGAGTGCATGACTGTGAAATCCCTAGGTTGTAAGGTATATATGTAGGTATACCATAAATTAAAAGTTGTTCTCTGGTTTGTGCTGTTTGATTTCTTCAGAGCATGCAACTTTCCCTAGTCAATGTAACTGAGAATGCTTCTCATTTAAAGTGTATATGCTGGTGAGTGTTGGATGTCAAGAAGCTATGATGAGAAGTGATGTTTTTCTTCAGATGGATAGATGGATGATTGGAGGTGTAGTTGCCTGCTTGAATCAACAAATCTTATACCTCAGGGCGATGTTCTTCTGTAAAGAGCACCAGCTTGGATTAGAACCAAATTGAAATGGAATTCTTTGCTTGGTATTACTTCTGTTTCAGAGAGACATTCATTTAAGCGTCACATAGCCTGGTGAATGTTAAAGGGGATATATCAAACAATGGTAGCAAAACAATGTATTTAGACTTTGTGTTGCAAACTGATCTATGTTGTAATTTATCTTTCTCAAAATCCAAGAAGGAATACTAGGCTGAAGGGAATGTTTTTGTAAGTTTTCATTTAAAGTCCTCAACATTTTTTTGTTGGAATGTTTTTTTGGGGGAAATATGACACAATCTCATGTTACTTTGCATATAAGTGTGCTAACTGAATTGAGTCCTTTCCCACAAAATCCCCTGTGTTCAAAATAATTCCCTAGTTACATGTACAAGCACTAGAGTGACTTTTGTGACTATATGAAAATTAATAGAAACTGGGCATAACTGGTTAAATGTTGGAATGAAGTGATGATCATGCTTCATGAAAGAATATCCTGTTAAATTGGGATAAGATGTTCCTCAGTGAATCAGGATGAAAGTCTTGGAGATGACACACTTACGCCCATGTGTCCTTGTTCATTATCAATTCATGTTTGGCACACTGACTCTGCCACTCAGATATATATGACTTGTCATTGAGAGAGATACTAAAATAGCCAACCTATCCCCCCTCCCCCCCCCCCCCGAATGCCTTGCTGAATCATGACTTTGAAATATCCAAATATATTGGATATTTTAATTAGTCCTGTGGTTGATCCACTCTACGAGGGGCTCAAAATGGTTACAGCTCCCAAAAAGCATCAAGTAATAGAACAACTGGTCCCCTCTCATTCTTCTTTGATCTTGTGACATGTCTTACTGTATGCAGTTTAGGGTGACCATGTAGAAACATGATTTATTTGAAGTGGAATAAAATACTTGCATTTTGACACGTGTGTACTAAGCACCATACAAGTGCCCTACATGTACAAGCGCTCAAAAGTTTTGAACAAGCGTGCACACAGAGCAGTCATTTTTGGTTACCAATCAGCGTTGTATTTCAGTGCTTCCCTTCCAGGGGTTAGTGACGAGAGGTATTGATACGGCTTGCTGCCCATGGTAGCGAGGCTGTAGACAGCAAACTCATACGTCAGCCTGTGTAGAAAAGCATTATCTTTTGGCACAGCACTTGGTCATCATTATCCTCTCACCTCTAGATCATTACATTAAGTTAGTTCTGTCAAAAAAGATAAGTGAATGCATAAAAAACAAACGTTGCACTGATGCAAGTAAGATGGGGGAAGGGTTGTGGGAAGGTGTGGGTGTGGGCTTCAATCATGCACTGTACCATTGGATATTGCATATCATGAAAGCATGATGATATTTAAGAAGATTTTAGTAGTCTTGATTCAGTACATGTTGATAAGTTTCTGCAATGCTTTACTACAAACTTGATAATGGATGCTTCACAAATAATCCTTCAAAAAATTCCTATAATTTTGAACAATAATAGGTGAATTGTTACCTTCCTCTTTTTGTTTAGTATTATTATTATTATTTTTTAGCAGTATTATTATTGTTCATTATTAGTACAGATCAGCTGACTTCACATAGAAAGATTGTAAAAAAAAAAAAAAAAAACTTTGCACAATTTTCTTTGAAAGATAATTTTACCATAACAAGTAAGCATATCTGTTATCAATATGAAAATGTAATGCAGACAGAGATCTACAAATTATTTGTGAAATTATGCTTTGTGATTCTGGCTGCAAAATATACTCAAATATATTATTGTAACCAGTGTATTCAGTACATTTAGTGCGCCCAGTGAGAAATGAACAGTCAAATGTTGTTAATACTGTTTGCACTGTATGGAATAATATGGAATATGCAAATGATTGAGCCATCCCTAATGCCACTGGGAAATCAGTCTCAGCTTCCATTCATGAAAGGCAATCTATGCAACTCAAGGGCATTAGTGCATGTTCACAACAACCAAAGGCGCAGTAATAATATACATGCACAAATACACATTAGTCACTATGGTTTGTACACAATTCACATATTGTTCAAGTATATAAACTTGCAACCTTCAATTACCTAAAATACTAATAATTTTACAAATACATTTAAATTTTAAATATCAAGATATGATGAGGCTAGATTTGAGTAAACTGTCCAAATAACAGTCAGTGGAAGTTTCCAAAATCGAGAATAGTTTTTCATTAAAATTTTTATATGTCAATTGCTGCTGTCAGATTTCAGTGTGTCCTAGAAATCCAGGACAAAGGACAGAAAGTCACTATTTTACCATTGATTAAAATGGCAAAGAATGTTATCCCATGAGTTACTGGTAGGTACATGTAATTAAAATAACAACAATCAGTTGTTGGCTTTACAGGGTTATTGGCTCTATGTATTCACGTTAATGCAGATTACGTATTCAACCTACAGGCTTGTATAGCATGGCTAATTCTCATCCGACCGCCAGTTGATCGGTAATAAATTTGGCATGGTCGGGTAGCATAAAACTGTGTCTCTCCAATTTGGTATTCACAACGCTACCCACGATGTGTCTGCACTTGGCGATCAATATCCGCGTGAGATGTAGTCGTTTTTCTTACTTGCTGTTTTTTATTTGATCACATGACCTGGATGACAACGTGCATTTATAGAAGCCCAATTGCAGTACAGCCCTTGAATGATAAATTGTGTCGATGGTGTGGAGACGCTGAATATATTCAAGATTGATGAATATTTTTTGGGTTGTTGAATTGGAATGCCTTTAAGGATGAGAGGTTGCTGTGTGGTCATATTGCCCCGTAGGTGGCCTGAGGAGCAGTGAAACTAAGACCACTCTACTTTAATTTTTCCCTCTCTGCTGTCAGTATCGCCATAGGATGTGACAACTGCACTAAGCATAAATGTCAACTTCTACACAAGATTTCTCTTCGTGAGCTGCATTGTGGACTGGTCAGTTGGAATTATCTCCTGTTAAGATTGGGAATTTTATCAGATACTTGTGTAAGTTTCAGGATGTATTTACTCATCGTGACTGGTACATGAATGAATAATATGTAATTAGCTATAGCTTGGACTCCTGTTGCTTTGTGGTAAGTTCACACTACAACCAAAGTTGAAAATTGTCTAAAAGAAAGTGATGTTTTGATATTTTATTAGGTTGTAACTCAATCATTACCCGATGATAGATTTTAGATGTTTAAAATTACGCCTTTAAGTGAATTTTTAATTCTCTCGGAGAAACATGTTCAAGGACTGAAAAAATTACATTGAATTTTTATTTTAATCCATACTTTTTATAGAAAGTTAACACAGGGTATCAATTAATTTATATCACAAATTCTAGAGAAGTGTCTAAAATAGAAACAACTTGTGAAATTGTCCTTGAAAAAGTGCTAATGTTTTTCAAGAGAAGAAAATAACTGCATTATGGGTAAGTGTTTTGTACAGAGCATAATTATCAAATTATGTGTTGTAGCCAAATTATTAAATTATCAAATGGCTTATTTTTCAGAACAGGTACAGTGTACTTTATTCAGATTTGATTTATTGACTTCTACATCAACTCACAAAAAAATGTGTATATTGATTGTTTGTTGATTGATTGTTTGCTTTTTCCTTTTTGATTGTTTGTTAGTAACACAAATGGATTTTGCATTCAGCAGTGAAAGCTAATGGGACCAGGTTCCATATTATCATGAGCCAAATATTCCTGTGACTAAGCTTAGTAGTGATTATTACTTTGTTGGGATGATGCTTCTCAACATACGTATTTGCAGGTTTTTACCTTGAATGAAGGTTACAGGTAATTCCTTCACAGGTGTGAATCAGACTACTTGTAAATAAATGACTAGTATAAGAAAATGAGTCACACATTCAGGTCAACAATAAGACATGTGCATTGTATAATTTCCTGTAAGTTCCTTTTTCTGTATGTAGTTTCATGTTTTCACTCTCAAGTCTAAAAACTCAATTCTCGGAGTTGACTGATTAACTATGTTATAGCTCGTCCATAAATGTCTTAAATGTAATGTCAGAAAATTAATAATTGACTTTTTTGCTTGGATCTCAATGTTTTTTTGTAATTTTTTTTAAATGTTGAATCATCCAGACAGTTTGGGGATAAAGCTGAACGTATGGACTCTGTGAATCTTTAAGGTTGGGTGACATTATGATCTCTGATGTGTACATGGATAGTACTGATTGCGATGAATTGTTAAGTTACACATTAACAGAATTACTCACTAAACATATCATGTATGCCTTCATGTTTAACCTTGTATACATTCTACAAACCTTCAATTTGTGGTTACATCAATTGCATAATTCATTTACATTTTGTCTTGTGTACAGACAATCAGGAAATCATTGGGGGGTTTTTCAGGAAATGTGACAATGACTCAAATGATGGAAATTTATTCATTTTATTTTACACTATATACTATTTCAATATAAAGCCTTCAGGGTCTACTTGAGTAATTATTCAATATTAACTGGAGATCGTCTTGATGCGTTAACAAGATAAATACTATAGGACTTTTCACAATTGTTAGATAATACAACTTTTGTCCAGGAACTTAAAGGTATCGTACACGTTTGGTAATGACTCAAAACAAATATTAGCATAAAAGCTTACTTGGTAACAAGCAACGACTCGACAAGGAAACTGTAACGACTCCCTCTGAAGTAACAGAGTTTTTGAGAAAGAGGTAATTTCTCACTAAAATAATAAAAACTTCTTGCAAGAAGTTTTTATTCCTATGGTATATGGTATATTTGATTCACATTATCACATTGTAACCTAAAGGCCAAATTGCATGATAATTAACAATGTTAAAAACAACAAAATCACAGCAAACAGGAATTAGAAGAAAAAAAACCACCCAAAAATCCAAAACAACCACATATGGGTTGGTCCTATCTGAAAGCACACAAATTTGTACAGGCTTGTTATTTTATGCATATGTTGGGATACACACCAAGTGAGAACACTGGTCTTTGACAATTTCCAAACGTGTTCACAGGCGCGGATCCAGGGGGCGTGGGGCGCACGCCCCCCTTTTTCATATAAACAAAGATTTTAAAAAAGGAGAAAAGAAAAAAAGAGGGAGAGAGAGAGAAGGGGAGGGAGAATTGGGGAAGCTTTGTGTTACGCAGGCGCAACAAACTTCATTTTGCTGCTTGGTATATTTTCACGCCCCCCCCCCCCCGTTCCATCTTGGATCCGCCCCTGGTTCAGTGCAATTTAAGCAGTTATAACATATAATAATGTAATCACAGAATAACACAATGCTCAAAAGAATTCTCAGAAACCACGTTTTCAAATAACTTGTTGTACAGAACTTGGCCCATATTACTTCTCGGTAATACAGATGTCTGACCACTCCTTGGTAGAGCTGTAGCATCCTCCTCATGCATTGTCTATTCCCAACCATAGTACTCTACAATATCACTGGCTTTTTCAAAATTGCTATGTAATGTAAGTATGGTTTGTGGTAGCACCACGTGATGTAAAGTGTTGGCTTTGAGAAAAGCCTATAATTATACGATTCACCTGACGGAAAGTCATCAAATTTTAGGAGAGCCAGCCTAACCATGGAGGTAGGCCTAACACCCTTAAATTGTAACACACTCAAAAATAATTTGATGTTAAAATGTGTCTCCCAAAATACACAAAATTTAAATTAGTAATAAATGATACTATATAAAATTTGCAAATGCTGTATAGTAACTTTGACTTGAATTATGCATTGCCTATGGTTTAGGAAGTGTATGCTTACTCTGCATGTATAAATTGCTTTATACATGTAATGACACATTATGCAGTTTCTTGTTGATCTGGCTCATTGACCTCCAATACATGTAAATGTCACCATTAATTTGCTGAACAAACCAGGCATACCGTTATTGTTAGGGCTGAGTTTGCCTACAGCTTTGTCATCTTAGACATTAGGTAAATGGATCTTGTTTGACAAATTAAATTATTATATATGTTGTACAGTTGAAAATTTGACTACAATTGATTCAATCTCACATACATGTACTGCGAGTACAAAGCATTTGATATGGATGATCCAGTAGTATTAGAGATTGTTTGTGTAGCGGTCCATTTAGTGTACATAGCATATCTCTGGGCCTCTCAAAATAAATAGACACTTGTGTTCTTGTGACTGGTTCCATCTTGAAATTGAATGAAATTAACAATGACTCATGCGTGTTCATTGTGTGGACAGTATAACCTTTGAAAATAATTGTATGTGTTCAACTTCAAGTTCATAATGAATTAACTTGATTGTTTATCTAACTTGGCATTGACCGTTGAATAATTGTTAATGTCAAATTTCAAGCTTGAAGTTTTTAAGAAGAAAAAAAGAAATAATATTATACAAATGCCAAATAGACTACTACAAATTTTAGATCACCTTCCAGCTGAATGAATACTTGATCTGTTAATCTAGGAATGTTACTGTATGTGATAAATAATCCAATTGATATTAGCCACAAAGTATGCATCCAGATTTTAGTATTCTCGTGAGTTCAAGAATACTGTTATGAGATGAGTATGGATTGGTTGGGAGTCAGGCTGCTGTTAAAAGATACATAAGAACTTTTGCCTACTGAAATGGACTGCTGTATTGGGGATCCTTTAGGAATCTCATTCTCTGTCTATAATAAACTGAAGTTCAATCCAATTCATACTGATCAAATTATACATGTTTACATGTGTGATTTGTGCATGATTTTTTTAAAATATGTTTCCTGCCCTGCAGCTGATTTCATGAAACTTTACGCAACTGCGTAAGTCCACTTGCGCAACATTTATTGCGTAAGTTGTGCACCACTACTACAAGAAATCTTGCACAAGTGGACTTACACAGTCGCATAAAGTTTCGTGAAATCGGCTGTTTCATTTCAATAGTTCTTTGATGTGACCATAGGATCCTCAAAAACTGACCAGCATTCTAACCGGTTAGCCCCAAAATAATAATGTAGAGAAGACTGCAAAGAAATGTTAAGTAATATATGTGCAAGGAAAACCATAGTTGGGCAAAGCCACATTATTAGAATGAACAGTGTAGGTAGAACTGAAAAGCATGCAAGACTCTGGTCTGGAGAAGGATTGGTTTTTCAAACCAGGTGTACAGACGTGAATGGTATGGCAAGATACATGTACCACATCCTGATCCCCAATGAGCTTATTCCTTTGCAGAGTTTTATTAAAGAGGGGCTTCAAGGTCAAATTAAGTTTTGTGATACATTCATTTTACAAATAGATAAGAGTCCTTATAAAATTGGGCAAAAATAATACTGAGTCTCTAACCTCAGGTTAAAATAGTGTAAAAAGATAACCTCAGCGCAATTTTTGTTAAAAATTAAAAAATGTTTGATGATGTCATATTTCAAATATGTCTGTCTGTAAATTTTTGTGCAGAATTTTTTTAGTTCATTCCTGAATTTTGATGATATTCAATCAAAACGGCATAGAATTTGACCTTTTGACTGCCTCAAAAATTCCTCTTTGTAATGTACATGCAGACCCACTTGTTTGTGATGTCCGATTACGTCATGTTTAAAATTTCGCTCTGAAAGAGTATAAAATAAAATGACATTTAACACCATTTTAATGTGAGGTTAGAGTCTTGAACTACTTTTCCCCCCACTGTTATGAGTACTCTATCTACTGGAATATGAGTGCATCACAAAACTGAATTTGACCTTGTAGCCTCTCTTTTAACGTTATAAAAATGTTGGTAACAAATTTTATGTCATGAAGGCAATTTCGCTGGACTATAATTTTATTTAGGTCTACACCTGTAAATTGACAATATTTGAGTGAGCTGATTTATTCAAATGCACCTTTCCGGGGAAGTTTCCCTGTCACTGCTTGTTAACTATTGACTTATTCAGAGAACATCATGTAGGAGGGGTTTGACGTCATTACACAGACATCCATCTGGTGTGAAAATAATGTGTAGAAAGTTGACAGTAGAGGGCGCCATACATGTACATTTGTTTATGTCAGTCATAACACACAAAGATTTGACAGTTTGTATGCATTCTATTGAAAACCAGTGATAAAGAATTTGTTTAAACTTTAGTACTTGAGTAGTGTACACGATTGTACAGCCTTAGGAATTTCCATGTATGATTCAGAACAACATTGTCACCAACTCATGTTTTTCATGAAATCAAGTTGTGCTTTCCACACAACTTTTAAATGAATACTATATGCAAAACAGTAAGTACTATTCTGAGAAGTGTAGTACTAAAATATGTGAGCCTTATTCTTGCCCATAGTACAGTACTTGCATAAACGTAGCCCTTTTCACCTGCCAATTTTTTTTACCAATGCCCCTTGCTACAAATTTTATGAGCACTGATTGTTTATTTTAAGAAGTAACTATAAATAAATAGTAAACTTGCTGGTACAACCATGGAGGAAGAAATCTATTGCTTCCTCCATGGTACAACCATGTGTAAAATCTCTTTGTGGGAGTGTTGGCTCTGAAAAGAGCCAGTGTGGTCTTGAAGTTTCAAACAGTTTACTCTGCTCTTCTTTAGGAGATTGTTTATTTGTTGTCATCATGCATGATTGATTTAGTGAGCTTTCACAAAACTGATGTATCAGCAAAACATGCTACCAGTGGAATCACGTGATTGTAATTGTTGTGCATGTTTTCTAGGGGCAAAACCCTGGCTCTGAAAAAGCCGGAGAAGGTGTGAGATTTTTTTCGCCAAGATTTGTTTTTTTTTATTGTAGTAGTTTAACTTATTGATTGCAGTGTTGATGAAACAACATGCTAACTGAATTTCTACATGTTCCTCTGATTTCCTACATTTTGTAGTACGCATATTATTGGCCGGCTGCCTTTGGAACCTAATTAACATGTTTTCAAAGGGGGTTTCCCTGGTACTGCGTTTGCACATACATGTACCGCGTGTTTTGCTTTTATGAGCACCAGCGGTAGGCAAACTTCCCTGTCTTTTTGTGTCAAACCAGAGTGACTTTTTAACATTTGTTTGCATTTATGATATAGCTAAAGATAATTTTTTTTCTTGTCTAATTATGTCACTTAAAGCATGGAACGAGAATTTGGGCAATGGGCATTTATTATGTATGATATAATGAAGGGCACTGACGGCAGTTAAAAGGCACTGAACATGTTTGGTAATTGTCAAAGACCAGTGTTCTCACTTGGTGTATCCCAACATATGCTTACCATAAAATAACAAGCGTGTGAAAATTTGGGCTCAATTGGTCATCGAAGTTGCAAGAAAATGATGAAAAAAAACCCACCCTTGTTGTACAAATTTGTGTGCTTTCAGATAGGAATAAAAACTTGGTAATTGTCAAAGACCAGTGTTCTCAATTGGTGTATCCCAACATATGCATTTAAAATAACAAGCCTGTGAAAATTTGGGCTCAATTGGTCATCGAAGTTGCAAGAAAATGATGAAAAAAAACCCACCCGTGTTGTACAAATTTGTGTGTTTCAGATAGGAATAAAAACTTCTTGCAAAAACTTCTTGCAAGAAGTTTTTATTATTTTAGTGAGAAATTACCTCTTTCTCAAAAACTACGTTACTTCAGAGGGAGTTGTTTCCTACAATGTTTTATACTATCAACAGCTCTCCGTTGCTCGTTACCAAGTCAGTTTTTATGCTAACATTTGTTTTGAGTCATTACCAAACGTGTACGATACCTTTAAATAAAAATGTCAGTGATTTTTGTCTTCTCAAAATAGCAAGTCTCCTTTTGTGGTTGATTTTCAATTGTTTCACTCTATTTCAATTGATGAACAGGGTGAATTAATTGCCGCAAAAATTTAGCAATGTTTAAGAAGATTTCTCTTGGGACCTTCGACAGTCCAAACATTATTGTCCTTTCACAATTTGTAAAATTTCACAACCATGCTAAAATGAAGCAAGGGACCCCTGCTGAATTTGTCGTGTGAAAATGGCTAAATAAAGTACATGTTATGTAGATGTATAATGTAGTTTACCATATAGTGCTTCACCTAAAGTTCTTCTTGATGCACCCCCTCTGTTGGCAGTATATCGACCAATCAGCCAGCATGTGTCACTTGTATATTGTCAGAGCCCTGCTGTATGCTGCATGATGTATGTCATAGTAAAAACATTGTGAGGTCATTTAATTGTTCAGCATGGGTCACCCAAGGCTGTGATTTACACTCAGTAATGGATTTTATCTGTTCTGTTCATGAACTTCCATACTGTGTTTGTGTCACTAAACTATACTCAAGGACCCATATGGCTCATGTGGGAAACTGAAATTTTCAGGCAGTTGTCAAAAATATCCTGTTGAGTCTCATCGATATTGATAAGACAATTGATGAAGTGCATATTTTACAGAGCAATAAGACAGTTTAGATCAAACTTGGACAAATAAATTGCATAAGAAGACCCCCCCCCAAAAAAAGCCTATCTCAGTAGTTAAAGATAAGACTTAAAGGCAAGATTCAAAAAGGCAAAAAATACAAAACTAAAAAAACCAATAACTTTTGCACACAAAAAGATTTAGGAATAGAGACAAAATTTTGAAATGAGCACCCGGATTCTCCCCTAAATAAGACAATCAAAGCAAATTCATTATCAATTTGCATACAAACAACTCTGGCAGAACACAAGGTCAACATTAACTTTAAAAATTATAATAACATTATTTAAAAACCTTACATCTTCCCTATAAAAGTATGAACAAGTTGAAATGAATTACAAAAAAAGAAAAGAATTAAGAGCTCTGTCATGAAAAGCTGTCACTTCTAAGAATTTACAGTCTGACTTCTTTTTAATTGTGTTTGTTCTTTGTTGTGGAAGTTGTCACTTCCTGCACATTAGTGGATAAAAATAGATGTTTTTAATAGTTGATTAGATACATACAGTGTATAAATAAATAACTACAAATTATCAAAATTAGTGTATTTGTATTTCTACCTGGGCAATTCTACACTAATGGGCACATAAGTGTGACATGAGAGGGGAATGTTGGATAGTAGTAACAAAATGAACTAAGTTGTCATGTATTTTTGTCTGTGTACATTCAGAAGCACATGAGGATTGTGGTTAACAAAAAAAGAAGGTAAATGACCGAGTATTTAAGAAACTGGAAGGATAAGTCTTCAAGATTTATACGTACGTAACAAGGACAGACATTTTGGTTATCATTTGATAGAAGTTATACTAAAATAAATGTATATGCCCAATGTTGTCCAGATACCAATTCTACAGATCCTTAGGGATAGTTACCAGCCAAAATTGAAATTTTCTTCCCTGGCTATTTAAGAAATTTAAGTTTTAAAAACAAATGTCTACGTACAAACAAGGACAGAATTTTGTCACAAAAGTGTCTGTCCATTGTTCGTACGTGACTTATTTCCCATTTTTATTGCCTTAATACCCACAGCAACATCTCAGTTTCATTGCTTACAATCTTTAAAGAGTCAGGAAAGTTACTAACACAATATTTTGTAATTGTTTTCAAATTCTTTCTTTACTTTCCAGGCCATATGTCTGTCTCTGTTACATACGTAACACATTTCAAATGACCTTGTAATTCCTAGAGGTCACCAAGTTTTTTTTGTTTTTTTTTACTAGGAACAGTCATAAACAGATTTAAAATGTAAAGGAAAAGGCTGTAACAAAATAGTTACTTTTGTCTCGCTCTCACATGCCTATCTTACAAAGTTATCTTTTGGCCCATTAGTGTGGAATTGCCCACCTCCATGATCTGACCTGCTAAATTTACAAGCACAAAGGAAGGAAATGTTCTTAGGACTTGCATGATCATTGTATAATGTTTTTACCATGTTACTCAGATCTTCATTTTTCAGCAGCTGTGAAATTTCTGACACTTACCAGACCACATGTGTTACTTGCATTGAAATGACTGAACCCAAAATGTAAATAAGAAACCACAATACTGTACCACCTCCCCTATTGAAGTGATTGGTTGTGCCCAATTAGTGTTAGAAACCCTATGGGTTTTCCCTTGGCTAAATAAACCTTCCCAAATTCATGTCCAATCAGACTCTGAGTTATCAGTGTGTGTGACTTGGAGTTGAGCGCACACTGTACTATCAATACTAAATAATGTTGCTTTGTAGCCCAAACCACACAACAAAGAATCTGGAGTGGGATAATAAGAAGCTCTAAGTTGATGGTTGATGTTACTCCTTGCATCAGTAATGTGTTGTACTTTGTAATATCACATTTGAACGAAGTTTGGAGACAGACTCTCTGGAGTGCCGTTGTTGTTGCCATATCAACTCTGCTGGTTGTTGTGGTGAAAATGAGCATCCTTGACTGGGTGTCTGTAGTGAAAACCTGCTCTTTATTTGGTGATGTGTGAGGGAATCCATGGGTGCTGAATAAACAAGTTCAAACTCTATGTGAATGTGTCAGTTTTCACACATACTTGTAGATACAAAGGACAGCGCTCCAAGGCTCAACTGAATTCTAATATCTGGATCCCATATGTATTTTCTCATTTAGAAGCATGCAGAATAAAATATAAACATTGTAGAAAAGCCACCATTGTGCAGGAGCTGCGTAAAAAGTCAATGTTGTATATAGAGGTTAACTGGCAGACTTTTGGGAAGCTGTACTGTATGGTATGACCATGACGTGGATCTGTGCTGTATCCGACTTCTTTAGCAATAGGGCTATTCAGTGATTCGTTACAGGTGTATGATCTGCATGGTTGTCGTACAGGAAGGACAAAAGGAAATGCACCTCTGGCTTATCCTTTATGATTAGAACGTCATAACATTTGTCAAAGCGCTTGGAATTTTGTATTGTGGAGATTTTCAACACCCATTACCTGCAGTGAAATGAAACATTTTCCTTTTGTTCATCTCTTGAATGAAATTTGGGGGAAAAGTTGTTGAAAAGTCACGCCTCTACATAAGGTTGACAATGAGCAGGAAGTGGATTGGATTGTAGAGAGATCTATGAGTTCATTTGATGCCGTTAATATGCCAAAGCCAGTGGATGCCATAGACACAGTAAAGTTGAGTTTAAGGAAGAGCATTTCTGGAACTTGAATTACTGGGATTAAAAGAAGACAAGATGTTGGCTGTACATCATCCAGTTCAGGTATTGTTAAAAGACTCATTTTTATAATGAAGAGTTTTGAATTTATTTCAACTGAGTGTATTTGTAACATTATTGACACCTTCAGGCTGCCGCTGCAGGTACAACTGTTTGCTGAATATAGTATCAATAATTAAAACTGATCAAAAGAAAACAACATTGGTGGTGGATGATAAAAGATTAGACAGATTATGAGGAGGTTTGTCTTGCTGCATGTACCACTTATGTATACTTGCAGTTCTCAAGTAAGCTGCTGTCCGTGTATTTTTAGATGGTGGCTCAACCAATAAACCTTGCAACCCTTGACCCTTCAGTAAGATGACCTTACTCCATCATCCTGTTCATCATTGACATCTTATCAGGGTCAGTTAGTCATGAACTGTGAGTCTCTGACAATCACTCTTTACATCAGTTCCAAATAATTTCAAGATCAGGGATCTCAACACTAAATTTAAAGCAATATTGGCTTCACAAGAAAATTACATGATTACGAATGATGATGATGTCAAGTTACTCTTAGGTGTTGAAGATTTAAATATAACTGGCTGTAACTACAACTCACTAACATCATAGTGAGAAATTTAAATTGTATGGACTTATTGAACAATGTACACTATCATAAGAACTGGCTGGTTACAGCTTGATAGACACCCTACAACACAGTATGCTTCAGGGTGTGGTGCATTATTCAAATTTGTTTGGTTCAAATTGTGTGTGAAATTTTGTGAAATATTATGACTTAGGAATACTGCAATTTCAACCGTTGATCCTTCTCAATTTGTGTAGGAAAGTTATTAATCTTGCATGACTTGTAGCATGCAAGAAACCGCTCACCTCATGACCAACAAATTAGGTTGAAGGAAATTGTCATTTATTACTCGTAATTTCTTACTTTATTTCAGAGTGTATTAGATCCCTGGGTACAAAAAATACTGCTGGCTCACTTTCCCAATTACTATTCCTTTAATTCAAATTGATGGTATAATTAAAAACTTCCCTTGAATTTAAGTAATAAACCACAAGATGAATTGGATAAATTTTACTGGAATCCGTACAAAGGTGTTACCTCTAATTCAATTTAAAAAGTTCAGTTCAAAGATCTTGATTCACTTTTGTAAGTTATAAGAACATGTAAAGAGAGTTACTGTTATCCAATTCCAAAGTATTAATTGGAGTGGATAAAATGGCAGTTACAGGGCTGAAGAAATTGTCCATTATGTCAAACAAAAAAGAATTCAGGAAATACACAGACTTTTGACTATTTTGTAGTGTAAAATAACAAATATTGGAAAATAGAAAACCACTTAGCATGAGATCATTTTAAAAGATTTTTTCCAGGTCAATCCATTAATTTTGTTGTGTAATTTTGTCACACCATTTAAAAGGGTGTACATAAGAATTCAGTTTGTAACATTTATAACATTTGCCTGTTGACAGCAAATCTAAAACTGTTTTGGTTGGGTTTTGTTTTCCTGTATTTTTGCATAATATTTCAAACCATTACAAACAACAGATTTAACACCTACAGTTGTTTATATTCTTTACTTTATTTTGTATTAATTTCCTGCACAAATGAATACCTACACTATGTATGATACCAGATATCGACCTCCCATTTACAGAGGTTGAGTTAATTCCAATCCAGCTGTTAGTTTCTCATACAAGGTTCTCATGGGTTCATTACAGTTCAGTAAAATACCACACTACTCCCCTTGGAGAGATCATTTATAACAGTGTAGTGACTCACAGACCAGACCATGGCTCTCTACATGATCTATAAATAAACATCTGTTTAGGGACTGATCTATCATTTCAAATCAAAGATTTGTTTCTCTTAGTCTTGGAACTGTTATATCAACAGTCCTCTTAGTTATTTGTTTGTATTTTGTACATACTTTTATTGATTAAAAAAACCCAACTTTTTAAAGGATAAATTGTTTGTTTATCAAATGGAATGCAGAACCTTTGAAAATCGAACTGTACATATGTCTGGTGGATAAGGTACAGAAGTAATGACACAATATTTGGATTTAACACACACACACACACAAAATCGAAATGATACTCTGACGACAAGCTGTATACAAATCAAAACAATTAATTATTTATCCTGTTTTTACGTGTTGAAATATACTCATTTACTTTAAAAAATAGGGGAATGTACTCTCCATGAAATGACTTGCCAAAAGTTATTACTGGACAAAAGCAGTTCTTTAGTTTCTCATCAATCAATTCACAGTACACAATCTAATTTCCTCGACAATTATTAACCACTTTCATGTCACATACTCAGATTAAACATCACAATTTTATAACAAGTTTTGTTTTGTATCAATATAGTATGGTTACTTTAAAGATTTTTTTGAAGGAATATTGACGTTTTCTCCCTTCGGCTAGCAGGGTTCTCTCTCCTCATCTCTCCATCTTTCCCTGTCTCTTTCCGTCCAAATCTGCTCCAGAGCATTGTCCTCATTCTTCTCATTTTGCCTCACCTCAACAAAAAATGACTTTGCTCTTTGTGCCTTACTAGTGCTCTCGGCTAAACATCTGTCCAAACCAAATTCAGCGTGTAAGAAACTTAAAGGGGATCTGTTATCAAACTGCTCTTTGCCCTAAGTAATATTCTGGATTTAAAGGGAGAATGCATCTTTTGTAATTTACCTCTAGATAAGTTTGAAAATGATCCCGTAAAAGCTAGCTCATATGAAAGATAGTACTGGTCCCAAATTTCCTAAGAATTACGCCTGCCAGACATCTGACTTTGAGAAATAAATGTAGAATCTGAAAGGAATTAGGAAACGATGATCTATTTCCACTTTGACTGCCTGTACAGTTTGGAATTAAAAAACCTGCGAGGCACACAGGGTTGTATGATTCATGTTGACGTTAAATTGAGAAAAGCTTGCAGCCATTCATGATTGTATCACCAGGACCCACTTGTCTGACCTGGCTTTTCCTACTTTCATTTTATTTCTCAACTGATTTCCCATTTTAGTAACATTAAGTAAAACGCTATTACAAAATAAATGAAGGGATTTGGGAGGAATATAGACAAGAAATATCAGAAATTCAGCATGAAAAGATGTTCAAAAGACAAAAACTAACAGAATAGAACTTAGGCGTGGACTAATAATTAATAATTTGATACTTTGAGGCAGTTTTTAATACATATTGTACAGGGCTAGACGGATTGAACCACCTTCCATTAATGACGGAATTTTCCCACCAAGGTGTTTGTAAATAATGTCCATTACAGTAAACATATATCAATAATTTCATTTAATTTGAAATGCCACATAAACATAGCGAAATAGACCTCCAAATTAAAGGTCAGCTGTGTCAATCACATAGTATACGTACTCTTTACTGGTTGTGTTTTTCTTTCTTGGACATTGGCCTGTACTCTACAGCATGCTACATGTAGATCTTGACTGCCCTTGTTTTGTGTACATTGGCATTTCAAACCTCTCTATTTGATAATGAGAACGTCTGGCGCGCTTTGAGGCAGTGTACTGATCTGCAATTTGAAGAATTTAACAGGGAAGTTGTGTGGGTGGGCTAGGGTGTTATTAATTTGTGTTTTCAATTCTAATAAGGTTTTAAAAAATCTAACAACATTTACAAACTGCTGATTTTTCACCGACTGCAGAATTGTTTATAAGTTTCTATAGGGATATAGTATGCCTCATGCAGTGCGGACAATTTTCTGTTGCAATCTCAGGGGAATTGTAGGTACATATTCATTCAATTTGAATTTAACTTTTTAAAAGATCAGGGTTTGTTGTTGTTTGTGTTTTTTGTTTTGTTCTTCAACATACTATTATTGCAAAAGGATGTTGGATTTTACAAATCATTTTCAATTGAGTGAAGGAATTCAGTTGCTTTTGAAAATGAAGAGGTACATGTTTACAATTTCTATGCAATTTAAACCTTTAGTGTTCTTAATTAATTACAGTGTGTACATGAATGCAGTGTCAGGCCAGCAATATCATGACCGGAAAGTCCGGCTGGTTTTTTTTTTCCATTGAGTAACATCTTGAACAGAAACAAATTATGTTCAAATGTTGACTTTGAGTGTGTTAAATACCTTTCAATTGTGTTAGGTAATGAAGTATACTTAATACTTACAGAAAAATCTTTTCTTACAAGTCTTAATGCTTGTTCAAATAAAAAAAAAATTGTGTCAGGAAGTTTTCCTCATTTTGATTCTGGACTTGTAAACAACTTCAGTTTTCTTGAGTTTCAATCGAACAACCATGCAACAGCTAATTCTATTTTCTCAATTAAAATGTGATTCAGTTCTTTATTTTCGTTGTCAGTGCCATAACACAATTGTGCTTCAACCTTGAACTGTATTCTTATTTCAACCATCCTTTGAAAGAAAGTAGTACCAGGTTGTGAACCATGGTTACAGTACAGTTAACTGCACGCCTAGGGGAATATTCACACACGGTTATTTAAAGGGAGCTTTGTGGTGGTATTCAGTAATATAATTTTAGGCTGCAGTAGCCCATGGTGTGTGTGAAGTGCAAGCATACAGTGCACACCAGAACCGGCTGCCACAATCCATTAGTCAACATTGTCAACCTCAGCACTGGATTAACTGTGTTATGCTTGAATCTCCAACATTCTGGTCTTCTTAATCGCGGTTGACGCCACCAACTGGGATCGAGCTGGCAGTCGATTGGCGAGGAAGAAAAGACACATGCTAGTTGACCCAGCGTGCCACCGACCACCGCTCCGACTTTGAGTCTCCTCACTTCACTGTGTTTTTGATAGAGTCCTTAGTAACAGCATCCTTGCCCTGACCTTTTTCACTCTGCCGTCCTCTCAAACGGTGATGGAGCTTTAGATCTAACCATCTGTGGTCCTATATACAGAGGAGGAGGTTTATCATATATCATAAAATATTATTGGTTGGCTGGTGGATTGGTTTGGTATTATCAACAACGTGTGTGATCCTATTCCAGCCGCTGTGTCATTTGGACAATGGATACTGCAATAGGGGCTAGAGGGAATCTTGGTATTGATTGTAGTAGCATCATGGAAATATATACAGTGTACTGGTATGGAGAGCTAATCTGGGAGTAGCTGGCAGGCATGAGTTCATCAAAGTAACAATCTCACATTGTGTTAATATTACAACTCAGTATTAGCATCTCGCCCAATCCTGGTCAAGCAACTTACAACTTGGATTTCACAGCACTACATGTCAACATCTCCTGTTTGCAAATGCGCTTTTGCAACAAAAATGACAACTCTGTGGATTTTTTGTACATCAGTTATTGTACTGGACAACAATGAAGGCAGAATTGGTTGAAAAAAGTTGTGTGGAAACTTTTCACAATTTGGGAAGAATGATGAATTGGTTATTGAAGTGAAATCATCATTACTCAGGATAGGAAGTCAGTTTTTTGTGTCATCAGGAGTACACCATACTTTGTAGAATCCCTTTCTCCCCAGCTACAAGAGCATCCACAGGGCATCTGCATTTTCCTGATAACCTACTAAACTTGCTGCAAGTAAATTTCACTGTAAAACCATTTTGACACATTTCCCCCAAAAATATGCCCTTCTCAATCAGATGTTACTGATGTTAAGAGAAGTGATAATGTGTTTGGGTGACTATGGGTGTACGTTGGTTAATACTACTATATTCAGCATTTGTAGGAGATTGGAGCTTACAGATATATCCTGTTATGTGGTAAACACCCTTTGATGTGTTTGAGATACTCTTTTTTCATTCATGGACAATCAGTGGTAGAGAGTTAGAAGTACTTAAAAAGGTTGGACAAGAATACCTGAAACATTTAATTTGGTTCTACAAATGAAGGAGAAATCCCTGGGAAGAGTTTGTGAACACGCACACAATTATCATCATTGGTCAATGACAGTCTGCCATTGGCGTCAGGAACACTGCTCCGGTCAGTTATTATTTCAATGCTTGCAAAATATTCCTCAGGTCAATCTATTTCCAGAACTGGCTTGCAATAAACATTACGATACTGTACATCGGCAACGTCTGCTCATGGTTAAAAATTCAGAAAGGCGTAACTTTAATTTCATCAAAACTGAATTTCTCATCATCTGTGTTGGCACAACTGGGCACTTTACTTATTGCTTTTTACCGTCATTTACTTTGCTACAGTTGAGGGAGAGAGAGCTATTTTCCCTCTGTGTGATTATCAGTTTCCATCTATAATTTCTTAGTGCAGCTAGAATGTTGCAACTGCATCATCCTTGACTGTCTTGATTGGAATTGATATTAAGCATACATGTGCACTTTTCTTGGGAGTTTATCCTCACACCGTTCACCATGCTGCAACCCCTGTAAGCAAAGGCCATCACCATCATACCATCTGCTTCATCTGGTGATCATGCAAGCTGAGGCCTTGTCCAGGGAACTTCCACCAGAATGCAGGTCTGAAGTTCATAGAAAATTGTTCATTTAATACGCATGCTCTACCTAGTCATCTGAAGTATTTTCTTGTTGCTATTCCATGCATGTTTATTTCTTCACTTTTTGTTTATTTGTAACCTTCCAAAAATTTGTCATGTTTCTTAGTATCAACATTTTCCATCCAATGTTTTTCTCTTCTAGAAAATTGTTACCTCCCTAATCCTCCTTTTTCTCTCCCTGCGGAAGTTGTCCACACTTTTATCTCATACAAGCAGGTTTCAGTCAAGTATAGACTGAGAGTTAAAAATAGCGAAAACAGGAATATGCTTGAAGAAACAAACCTGATGAGATTATGGATTATTTATTGACCAGTTCAGGAATCTCTGATAATTGAATTAAATCTATTTGGTAAGGTCACTGCCTGTTTATATTTAGAACTCCATCAGGATTCTTTATGTGGGCTTGGTGAGTATAGTTAAGGCTTAATTTATGACAGTCTGTAGGGACAGTATGTTAAATTAGGTTATTTTTTATTTACAGATGTACATGGTGTTTACATACTTAGGCTTTGATGGGACAGTTAGGGACGGAGGTGGAGTCTCATCCCTCCTGCCTTCTGCCCCTGATTGAAATAACAGCCTTGTTCCTTCATTCGCATTCAAACAAAAGAAAAATAACTCAAAAACAACCGAGTCAATTTTATTTATATAAGGATTATGTGGTTTGCCAATTTGTACTATCCATTTCCTGTCAAAGGTTCTCATAACATATCAATATCAGTATAATATTTGTTTTGTTATTTTGCATCCATTGCAATTATTGAAATGGCATGTTGATTTGATTATTCAACACTTTCCGTAACGTTTATTGTTTTAACCTCTTTCACTAAAACCATCAAGAAATATCCTTAAATGAACAAAGAAGTGATATATGGTCATTAAAAAACTCATCTTAAATTACACCAAATCAAATGATACTAATAAATTCATTGACACCAATCACTGCTAGAGTTAATGTCATTGATTTGTAAGCATTTAGTCAATCACTAATGTCTGCAGAGCAACCCTGTTAGTGTTATAATCAATGAAATTTACTGCGAATCAATCTTACTTATCTATAAGTCAATAAACTGCTCAGCCATTTGCTATTATTGTCACCCAAGTGTTACTGCCAGACAATAGGTCTGTCACTGAGTTTTGACAAAAGGGCATATAAGGCAGGCAGGATGGGATTACATAATACACTCATTGGGACTTGACTGTATTAAGCATAGTGTGGAGTGTCAAGTCATACTGCTGGGGCTGTGTTCTAAAAAGTGATCGTGGAGTTGAAAGGTTACATTCTGATCTGGATTTCACAAGTACTTTCATCTGGATTTTACATCATTGACTGCAATTGGAATTCTTCCTCCATGTTGGACTATATATTGATATGGTATGGAAATCTTTGGCTACAACTTATCCAGAGGTTGGAAGTGGATGAAGACATTTAGATGTGTTTATATGCATCTATTGGGACATTTGACCATGGAGGACAGTTCATAGATCCAATAAACACCAGACACCACAGGCTAGGACCATCATGCTTGTGTTTTGAATCAAGCAATGGCAGAAGTGACAGAAGTACATTCATGTACACATGTACTGATGTTTTTTATGAAGCTAAAGTTCACACAGTGACAGGTGGCACAGGTGCTGTTAAACTTTTGAAGTACTTTGATCTGATCATGAGATCTGAGGATTGATACAATGGTAAGAATACACACAATGGATCATTAATGTTTAATTTCTCAATTTTCGTATGAACTGATTGGTGCATATATATTTGTTGTGATTTAAATCAAGAAATCAAGTCTTTGTGATTAAACTTGTGTCTTTAATCACATGTATTTAGAATGTGTTGTTCGTAACAAGTTAGTGGTGCTTGCGCTAGGTTTGTGAACGGGTTGTGTGTGACAGCAATACCTGGTCTTTGCTCACTGGCTATACATAAAATACAACAAATTGGTGTTGTTGTGCAATGTACCTAAATACAAACTTGTGATCACTCTTGCAAGTCTAGCCCTGGCTATAAATAACACTAACAGTAATGGATGCCTCTGTGTACCAACACCTCACTTCCTATTCACCACTCTTGCCTTAAAAGCCGCACGGTTTACAATACACTTTCACATGTATGAGTGATTCCCTCATCCCCTACTACAAGTACAAGATCTCAAGGTTTTTTCCTTGTAACCTAATTAGAAATCTCAGGATTTGGTGTTAATCCAGTTGATTAACCTAAATCTTATCTCCTGCAATCCAATTCAATCATAAGTAAACCCTCAAGCTTATGGCAGTCAGTTGTCAAGTTGTCAACAAGACCTCATTAGCCTTTTTGGGAAAACCCAGGAAATGTGCCTGTCTGTAACGTCAGTGACCAGAACGGAATTGGCCACAGGGAGTTGAGGTCTTCCTGTGCTTCTTGAAAACTTTCTTGAAGGAAAACCGTCATGTACATGATGTAATGCTGGTTTCAATTTTCATTCTATAGTTTTTACAGAGACCCAGTACATGTACACGTAAGTCATTTCCGATGATATTATGTTTATAAAGTGTTTGATTAAAGCATAATTGAAATACTTTTAAATGTTTCAAATGCTAAGAAATATTGATAATATTTCAATCTTTGAAAAAAAAAAGACTTAAAAATATGTAAATGTCAGCAGGCCCAAGAGAACAAACTTTTGCAAAGACAATTGGCGAGTGCAGAGCGTGAAGCCATTACGGGATGGGGCCCAGGTCCCGCCTAAGGGCCCCAGAAGCTTTGAGGTTCTAGATGATTTGTCATGCAATCTGAGCCACTATTTGGCACTAATATGTCCCCTTTTGGGGCGGGATATTATTTGTGTAATTTTTCAAAATGATGACTGCTATATTAAATTTTGGAATTTCGCGGCAGTATAGACTTGGTATAGACCAATCTTTTTTAGCCCGGGGTGCGCAAGTGGTGCATGCCACGATGCCATTGCTTGGATGCTGGCAGTGCAAGGTTTTGTACACAAAGACATGAGAAAACGGTTGTCTTTTGAACAATTGAACTATACACCAAAAATCCCTGTAACCCCTGGTCAATCCTGCATCGCACGCATATCTTACGGAAAATTACTTGCCAGTTGGCCGATCACGCACACACAGAAAACAGGCATATCCCAGTGTATGATAATATTACTAATATAACAAGCATTCTGGCTGTCCGAGCGCAGCTTGGTGCTGAATATGAGCGGCAACAGACTAAATGGGTGTATGTTCATATTTTGTTTTAATATGACATGTCACACATATTTTGTATTTTTCCAAATTTTCTATTCATGGGTGAATTTATTAAACATGTGTCCTGAAAGAAAGTAGTGGTGCTTATATACCCGAATGTTAGGTCATTTTCTAATCACCGAAAATGAACAAAGCTAATGTGTTTTGTTTTGTAGTATTTTAATATTTGAATGAAAACTTGAAGATTTCAATGAATGTTTTTTTTTAAAAACCAACCTTGTTTAAATATTTCAGTTGGTCCCTCAGTCCAAACAGGTCAAGTGACTCAGTCTGAATAATTGACATTTTCTGCAACATATAACTGGTTCACTGTAACAACTGAACGGTCTTCTCTTTATGAAAAACAACATCCTGGTGAAAATGAGCATACACCACAACCAGTAGTCGTGACAAGTGTTTTGCCACTTTTTATAAAAATGGATCAATTTACACTTCAATAAATCAATCTTTATTAACTTATGTTCATAAAGCATTGAAAACATGTAAGACTAGTATGAGTGTTTGAATGTGTACATCTGCTACATACAAACATCACCCACAGTGTGTATTAATAATTCCTACCCATGTCCCCCTTGAAATCTAATTAATCAAGATGGTATTTCCCTTACATTCCATCTACATGTACATGCACCTTTTACTCTAGTGCAGTGACATTTACGTCCTTCATAAACAATGTATGTTTGCAGTCTGAAGATGTTGTGATTATTTTTCCTTGAGTAGAATTTGGTATCGGTCATTGTTCATTCATCTGGCAAGTCAATTTCAGGGGTGCACTTAGGGAGGATGCAGAAGAGAATGCAAAGATGTTTGGATTAAGATGATTCGATATCAATGGTAGTCATTGTGTAGTTTCTGAGCAGATGAGGGGAAGAAGTTTGTTCAAGAATCAAGAGGAAATTTACTCTATGGTGATCATTTTATTATGGAGTTCATGTACTCTCAAACCAGAGAACATTCTATTTCTTATTCTGACACTTTTATTTTTCAAAATGGAAGTGGAAATCTACGGAATTTTTCAGAACAGTTGCCAGGATTTACTGGCAGATTTGTTTATTTGAAATCTGAAATTGTTGTAATCAAAACCAACTCAACATACATTGTGGAGAGATGTGCTCATGTATTAAAATGTACAGCATTACATTTAAAAAACATCTACACCAATATAGACATTAACAAAAATATGTGGATGATCCCCTTACTTTTTAATGTCTATTCTGTGGATCAATCTTTAAAGACAACTTGATTATTAAATGTGGTTTATTGAGGATCTCCTGGGTAGATGTATTGAATTCCTCATGCCCTCCTGGCTAAATTTTCTTGAAACAGAATATGTACACAATTATGTAAAGATTTACTTATTTTTTAGCAAGGAATATTTTTAAAAATTCCTGTAATGAAAAGCAGTAAAGAAAAAAGATATCGTTTGAATAAGCATGACATCTTTGCAGAATCCACAGTTAATAACCATTTTATGTGGCAACCCCATGTCAAAGTTGTTGTAAACTTGGTAAAATTTGTCTCTCGGTTTGTACAAATACCCCAATTTTTCACCCTCTTTATACATTATGGAACTTCACACTACCTTGTCTTATCAATTCTGTACCAATTCTGTACCAATTCTGTGCCAATTTTATAACACTTGCTCCTTTTTTTTTTAAATATTGGATTACAATTAATAATTCATTGCCCCAGCCACTGATCAATGCAGGCTCTTATTGTGCGGTCTTCACTCCAGCTATTCGGATTATTATTAGGTGTTCGTGCAATATGAGCACGAACACCTCTTGTTATTGTTCTGTTTTTTGTTTTGTTTTTTCTTCTTCATCTTCTTCTTCCGGGGAACACTCCTCCAGAACAGAACTCAAAATAGAAATTTAATTGAACCTTGAAACTTGGCATATACTTGAACCTTAACATGAGCACGGCACTTGCACAATTTCGTCATGATGACGTCATCAGGTGTCGAATTACAAGGTTTTTAAAGTTGAAAAATGATCATTTGGTATTTGCTGTATCTCATTGAATATAAAAGCTATGATGTTCATAATTGGGCATGTGATAGATCAAGACTGGGGCTACATTTCAAAAGTTAACATCAAAATCGTATAACCTTTTCTTCAAGGTCAAGCCCTAGGTCAAAGTTTGCCTTTGTTTTTTTTCTTGAAAAACATCATTTTCGGGCTTATCTACGGCATAACTCAAGATTGAAATTGAATTTTACATTGAAACTCATCAGACATTTGAACCTAAATATCAAGACGACACAAACATGATGATGTCATGATGACGTAATCAGGTATTGAATTACATTAAATCAAAGTTTAATATTTGAAAAAAAATCATAACTCATGAACGACATGTTGGATTTTTACAATCTATACATCATCGGAAAGTTCGTTAAAGGTTCAACAAACGCTACACAGAAAGTGACCCCATTTGACCTTGACTTCCGGTTCAACCCAGAAATTTACAATTTCATAATATTTGTATCTCAAAAACCACTTATCATTTCAGCATAATTTTTGCATCAGGTTGTAGAAAGTTGAGCCTGCTCAAACTTTTGCACATAAATAACAACATTTTGACATTTACATCTTGTCTTATAACCACCGGCATTAAAGCGCACGTTTGTGTTGACCCACTTTGATAACGCGAGATACTGTTATAGCGCGTGTACAACAGAAACATGCATTTTGAACGTGTAGTTCAGTTTACATCAACTACATGTAGGAATACATTTAGCATCGCTGGATGTTACCTTGTACATGTATATTGCGCACCCCGGCATAAAGAAAATCCATGTAGTACTTGAAAAATTCGTAACTCCTGAACCACACATTGGATTTTTACAATCTATACATCATCTGAAAGGTCTTTATAAAACCTAACATACGCTACACTTATTGTGACCCCGTTTGACCCTGACTTCTGGTTCAAAGCGGAAGTTGAAATTTAATGTTTTAAAATTCATAATTCCTGAACCACACGATGGATTTTTACAATCTATACATCATTGGACAAGTATTTAACAACTTAACAAACGATATACAGAATGTGACCCCAATTGACCTTTACTTCCTGTTCAAACCGGAAGATGAAATTTAATATTTGAAAAAATCAGAACTCCTGAACCACACATCGGATTTTTATCATCTATACATCATCAGAAAGGGCTCCAAAGATTTAAGAAATGCTACACACTGTGACCTCATTTGACCTTGACTTCCGGTTCAAACTGGAATATGAAAGTAAATGTTCCAACAAATTGTTGGAGGTTTACAATCCATACATCATCTAAATCATCTTCATAAACTAAACGCGCTACACAAAATGTGACCCCTATTTGACCTTGACTTCCGGTCCAAACCGGAAGTTGATGTTAATTTTTTTGAAAAATTCATAACTCCTGGACCAGGAATTGGATTGATAAGGTAGAATGTTTATTCATTCAATCACTCCCCACGAACACCTTGTTTTTGTCACATGACAAAAACTGAAAGTCTAGTTATACTCATCATTGTTATTTATTCGGCCAAGATTTCAACAATACAAGAAAACTAGGATGACGAGTCTTAGTATTTGATGGTGACGATTGCAGTTTACTTACAGTGTGTGTACCAGACATGAAAATATGTAGTGTAATTTTATGTTGCTATTTTTTATTGTTATAGCTTGGTTCTGGAGGTGATAGAGTTCATATTGAGTGTCCTTGGGTTGGTTATAACACAGAGCAAGGGTTACATGTACATGTAGTAGCTTCAAAGGTAGACTAAATTACCCAAGGCCTTACATTTTTCTTCAAGTAGTAACTTCATTTCACGCTTTTACTTAACCAAAAAATATAAAATAAATAACCAAATATTTAAAATTGTGTTTTAAATCTTACCTGAGAAAATTGCACAAATGAGAATACTAAAATATGGTCTGCACCTTCAAATCAGCTCAGGAAGGTGTTTGTCATAAAACTATTTTCAAATAGTAGCCGTTTTAAATTTGATTGAAAAAGGGCATTTCCCTAATATCAGTAAGAACACCAAACCCCCCAAAATACTAATTAATGTTTTGCTTCTGTTTAAAAATAATATTGAACAATGCTATGCATTCAAAAAGAATAGTTTGCTGGCAAAAAAGATTTGTCAACAAAACAAAACAAATAATTGTACGTAAATGTAGCATTCATCAACGCTTTCTAGGGTAATACGCGGTACTTTTTCCAAGATTCAGTACATAAAGATCAACATTACATGTACAGTTGTATCATGTACATGGCATGTCTTGATTATGAAGTGGTAAATACTTGAATCTAGCTGTGTTAATGAATTCCTCAAAGCCTCTCTAAAATTTCTATATTCTCATTAAAACCATGCAGCTGTTCATGCAAGATTTACCATTTTAATGACCATTAGGAGGGGTTGCCTAGCAACACCTAGTGACATCAGCACCTACCATAGTAAAGCTCCAAGCTTATGAATATTGATGAGCTGTTGTGGGAGGCTGGCAGTGGTTGAGATGTGGCATATTTGTCAGTGAAATTGTCGGATGAATCGAATGAGGAGTGTCGTCTGGAACATGTGGCACGCAGGATACATGTTGTTGTACGATCACGAATTTGTTGTTTCAAACAATACGGATTATGTAGCTCTGTCTAAGTGTACCTGGAATTGTATTCTGAATTCTAAATAAATGATCAGGAGGTCTTCATGGCACAGCCAGCATTTATTTATCCTCGTATGCACTCTGCAGAATTTACACCATTTTGGGTAAGATTTTGAGAATGCATGTAACTGTTTTCTTGATGTCTTTGAGGTACTGTTTTTGTCAGATACAATTGATATATTCATCATTGTAAATTTTCTGGTTTTTGTTGTTGTTTCTGTTCAGGATAATATTGTATGAGTTGCGTGTATATAGCGCTTATTTGGTAAAATCATCTACAATGTACAAAATGCACAAATACCTATATTGTACACAGTGATTGTGTACACACGTACAGGTACCTGCATGTTTGTATTATTTAGACTAAGTTTCCCTTAGAAGTCTGCATATATTTTGGTGGATTATGAGTATCAGACACATGCCTGAACAGCGTTCTTGTCAAATGCCATTTAAAACGCCCGAGGACCAGTCTAAATTAACTCCAAGTGGTCCGGCTGGCTAGTTCAGTGTTGAAAAGCATCCCTATTTAGTAAGATCTATGGACTAAAAGAAAAGCTAGCGGACTGGTCCTGGCTGGCTAATCAATGTAAAAGTTAATGGCAGCCCTGCAGAAAACAAAACAATACAATTACAAATACAATCCATACTGTTTATGTGCCCATGTTATGGGACACATTTCAAGCAGATTATCATGCTGTTGAGTTGAGCATGTTGATGTGTTTGAATTGACGTGGCACATGCGGATGTTGTGCACCATACGGCAATTCTGTAATCATATCTGAGCATCCGTGCAGGGGTTCTCTCTAGAATAAGTCTCCATGGATTTAAAAACACCTGCTGAAGGCAAGGTTTGTTTGATAGCAAGTGGAATTGTCTGTATTGAGACCGTTATATATGCAAGTCAGGAATCAAGAGAAAAGATTGAGATCGAATTACAGTACTTAAGATGAAATTAATTGGATTCACCACTTGCCTTATCAAAAAAATGAATTATTGACCATGCACTGTAGTCAGGATTTGTACAAAATGTTTTGAGGCATATGTCTTCTATTTAATACAATTTAGTACACCTTTTTAATTTTGTGTTTTTTTAATGCTATAGACTGGTTAATATTCTACTAAAAATATTCCTTGTTGAAGATCTACTCTAAATTACATGTACAAGAATATTTTAGAACTTGAAACTTTGCATCATCAAGAAATGATACAAGGAGAGGTTTTCTTTGACTGACCATGCTTAAGCTGTACAGAGTTTTTTCTCATCAAGCACTGACCTAAGCCCACATAAGAAATTAATACCTATTGCAAATTTGCTCTCTTTGATTCATATGTTGTAAACAACTAGAGTATGCTGAAAAAGGAAGAATTTAGAAGAAAGAAATAATAAATATAAAAAATTGAAAACAATATTAATCAATTAATTTAAAACAATTATTTTCATACTCTTTTCAAACAACAAAACACATGATGTCCACATGAAGTAATTAATCAATAGCCATCTCATATGTCAAATATATACAGTAGTGCTGTTTTCGTTTTTCCTGCCTCTAATTTATAAAATGCAATATATCATAGATGCTGTCCAAGTCCCTGCTATACAGTGACGTTTTTAATTAAGGCTGCTCAATTGCACTCAAAATATCTATGGAATTTAATCCTTCAAATGAGAACAATAGCTCTTATGTTCTTCACACCTTGAATTTCTCGTATGACATATTTAACAATTTTACAAACACAACATGGTACTGTAGAATGTAGATATAGGCCTACCATATGGAAACAGTCTCTTGGGGGTACACCTTTAGGAGGTTATCCCATCATGCATGAAGACTTCCTGTAGTTGACAAGCTTCTGCTGAGGTAGTCTTGTAATAAGAGAGTCATTACATTATTAAACTGCTTGAAGTTATCCCACTGTGTTGTATTTCCGTTGACATCACCCTTACACATGTACGTATGTGTATAGGCTATAACATAACCTTAACCCAGGGGTACTTAGGAAAATTTCCTTTACTTTGTCTAATCCAAACACATGTAAGTACAGTGTACTATGAAGTCTGTCTGTAAATGATGTACTGGATTTGTTGTGTGTTACCGAGGCACAGATTATTACATTTCCATTTACGATTTATTCGCTGTTTCATTCTCATCACAGCTGGTATAAAAATACAACATTGTTCAAGCATAGTCGCTGAAGAACATAGGCCTACATACATGATTTTGTACTCAAATTTTTTAATTTCTAAAATTTGTATCACAGTTATATTAAGTCCCAAATTATTCTATCAAATCGCTAAAGAGAAGGATTCAGAAGGAATGGGGCCATTAAACCCAAATAACAAGTGCTTATTACAGGGTCAGGATTTCCAATCTTATCTAAGTCCACACAATTTGGGGTGGAATGACATTGGAGAAGAGGGTATTGGATGCTGATTGAGGCCACATGCAAGCAAAAGTGCCTCATTTGTAAGGGTTAACGTTGAGGTACTATACAATGGTACATCTTTCTGCAACACATTTGTCCTTACAATCATGGATGTATGTACTTACAACATGTACGATGCACTATACATGTAGTCGGACTGCGATCATAGTTCCTGATGAACCCTGTGAATTTGAGAGTGTTCATGATGTGCATGTCAAGCAATAAAGGGATTGTCTCAGTCACTGTTGCATGACTGTTGTCAAACCATTGAATTCTTCTTGTACTTTGAAGTGTAAAGAAAGATGACCCCACATCAAATCCATCAAAAGGTTCACAGACCCAAATCTTTATATTATTTGGCAAACCTGATGTCTTTCACTAGGGAATTTAAACAAATACTTGTCATACCTACTTATACAACGTGGCACGTAAATTTGCATTAGTCACTCTGCTCTGCCCAAGTTGCTCACCATTGATTTGTTTTCTACTTGGGTGGATTGAAACAGAGTAAGATTGGTCTACTGTTTTACTAACAGCAGGCACAGTGTATTCTAGATTGTGCTTGGATTTTTATTGCAAACAGAAATTAAAGAAATTCTACATATAGACTGTAGTTAGGGTCATTGTCAATACAGTTTAATGTACTAGGAAAAGTACAAGTGCAATGCTTATCTCGCTTTGCATATGAAGAAATTAATTAGATACGTACATTATGAAATATTTACATATTTATTGAATGTAGAAGTTTATAATTAGATTAAAAATCATTGAATTGTGTAAAATACAAATAGAATCAATAATGTATTTAAACAAAGATGGAAATTCCTTTGTAGGATGAATAATTAGCAGCTGATGTAAACATAAGTACTAATGTGATAATAATCAAGCATAGTGTCTTTGTTATACAGTGTACTATGCAGACCATGCTAGCCATTCAGTGTGAGTCATACCACCTCACCTGGCATTAACATGTCTGATTTATTCTGCTTTTTGGTGGTTGTCATGGCAATAGAGATATTGGAGTGTACTACCTGTACCTGACTGATTGACTACCAATGTATGCAATGTTGATAGCCGTCATGGATGGGCTATTTTAAGCTTCTTCATCGAGTATCAATAATACTTATTGTCGCTGGACCTGATTCAACTAAGCACACACAAAAACATGATAAAATATAATATAATGACCAATGGTAAAATTGTTTGTTTAACTGTCTGTAATTTATTTAGTGATTTCATAAGTTAATTGCTTACTTTTTTAATAGTGCTCTGTGGCAGTTCTAAGAATAAATTCCACTAAGTGATTCTATTAAAATCTTGATACATTTAGAATTGGTATTTATAAATCCATTACTGTTAAAGGCTTGGTGATCTCACTGTGTATTTGATTTTCTTTTAATTTACTGTACAGGCCACTCAGGTTGAGAGCAGGCTTCCAGCCACCAGACACAGAAGATCACTTCTGCAAGCTCCTAAGACCATCTCAAACTCAATCAAGTCACCAGACTTGAAATCCATCAATGTTTCCCCATCAGTGTCTCCATCAGGAATCCCTCAGAAGACCAGTGTGTTACACAGTAAGCATCTTTTGATTGGTCAACGCGTCTGGACAGCTGACGGACGGGTTGGGACACTAGAGTTCAAAGGGAAGACTCATTTCTCCCAGGGCTGCCTCTGTGGCATTAGACTTGACGAACCCCTTGGGAAGAACGACGGGAGTGTAGATGGGATTCAGTACTTTGAATGCAGCCCAAACCATGGGATTTTTATCCATGCATTCAAAGTGCAGGCTGTAAACTCGGCCGGCGAGGTGAAACCATTAGAACTGGCGCCTAATACAAGTGGGAAGATTGCTTCTTTACAGCAAGGATCTGGGAAGGAGACCAAACCTGCAAGTAAGATACCAGCTCTAGGAATCAGTGGAAAGATTGCCAGACCTAAATCATTAGCAGTAAATGACGATAAAGCACCACCTGTAGGGAGAAGGGGGCTTGCCAAACGTACTGAAATCTCCAGAATTGAATGTTTTTCTGCAGAGAAGGCATCAAACGGCAGCAAGCTGTTTCAAAAAAAGAGAATCAGCCCTGCGGACTCTGGTATCACTGTCCCAGGCTGGACTCATGACAGGACTCCACAGAGTAGACTGCCTTCAATCCATTCCAAATCCCCCTCAACCACATCCCATGATGCCACCTTTACAGTAGCACAAGACCAAAGTCAACCTCACAGAAATCAATCCACCCACAGAAGTCCCCCTTCAAGGAAGAAGACTCCTGAGCAGTCGAGTCCTAGAACCCGGAAATCATCCTCTGGAGGCCTAAAGAAGGGACTGACGTCACGGCCCAGTCTAAATGACTTGACACAGCTGTTGGAAGATGATAGTTTAAAGCTAAAAAAGGAAGGTACAAGACAGAAAACTAACCTCATTGAAACATTTGAAGTTGGGAAAAATCCTTGTGGAGTTTCACCAATAAAAAAACATGCTAAAGAATCCACTTCTTGTACCCCAACAACCACAGATCTGAACTCAACTTTTGACATACCCTCTGGGAAAAAGACTTCACCTCTATCATGGGATGCACATGATAAGGTCACATCTACACCCCTGTCATCCACAGAGAACACGTACTACTGGGAATCAGATGGAATTTCACAATCTGATATAAAAGATACATTTGTAGTTCCTGACTCTGAGTTACCCGAGGGTGATGATATTGAGTATAATGAATTCTGGGCTGTACCATCAGCACTTGATACTCCAACAGGTCGGTTACGATTTGATCTACTGACTCCAGAAGAGTTTGAACAAGCTTTAAAAGATTGCAACATTCCTTTGGACAGTCCACAAAGTGAAACTGCCCCACTCCTTGAAGAATCAGACTCTGCTCCCAAACTCACTGATCACTGTAAACCAAAGGTCTTGGAGTCTTTAACAGTTGTTGAGGATGACCTGTTAGTTGGAAGTGATACAACATTTTACAATATCCCTTCATTTCTGGTCCCTGCCTGGAGTATGGAGTTAGAAACAACATCAATAGAGACAAGTCAGTTGGAATCAACAGAGCAGCAAGACTCTAATTCTGTATTGGATCAAGCAGCAGTAGGTGATGAACAGTTACCAGGGGAAGAGTTTAAATCAGTTCCTAAATGGAGTCCACAAGACAGTAGTGACATAACAAACAACAACAACACACAGATAGTCAACCAGCCTGAATCTGAGATTAGCCCAAAAGGCAACGATAGAACTAGTTGTAAAAATTCCTTTACAATGAATGAGTCAGATGGAAATCCTTGCTGGCCAGATCTTAAAGAGAAACCTGCCTCAATAACTGAAGTGCCAGATGGACATTCCACCAGCAGAAATGTGCACAATGAAGACTGTAGTGAACCAAGAGAGGATGATAAGTGTGTGTATACTGATGATCTAAGTAACGAATGGCAGAATTTAGTACAACAGGCAGAAACAGACTTTGCTGGGGAAAGTTCCTGTCATAATCCTTGTACATTAGAGAAGAATTTGAGTCCAGAAACCAATAGTGGAGGAGCATCAGATAATCCTACTGACTTGACCTCAGCAGTGAATTACTGCCATGTGGAATCTCTACAGCAGCAAATGCTGGCAACACTTGTGACGGTTGAGGATAATGAAATAGACTTAACTGTTGAGAGTGGAGAATCACCTGTATGTATAGAGTCCAATCAGCAGAAGGATAAATTGAAAGCTGTTAGCCCTACTGTGACTCTGAATATTCTGAGTACAGGATATGAAAATGGAACTAGCCCTGAGAAGGAGAGAAGCTTTGCTTCAGAAGGTAGCAGTGAAAGTGCCAGTACAGTCATTGCTGATATATCACCTGACCATGAGCAAAACAAACAACTAACAATTAAAGAACGATGTCCTTCTGCAGAGCTGGAGACTGTAACACAGTGTGAAATGGCTGAAATGACGTCACCTTCATATGACAAAAAGAAGTTTGGACCAGAACTGCTCAATTCTAGTGCATCACATTCTGATGGAAAGGCAGCACAGAATGAGTCACAACAGGGAAAAGAAAATGGTGACAGCTCAAAGTTGCCTAAGAAACGCATGTCATACCTCCAGCAGCCCAAGTCATTCAGCTCTAGCAGAGACAATGAATCATCTACGAAAAGTAATGTAGCTGCAACAAAACTGAAGCTAACTGCTGTTAAGTCATTAGACAGTAAAACAGAAACATCTTCTTTTGCTTCATCTGTTGATAACAAGGCCAAGAAAGGTTACAAGCCAGGCTCTTGGAAAGCTAACAAGAATCCCACTTCTGCTACTAACAAAGGTCACAGCAGCAGTAGTAATGCCATTCCAAAACAGAAGGCTGTGGAACTTCCTAAACAGAAGGCTGCAGAACTTCCTAAACAGAAGGCTGCAGAACTTCCTAAACAGAAGGCTGCAGAAGTTTCTAAACAGAAGGTTGCGGAGGCAGTTACCAACAAGGACAGCAAATCTTCCATCAAACTTGTTACTGTAAAGAGTAAAATTGACACAGGGAGAAAGTCCATAGACATGACAGGCAACAAGTCAAGCTTCTCTCTGCCTAACAAGAAGTCCTCTGGTCAAACTAGTACATCATCTTTGGAGGTTGAACCAAATAGCCTGTCTTCATCCAACAGGAGCATGAAGTCTGATCTGAGTGGTATTGTTACCAGAACCAGTAGTAGAAGCAGCTCTATTGGTGAGTTGTCTGCTGTTAGTTTTATAGTTTCATTCAGTTTCTTATACATGTAGAGGTTATTATGTTTTTGAGGAGTAACCTCTCTTTCAAATGAAAAAAGTGTAAATTTGAGATTCGTAGTTCAAAAAAGACGTGTGTTTGTTTGTCATTGCCAAATATTCATCATATTGAATTGAGTATAAGTTTTGTCACTGCGAACATTGATTAGACTGATTAGAAAAAGAAAACAAAAAGAAAATTGGTATATACAGTAACACAGGTTTTGTTTACACTTGCTCTATGTACAGTAGCCAAAAGAATCTACATCACGTTTTCTCAGTGTCATTCCCACCCAGGCTGGCATTTGTCTTGTACCATGCGCAGGATATTCCCTGTATGGTGAAATTGTCAATTAGCATTAAATTAATATGAGACTTGTTTGACTACGAACAGCAATATATAAAGTGTACAATTCATGTCTACTGTAAATAGTCTTGAAGCATTAAAATGCATGTTTTTCAAATTGTGTTGCATCCTGATGGATCCCTCTTAAGAATTCCATATTCATGTAGGATATTACATAAGAACCACAAGTACATTTTTTCGACTTTTTACAAAACTACATGTTCATGTTGTACTCTGCATCAAGAGTATGCAAATTGGAAAATGTGTTTCCCTGAAGATGACAACAGCAGAAAACTGTCATTTCTCATTAATACAAAATCTTTTTTTTTCCTCTTGCAATGACGCAGGAGGGAAACCAGCCAATAAAACCACCTCATCTCTGCGCCACACAGACCGCAATCATCATGAACGGAAGACGAGTACATCAACGGTGAACTCTGAGACCTCGTTGAGGACTGAATCAAAAACATCTCTGTCTTCAAGACTCAGCACCTCCACCTCAGATGGTAAATAAATTTGTTATGACTCATCTTATTGGCTGGATATGAATGTTGTAAAGATTTGTGCATCAGTCTCATAAAGTAAGTCTCAACATCAAATCTGAGATAAGTTCCTAACAATTCACTCTGTTGGTATTGGAGTTTTCAGATTTGAAAGCTATGCAGGTATAAAGCTGGCGTTAACACTTTGATAAACAAATTTATTCTGTACAGTTCAACCACTGCACTGACCATCTTTGCTGCATGATTGAAGCTTATTAACATTCTATTTATCAAGGTCTCAGAACATTCCCACTTAACTAACAGGGAACATCACTGGAGTGCGGTAACATTATTGCAAGTGATCTTTCATGTAGCACACAAGGGTCATCCTTGCCTCCTTTTTCATGTTATAAATGCATAGTAGACTAGCCTTGATTCACTGGGAGCAACTAGGATACCAACCATTTGATGAGAACACTAGTATGTCTACAAGGAACTACAGCTAAGATTTGTGAAGGACACTAACATGTCTCAAAGCAACTATGATAGAGAACATTTGCTGAAGACACTTAGATGTCTATAAGGCTTTCATGGTGCATGATTCTCCGATTGCATTAATATCCACTGCACACTGCACAGTGATAGTATTGGCCTGTAAGCATTTGATATAATCCAAGTGAGGGGTTGAAGCCACCTACTACTAGTCAGTGTTGTGGATGATGTTTCATCCTTGAAGCTTTGATTGATTAAAAGGTGTCTGATGATATCAGTTACAGTAGAAGACTGTGTAATAATGAGCAAGAATACTTAACAGAATAATGCTGTGATATAAAATGGTGGGAGAAGGAAGCCTCTAGTTTTAAATTTAGGGTTTCACTGAATCATAAATTATATTGCGCAAACAAAAATGTTCAGTAATTTAAAGGGAATATACAGGTCTGTCTTCAGGAGAGGCGTTATACAAAAACAACTGAACAATTGTGTGAAATATGTTTGCAACTCAGACTAAATACTCCAAGTATTTCATGCATGTATGCCTCCAAAGATCCACCAGATTTTTGTTGTATTATGTGTTCAGCAAAGTTTCAAGGAAATGCAGGTTTAATCTATTTTATGAATACTGTAAGAAATGACTGAACCATTGTATCTAAAACGAAAGCAGAAATACATACATGTAGAAAGTTGAGGTTTCTGGTTACACAAATCTACATTACCACAGAAAACAAGGTTATTGAATCAACAACTTTTTTAAAACAAATCATTCTAGAGATGTGTTCAAATTATAAACTGTGATCTGATGATTGTCATCACTACAGCAAATAAACATGTACACATCCTAACAACGTTTATTTACCGTGAAGTAATTGACTCAAAAATATTTTCCAGTTTAAGAGGGACCCTCCTGGGAATACAACCCGACTGTCCTCCAGCATCGCATTTTCTTTTTCTCGTTGAATAATCTCACATCTGTAGTCGATAATCTCCAGGCTCTCACGACCCGGTTACTCTGGGAAAATATGCCATGAATTGTAGAAGCACATGTTAAATACATAGATACAGAAAGATAAGGAATGACAGAGCATCTTGGAATGCATGCCAATCATAGCTCTGACTAGGAGACTTGCTCTTACTTTAACAGGTTGGGCATATGCTGCAAACCACAAGTCACTATTATTTTTCTCAAAACATTCCTGCTCTTCGAGGATGCAGATATATTTGTATTTGTGCAAGTTTTGGATGGCACAAAGAACACGATGCTACAATAATCTAAAAATACACATGCAATATAAGAACTACTTTCAGTTTGTTTACTGTTTTTGAGGAAGCAGCAAAATATATCCAGAATCTTATTGCAATATTTTTAGTCAACATGGAATGAAAAATGAAACCATAGCAGAGATAACAGTTGTAGATGTATCCAAATACTCTGTACATGGGCATAAATAAACACAAGATTATCTACAGTTTTCTTTTGAAGAGTAGCATCCTTAATTGACCATATATAGAGATTGTTTTCCCTCTACATCCTTAGTAATAGCATCAAGATGCTAACATTCATTTCAGGGTAATCTAAGAGTAGCTCAAGATAATGTTACACTGAATTCAAGCTCATTCCTATTAGATGAAATGACAGTCACTTCTGAAGATGAACTTATTACACGCCACATAGAGACCCTTATCATCATGGCTTCCTATACTCAGTGTCGTCATGTAAACTTCAGATAGGGTTTCATGAAAATCAGCAATTTAGGCCGTGTTTGATTGAGTTAATAAATGGATTTTTCCGCCAAGGGCTTTTGGACTGTCGAGTGTTTATAGTAAAAATAACACTTGAAGCACTTTCTTGTTTTTTTTTTTTGTTCTTATCATGTCAAAAGCTTTTCCTTGCAGTTGATTGAAGGGACTGAAAACGTACTGGGAAATTATTAGAAAACTTTGAATGATTATATCCGGGATGTAGATTGTGAATTACATGTAGATAACAGCTGTGAAGAATAATGGCTAGGCTAATATTTAATAATTACAAATAAAACTCAAACAATCAAACCAGAAAACATGGGAATGGAATTTGTTTCCTGGATATGTGTCTCATAAAATAATATCACAAACATTTCATCTTGAAACCCAAATCACCTGGAAGAAATTTTGCAAGAAACCGATGCCTAAATGTTTGCATAAACTCTTGCTTATAGAAAACAAAAGGAAACTTGTAATCCAAAGGAAACAATGCACTGTCAAACATCAAGTCAAATATCAAGTCATGCATAAAAAGATGCATTAATATGCTGCACTGAGTATAAAACTAATTGAGAATAAACTGCATTATTAGTGTACATTATACATGTGTTCAAAAACAACAGAATTGTTATAGTTCATGCATTATAAAGGATTTGGGTCCAGGGAAATAAATATTTCTGTCTCTTTTACAGTCAGAAAGAAGGAAGATGGCTTATGTTTAGTTTAAACTTGTTAGTCTGTATCTTCACATTTTGGAGTCATATTTTTTCCTATGTGTATTTAAGCTTTTACTTTTTGACATTTTATCTTCTTTGCCGCAGTCACCTTATTGTCTCACACAAAGTGTAGGCTGGTCTATTTTTCTTGTTTTGACCAAATGACTATGCATGAACACTGGACATCAGATGAGGATATGCACAGAGTGACCACAATCTGTTTGTTTTTTATACTTTAAAGGGAAGGTACAGCATTTGTAAAATCCTGGTAACAAAAGTTTTTTGGATGTGCAAATTTCCTTGATAAATCGAGGAGTTGGAATGTAATTTTCAGTCCCCAGAAAGTAAGCAATACTTCCAAATTACAGCACATGCTGAAACCTTTCAATGTGGAGGATAGGAATGAAATTTGCGGATGTACCTTCCCTATGACAAACCAGCAGCAAACTGAATATTTTATTTTATGTGTTAATTCTTTGAGCAATGCTATCACTGAAAAAATACAATACTTTTTTGAAGTTCCTTTCATGTAATACATGTTTACTTTGTATTTGTGATCTCTATATGTTTATTAACGCAACTTCTTTTGACAACAGCTAAACATGCAAAGCGCCCTCGCCCTGCCCCTAGGAGTAAGTACACCAGACCAGAGGTCAAAGTTCAAGTGTCTAAAGTTTTAAGTTTTCATCGCTTCATTTCTTTGACAAATTATGACATTAGCATGTTGAGGGTTGCTTTATTTTTTTCATTTGCATTAAGATAAAAACCTTTTTTTGCTTTTTCAAATACTTGCATGTAATACTTTCAGAAACTGTATTCATTTTCTTAAATATTTTTGAAGTTTCAATATCTTCTGATGATAGAAGGAAATGCGTTCTTCAAATCACTCAGCAGAAATGTTTGATCCCAAAGCCTATTTGTACTCTTTGTTTCATGTGTATTAGTCCTGCATAGTTAGACAAAATTAATTGAATATGATTCAATGTGATATACATCTATAGCCACCTTTTCTTTATCTCAACATGCTGTAGTCATTGAATCATATCCATGCTTCATTTTTTTTCCCAGTTCTTTTTGGGGTGTTTTAAGAAATTTTGCGTTTTACATGTTGCACTAAACTCATTTTAATTTCTACTGTAGTTTTTTTTTGCAGCACTGCTGTTTTGATCAATCAGTAAATTATATCCTTTAAATCTGTGTTGGTGTTCTCTCAAAATCCACCCCCCCCCCCCCCCCGCCTGATTATTACTTAATAATTGTTCTACATTTATCATTGGTTGGTAACTTGACAGGTTACTGAGGTTTGTTTTGCCCACTATGGGAACATTGCATGGGGGAATTACATGTATACTAATAATTATGAATTCTGTACATTTATATTACCAACTACATGTGATGATCAAAGTGCTCAACATGATTGTTATCCCTGTGTAAGACCTACATTGAAATAATTCCTGGCTTATACTCAACTTTTCAGCTATATTACTCAGCATATTAACATGCATATACATGACCAAAAAGCTAAAAGTAAAGCAAATGTTATGGTTTGTGTTACAGTAATAACCCACTTCCCGTTTATATTCACAAGTATGAAACAGCCTGTACCTGAGGCTGTGATTATTGCTGATCATTCATATACATGTAAATCCATCTACAAGTCCCCATTTCCATCTATAACCCCTGGATGAAGACAGAGTACCTGGTCAGTTTGAAATGGCATTGCTGGGATTTGAATACCTATCCTAAGAGCTTATCCATAAGATTTGTTTCCTTCAATTAATGGCTTAGCAATCCTGAAAAATTGAACCATAGTTAATTAATAATTACTGTAACACCTTTCTTTTGGGCTCGACCATTTTGCTTGTTGTTGTTATTGAACTTTAAATCAGATTTTGTTTTGCTCATTCATTCATTTTCACATGTCTTTTATTCTAAATTAAATTTTACATAATCATATTTGTTTGGGAATAAAACATGCACTTCCCACATTTGCACTTCCATTAAAACATTTTGTATCAATGTTGTAATTTTGTATCCTCCTCACCAGTCACCACCATGTTTTCCTGAATGTTTGTGATTACATTGGTGTAGTTTGTTTTATTTAATACCCGGAGGTAAACCACATATTAATTGAATACATTTTTAGAGTAGCAAAGGGACAGTATTAACCTGTTTTTTGTTGTTGGTTTTTTTAATTTGATATATGCACTTTATTCACATGAATTTTAACACACCAATAGTGCACCATGTGCATATTTTCCCTTAAATGGTGTAGATAGGAAGAAAGTTGGGTCTTTTTCCAGCTTCAATTTTCAAGGCCACATGAGGAGGTTTTTTAATCACAAATGAACCGAAATGATAAATATCCCAAAACATTTTATCGCTGGCTGAAAGCTGTTTAAAAAGAGAGTATTTGTAATGTGGCCTGTTATTGTATATTTTTGTTTTACTCGCTGTTTGGTCTCCCTGCATGAGGGAAAGAATGAGTCTAAATTATTTTTATTGCGATTCCTGCAGTTCCCTCTATCCTTGTATTGTAAACCTAAAATGTTGAGCCAGCATTTTGTATAATTCATCCTGCTGTTTCTGTGTTGTGTGAAAAAGTTATACTTTAACTGTTTTTGTTGTTTCATTGAAATAATGGACATTGTAAACTACAAGTTGACAACGAATTAACCGAATATAGAGCGACTGATTGTTAGTCTAGTCTTTTCACTCATTTCTTAGATTCTTTTGGATGTAAATTCCAACCAAGTGATTTACAGTAATAAGCTGAACAAAAACCTTAATACGAAACTACATGTATACTGCCGGACTATATAAGTTAATGTGTGTAATATAACTAGAATTTGTATTTATAATATGTAACTTGAATTTGTATTCATTCTTACAGAAGAATCAAATGCACCACCTCGATTGCAGACATTTAGTTTCTCTAAGCCAAGTCGACCTGCACCGTTATCCCTGGCCAAGTCTTCTGCAGCTAATAAGGGCTTTCCTGGTAAACAGACAGACGGGAACCAGTCGAAGAATGACTCTCAGATCTCCAGCTTGTTAACCAATGGAGTAACATCTGTGGATGCTGGTAAGAATTATTACATTAAAGGATCATTGTATTGGATTAGGTCCCTAGAAAACTTAACTAAGCTTTGACCTCAGCAAGGGATTATCCAGCTATTGTTTTGAGATAGTCCTTCAGTAAGCTTAACAAGGCGTTGGTCTTGTGTATGCATAATCCCACTAGTGTTATTATAATGAATGATGTAACCATTGTACTTGTCCTTGTCTTTTGGTATTGTGTTAGTAATGGCCTCTGAAATTCCTATCAAAATAGGAAATTGTTTATACAATCAATACATGTACGTGTATTTATTTATCTGCTGTCTTAATTAGGGTGTAGTTACAGGGAAGAATCAAGGGTTTAGACCAGTAAAAAGGTGACTCTGATTTCATAGCAGGGGAACTGATTTTTTTTCTTTCCAATTTCTAAATTTGTTCGAAATCCTCACATGGGCTTTCAAAAAAACTTGTGCACATGAGACTTTAGTCGCAGAAGTCATAATTAATGCACAAATCAATAGCTTTTAGTTGTTTATTTTGCTGTCACTTCTATCAATTCAATTCAAACAAAAAGTGTGAAGAATTACTCTTAATATTAAGACTAAGTGTTCAATGCCTTTTCATACCTTTTCAGTCACATTCCAGGCCAAATAGCCATGAAATGGGAAGGGTACATGTACATGCTGCCACTAATTTGGGTGGACAGGAACTGTTCTTAGATTGGCTAGATTATTTTATTTTGGGTGTGGTAGTGTACTAGTGTTATATGATGTCCCTCAGGTGGTAGGGGTAGGAGAAAGGGGGTAGATGATGACAGGTGGGTAGAGGTTGCAGGGTGGGACAAATGACAGGTGTTTAAGGATGGCAGGATGGTATGGATCACAGGTTTAGTGTAACATGCCATTTTTTTTTCAGGAGGTGTATCTTCTCCTTTCATACCCAAAATAAATACATGCTCAATACAGAATATGTATTTTGTACATGTATGTGCTGATCTACTTTGTAGTCAGCAGAGTGTCAGGAATTTAAAAGGTATTTAGTTTTCACATACAATTCTTGCAAATGATGGATGAACATATTGTAGATAAATATTTGAATGGATTTTTTTGCACACTTGGGTATGAATTCTAAATTGAATTAGTATTTATGCATACAGTATAGCAAGTAATACAACAAGCACACAACAGAGTGAAACCTCTGGCTTCCTGCACACATACATGTCTAGCCTAGATTAACAAAAGCATGGTCATAGTGTTAGGTGATTAGACATCAGCTACAGGTAGATTTCAAGACTTTTTCAAGGATATCCTTCGCATAGTATGACTAGAGCCTCAAGCTTCTGTCAACTTTAATGGACCTTTTCAAACCAGTTGTTGCGCTGAAAATAAAATTGTGCACACTGCCATCAGAGGTTCTGAAGAATTTTTTTTAGAAACAGCATCTTAAAACCGCCCAGTGACAGTTTCACACTGTGAAGCAACTATTAGTACTGTTAGACTAACAAAAGATTGTTTTGGTGCATACAGCGCCGGTGAGACGTACAAGTGCTACAAGACTGCAAAGAACTTCTCTGCTACCCAACAAGAAGGCAGACTCTACACATCAAGATGCTACAAGGAGGCCCTCTGTTGGTAGAGGTAAGAGAATCTATACTTCATTTGCTTGTAGAACACAGGATGTTGTCAGATTAACACCAGCTTTGGGGTAATTTTTGGGGGTAATTTCTCCAGCAGATTTTTTTTTTAGAAGTGAAGTAAAAAGTGAAGTTCTTGATAGCTTTGTATTCAACTCTCAACATGCAATTTATTTTTGTAGATGACAAGACTAGTCACTCGTTGCTTTATGGACCATTCTGCCTGATATAATATCAATGGGCTGTGATGCAAAGACCCATCAGTGCAACATTTATCACATCCTCTTTTTAAACCTTTCTAGATGTAGTTTTGCAAAGCGTTGTTTCAAAACATTTGTTTGTTTATTGTTTCCGCAAAATATGCTTGTACTCTGAAAAATACAGAAAATTGCATTAAATTATAGTTTCATACATTAAGGAAATGATGAAAGTAAAAATGCTACTATCATGACAACTTCCGTATTAACTGGTAACTTATACCCCTAGAGTTACCAAAACAGAAACACCAATATTAGATCTAATTCTAGATTCAGGGAAAAACATCTTTCATTTGAATCACCTCATACATCAGTCATGGTAAAAGGTGTTGATAACCCTGCACAATGAGACTCTGGAGTATACAGTATCGATTTCCAAGTATCTGAAAAGGATTATGCGTATATTACACTATGCTTTGTGTTGCTGCACGACTTGACTGACCTCATATTGACCTGAACTTGGTCTCATTGTAGTGCTTAATTATTTGTGGTTAGCCGAGGAGGCAGGTTCTAAATGAAATTTTGTAAAAGTACAAATTTGTCACGGATTACTGTAATATTGATCTTAATGTATTCCTGCCAGATGGTCTACCACCACTTATTTACCTGCATGTACCGTATCAGCAAGCTTAATGTTAAAGGCTAATTGTGTACTGCTCGGACTAGGTATACTTACCTTTCAAAGGATCTGCAACAGCTATCACCAAATACCAAACTGATCAGTGAATATGTCATCTACGCCAACTGTTAAATTTTGAGCACAAATATTAAAGGGACACGTTGCCTTGGATTGGACGAGTTGGTAAAAAAAAAAGGCGTTTGTAACCGTTTGTTATAAAATGCATATGGTTAGAAAGACGTTATACAAGTAGAAGATGATTCACACAAATATGCCTCGAAATTGCGCGGTTTTCTTTTCACTTTGCGAACTAACAAAAATCTGACTCCACAAAATGGCCGACAGTGTTTGTTCACGATGTAAAAGGAAAACCACACAATTTCGAGACATATTTGTGTGGATCATTGTATTCTACTTTTAAAACATCTTTCTAACCATATGTATTTTATAACAAACGGTTACAAATGCTTTTTATAGATTAACTCACCCGATCCAAGGCAACGTGTCCCTTTAATAGTGAGGGAGGACTTTAAGCTTTACATTCATAATATAGAACCTTTCGGAAATGTACAAATAATGATTTTTCAAAACATTATTTGAAAAAAAGAACACAGTACCATTAGCTGTAGTTAAGCTTCTTTAGGGAGCCCATACTTGATTATCCCAATCAGGTCCACCCATTTAGTTTAGAGTCCCTGGTAATATATAGCTACACCTTTTGGGATCTATTAGTGGATTGCTGCAGGTGTAGATGAATGCACCTGCTGATGTAATAGGGTAATGTAATCAAAGGGATTAATCCTTGTTAAATGTCAACGTTGTGATTCATCATCAGATGGCATCCAATTTCAGTTAAAAAAGGCCAAATTAAAGATATTCCAATTGGGCTCCTTAGATTTGTACATGCACCTGTCTAGGGATTCATTGATTTTCATACCAACAGCTTCCAGCAAAGGTATTTAAGTTCACTGCAAACCACCTACTTATAAATACTAAAAGAGAAATCTAAATCTGTCATTTGAGGTGCTTTAATTTGTGAAAAATTATACTTCATTGACTTAAATCTCGGGGGGGGGGGGGATGTGAGCTTTTTGTCTTGACATAAATTACAACAAATAAAATTACAATCTAATTACAAAACTTTGCAAATTATTTTTGTGAAATCAAGAGGAAGAAAAATGAAGTATTCAGAAAATACTTTACGAAAATGCATTCTTTTAAAACTGATAACTGAAGAAAGTAAACGTATTTAAAACTGATGTTTACCTTTCTTTAGAATCTTAGGTTTGCAGAATCATGTTGGCTCGGTTCCACATGATAATATCCGTACTGGTCTTGCTCTTTCCTTTCTCTCATCAGATTAACAGAAACAAGAACCTCATGAATGATGATGCGATTGAGTTTTTGGCATTTGTCCAGATCACCTGTCTTTTCATGCCAATATTTACCTTGCACCACTGCCTTGGCACATGCTACAGCTCATGTAGTTGCAATTCTGAAATTTTGTTGGCAAGTGCAATCGATGCCTTTTTTCTTTGGATGTGAGGATAAACTGTAGTCCTTGCTAAATTAAGCTTGTTCAAGAACTAAGAATTCTGAATGTGGAAGAGTGTAAGATTTTACACAGTATTTCTGGTTCATGCAACTCTAGTTATGTTTACAGGTTTCCTCAGGTTTGACGTGTATGTAGTAACTCCTCCTACCTCCAGAAACCCTAGTTTCATTATCAGAAATGTTCACAAAAATCAGGTGGAATACATCACAAATTAATGTATCAGAAAAGGTAATTGAATGTTTCAATCCTCCATGGTCCAATCATGTAGCAAGTGTTGCATTGAACAATCACAACTTCACTACCTAACCAAACCTTCACTGGATAGTGTAGTAGTAAGCTTCACTATCATAGGAATATTGTACCCTTAGCATCGGCTTTACCTTGTAATAATTATTAGGTACACTGCTGATTTCTGTTCAACGCCTGTTCAACAATAACAGCGGCTGCTTCTTCCTGAGTAGTTTGTTGCAATGATTTAGAACTACTGGGAACCAATGATAACGTTTTGTGTTTGACCGTTATTAATAAGTTTGTGACAATTTCTTCATTAGTGGAGTAGAATTTAGCACTATTACCTGTAGCTGTTAATACCGGTGTTTTATTGCAAAAGCTTCTCTTGAGAAGTCTGACGCCATTTCACTCTCAATGCAACAGGCACAAGTAGTCAGTCTGCAAAGGGTCAACCAATTGTCAATGTGTCAGTCAATGGATGATGTCTGGGTGTCAGACAGCTGGTACCACTGTGTACAACTGTTATGTCCAACAGCCTTTTGGTATAGTACCAGTGAATCACACTCACAACACTGTCACCATTTCCTGTGTTGAGTTGACCTCAGGGGTCATTGTCAGATGTTGTCATGTGTAGCATCCCTTGATAATAATAATTCTCTGATGGATAGTATCCATGTATTACACAGACAATCCAGTCTTCATGATATTGGTCAAAAACACCATTTCCTTATAAAATGTTCCTTTTTTGCAAATTCTGGAGGTGTTTTTGTCAACAGATCCCAGGTAGGGTTTATATTTACAATGGATCAGTGATGACCTTTTAGACAAATATGTTTACCTTGGTGACATAGGATCTCTGATGTTTTATTTGTCTCATAATACCATTACATTTCGTGAAATTAGTCTCTAGCTCGTGACATTTAATGTAATATTATAAGTTATCACACAAGCGCGCGTGGAATACGAAAAAATATAGCACTTCTGCATCCCATATCCAACGAGGCCCAAGGCCGAGTTGGATATAGGACGCAGACGCGCTATATTTTTCTGTATTCCACGAGCACGTGTGTCATAACGTATTTATCTTCAAGCAAACTTGACGCGAAGTTAGAACACACAATACGCAGGGTGTGATATGGGCCGTGCAATATAAGTTTATATCACACTCCTTGGTGCTATGGATCGACCAATCAGAATCGAATATTCAGGCCTACTTGAAGATAATTTTTATTAGTACATGGTGGCTCTATTTGACTTGTGATTACCTATATGAGACCTTCGTGTGTGTTGTAGTAACCTGATTCAGATCCTATCCTATATGAGATGCCTTGGTACTTCTGTTGCAGTAGAGCAGAGTGCAAAGCCCTGTACAGTATAGAGCCTTATCCAATATGGTGTCATATAGCTGCTATATGATACACCCAGGCTAGTTCTTGTACAGACTCATCTTCCAGTTGTTTGGATAGACATGTTTTGTTGAAATTTTGAGATTTTTGTATGGGCAGCCATCAGGGAGTAAAACAAACCCTGCCCCTTGTTGTTGATGATATTTGCATTCATCGATCTACTTGTCTAGTGTTCAAGTAGCAGCTGTCACAAACTCCTTGAAATATACTGCAATTAAAGTTCCAAGTCCACCAGTTCAATGCTCCTAAAACGCATATTCTACTTTTAGACATATTTTTCTGAAAACACGTCTCTTCTTATATAAATTTTGGTTTTTACCCATACACCGATGTGTGTTAGCACTGTATACTCAGTACTTTCTCGAGTCCTGTGAAAAAATATCACAGGCTTATTACTCGGGTGGGATTCGAACCCACGACCCTTGCAATTCTAGAGCAGTGTCTTACCAACTAGACTACCGAGATTGCCCGGTAGCTAGAGGCAGTTCGAATCCTATGTTTTGGCAGCGGGTACCGCAACGATTATAATAGATGTTAAATTTGCATCGGGGATAAAGTATATAAATTTTGGTTTTTGTTATCCCCGATGCAAATTTAACATCTATTATAATCGTTGCGGTACCCGCTGCCAAAACATAGGATTCGAACTGCCTCTAGCTACCGGGCAATCTCGGTAGTCTAGTTGGTAAGACACTGCTCTAGAATTGCAAGGGTCGTGGGTTCGAATCCCACCCGAGTAATAAGCCTGTGATATTTTTTCACAGGACTCGGGAAAGTACTGAGTATACAGTGCTAACACACATCGGTGTATGGGTAAAAACCAAAATTTATATACTTTATCCCCGATGCAAATTTAACATCTATTATAATACGTCTCTTCTTGTTTCCAACCCAAATGTTTATTGACCGCCCTGTATCATAGCTTTTTTAGGGTTTCTTGGGCATGATATATTTTGATTTGCAATCGATTCTGTTACGGAGCAGTCAACAATGGCTGTCATGTAACACTGTTGCTATGACACTGCATTTGTGACAGCTTCCTCTTCCTGTGTCTATTACTCACAAACGCTCAGCACATTTTAACCCCTATATGTCAAAGTAAGACATAGTATACAGCAGAAGAAGTGCACACATGCAAACTAGTCTAATACAGAAATAGCTTTGATTATATGTTTCCTGTTTCAATCACTTGGAAAATTTGTATTCCTTTTTAGCCTTTAGTTTCTGAGTCGCCATTAGACTTGGTGACACTGTGATTCGTTGTGGCACTCATTGAGCCTTGACGTTGTCAAACTTTCAACTCAAGAATCTTCAGAAACCGCTGTGTCACTAAACAATTGTAAACACTCGGTAGCAAGCTGAGTTTGTGTTGAGCTGATTGTCTTCAAGTTCCGAGAAGGAGGGCAGTTTTTAAGTTGGCGCCGTTGTCTGAACTGATCAAATCTCTGAAGGAGTTTCACTTGTAGATTGTCCTCCTGATGGTGTGGAAAATGAACCGACAGTTCTTAAAAGGATCGTCACCTCTCCGGCGGACCATTGCGGTGCGAGTGGCATCCCAAAATGTCTGGGTTCATGTTGCAGATTTACCGTGTGGCTGTGGGTATTATATAAAGATTTACTTAAAAACACAAAGATTAGATCATTCTTGTGGGTACCACCTGGTCAAATCTCCTTTGGAAGAAGTGTTTGCTCTTCTCAGAATGAAGAGCTGTGTGGTTTGTTCTTGACATTTTGACTTCAGGTGAATGATATCAAGATTAGATCAGTTAAAATGTAGTTTTCTAAATTCAGAAAACTGTGTGACCCCCAAACTTGGGTCATTAGTGGTCAAATGGCAAACAACATCATTATATTTTGTTCATACAATTTCCTTTCTACATAAAATGGCCAGAACTAATTAGGCTGCTATATCAATGTGAAGGATATTATCGCGAGTAATTGTCTAATGCATAATTTTACATGAGAAGGCAATATTTATTGACATACTTTCAAGATAAGGAACACATTTTGAGAAAAGCAAAGCTATCAGGATTCATAATTGTCTACTTTTAATATATTGTAGTTGGGTCTTAGGGATGCTGGGTTGTAATTGAACAATTTCTTTTCTATTTCGAAACATCATTTTTGCAGTTGGCCTTATACAAATAAATGAACATTTTATTACTTTCATGCTGTAAATATTTGTACTCTGAGTGTACATGCAGCTAGTACTTGACACCATCTTTATGTAGAGTTGATTTGTTTTGATTGGATGAGTCATTGTTCATGGAAGATGCGAGAATTTATGTCTCTAGCTACAACTCAACCCCAAAACCCACAAAGGAACACACAGGGGTCTGATGAATGATTGTTTTATTGTAAAAACATCCTCTAGTAGCAAAGATTGTTGGGTCTATGTCAGCAAGTTGTCAAAACATGTAATCAGTATAACCATAACATTAAAAGAACTGCTACTCATGTTTCCTGTGTTGCAACACTCCCAGTGTGACCTCATGAAAAATAATCTCCTTCACTCAGAGGGGACAACATTTTATGTTTAAATATCACTGACTCAATGCAGTGAACAAATAATCAAGTGTATATTTTGTATATTGTGTTAATATTTCTTTATATTGTATTCCAAATTGTATAGAAATGTGTAATGATTATAAACGTTCCTATTCTCAATGTCAACATCTCTTTGATTTCTGTCCAGAAGCTGATGCCACTAAGTCTGCTAAGGGTCGTTCCAGCCCATCTCCAACTATTGACTCTGGTCTCTTAGTCAAAGCCAATGCTGACATCAAACGCTTAGAGGCTCTGTGTGAAGCAAGAACTAAGGAGCTAAATATGGTCAAGATGAATCTCAAGTCAGGACTACAGGGATTTGAAGCTATGACTGTCTTAGTCCAGTATCTCACACATAAGGTAGGCCTTACCTTACAATACATATTACTTAAGATTGGGTGGAAACTGATTCCATTGTTTACAGAAGTGTCCTTGTCCTTTTCTGTATTACATTACTTTGGGCAGGCTGTCTTAAGGGAACACATGAAACGATTAGGCTTTGTGCTTTGACCTACTTCATACCTAGCTCTGACCATGACACATTTTCTGTTGTGAAGACCTTGGCTGATAGTAAGTGATATTCCCTTCATTGGCTTAACTTGATGGGATGTATCAGGTGTATCTTAAAGGGTTTGAACAATATTTGATTGCACGTATTCATTCCTGTCTTCAAGCATTCTATCCTAACAGATATGAAAGATTCTGCACAAAATTGGTCTGGGTTAATATGAAATAATTTTATGTAGAGCTAAAAACTGTTTTTAGTTTGATGAAGCCAACCTTAAGGATACACCTCAATGAATCAGAATAAATAAATCTTCTGAATCGGTGCTGTAACCACAGAGCAAGTTTGTTCTTATGGATTTATGAACTGTCTGCTACTAACTAGATCAATAGGCCAATTACAGAGAACATAGACTGAGATGTCTGCTACTAACTAGATCAATAGGCCAATTACAGAGAACATAGACTGAGATGTCTGCTACTTACTAGAACAATAGGCCAATTACAGAGAACATATACTGAGATGTCTGCTACTTACTAGATCAATGGGCCAATTACACAGAACATAGACTGAGATGTCTGCTACTTACTAGACCAATAGGCCAATTACAGAGAACATAGACTGAGATGTCTGCTACTTACTAGATCAATAGGCCAATTACAGAGAACATAGACTGAGATGTCTGCTACTTACTAGATCAATAGGCCAATTACAGAGAACATAGACTGAGATGTCTGCTACTTACTAGATCAATAGGCCAATTACAGAGAACATAGACTGAGATCAGAAGCAGCATGCAAAGAGGTCAACCTAGTTAACCAAAATAGAAAATTGCCAAATATGGTTTCGAGTGTGTTGGGAAATAATGCTGATCATGAAGGGGAATGTCATCTTAACTTCAATATTCCAACCATTTGTATGTGTCTGTTTTAGTTGGATGCCTTTGCAAACCCATACCTCAAGACAAGAATACAAGAAATTGAAGTACAACTTGCAGATGCAAAGAGCCTTACAGGTATTAATCTTTTGTCTTTTACTCATTATGGTTTTTAGTGATTGTGTCTTTCAAAAGTACATCTGAACATGTATCTGTGTAGGGAAAACATGTATCTAGATGCATACTAAATAAAGATGTGCAGAATGTTATGAGAATATGTCATTCAGTCTTTAAATATCCACATGTCCTGACATGTTATAGTCTTAATGGTGGTTAGAACAGCAGGAGCTCCTTTCAAATTGGGTCTATTCTTTAGATCCTATCAAAGATGAGCATAAACTATCTATCCTGTTGAGTTCATAGTTCTAATTAAAGAATGCCTATGGAGTAAATTGCAATTACCAAAAGTCTATTTGATCAAACTGGGCCCAAAATGGGCCCAATGTACAAACATTTTATGGCCCACTTATGGCCCATAGCTTCTACCTGTCATTTATCTGTAATAGATAGAGTACAGAAGCGTATTGTTTATCTTGTTGGTGAAGGGTTGGGATCAACGGTACAACCTCTTTTGCGAACTTGCATTAAAAAATCCCCCCAAAAAATCAAAAAGTCCGCAGTAAGCTTAGCCATGAAATTGGACCCTGATCTAAACATGCAACAGCTGTACCTAGCCTTTACAATGTGAACACTTCAAAAATAAAATCCTACTAAACTGAAACCTTTTTTTTCTATGATTTTGATTTGTTCGTAGTTCAAAAAGAGGATGAGCTTGGTTGCATCCAGAGGGAGTTAGTGGACACAAGACGGAGCCATGAGGAACAAATCAGTGAACTACAGCATGATCACCTTGTACAACTTACACACCTGGAACAGAGATTAAATAACCAACATGAAGACAAACTAGATAGAGGTATGTACACAGGCTGGAACTGTCATAAGAAAGGCATAAACCTGAGTTAATTCTAAAGCATAGTATGTAGTCTTGGTTGGTCAAAGTCCTGATTTACTAATGTACATATTACATGTTTCGTTTTGACTATGTTATTTATGAGCATTACACATTTTTATTAAAAGAGAAATAATGGTGCGTGCTTTTAAGCCAGACGTGTTGTTGGTGGATTAGAAAAATCACTTTGATTTTTTACTTTGATGTCTGAAGAGAAATGGGTTTAGTACTCTACTTCTCTAATCTTGAGTCAGATTTGTCTATGAGTCACAAAGACTGATAACAGTACCATAGCTTTATCTTGGACTTGATCCCAACTCAGTGCCAGGAACTAAAGGGTTGAGTTATACTCAGTATCATTCTGAGTCCCATCCCCTCAAGGTGATCCCTCTGCTGCTGCTTCCCAGGTTGTATTGTAAACTTAGCTGTGATCCCTGGCTACACGGCAGTTACAGGTTGAATGGCTTCTGACTGGCACACCTCGAAAATAGGGAGACCGCCAACATTAGGGCTAGAAAGCTCAGTTGGTAGAGCGCCGGCATGTTAATCCGGAGGTCGCAGGTTCAAATCCCACTCTAGTCTATTTTTCTTTGTTCAACCCCAAATTGTTTCTTAAATTAGATGAGAAGCTTGGAATTGGCTAAATGTGTCTGACTTTAATAAAGTGATAAATTATTTAATGACTGTTTGAGAATTTGAGAAAATTGGATGATTTACTGATTTTACATCATATTTACTTTTGGTTTTTACTCCACACCGATGTGTGTAGGCACTGTATACTTGACTTGTCCTGCAAAAAACCCCCCAAAACCACAGGCATACTACTTAGGTGGCATTCAAACTCACGACCCCCAGCATTCTAGAGCAGATTTCTTAAAAACTAGGTACCACCAGTTGTGCCTGGTGACACAAGACTAGTTTGAATCCTGTAATAAGCAGTGGGTATCGCAACAATGTAATAGATATACATCAGTTAAAATGTATGAGTGAAACATTTGATGCAATAGCTGCATTTATATGAAAATCTTGAAAAGCTGGATTTTTTTTCTCTGTTTTTAGCTCAAGGCAAACACAAGGATGAAATCAACACCATGAAGGAAGACCATTTAGCTCAGGTATGTAATGACTCCATTCAAGCAGTTGCAGAAACTGAAACCTGTGAATTTATTCATCTTTTCAACAAACTTAAAGTTAAGGAAGACTGGAAGCTTTACATGGTGGATGAAGTAAGTGAGATTAACTAGTTTATGAGTGACAACCATGAGCAAGTAATCCCTTCTTGGAAGAGGTAGTGGTTTCATCGATTCAAACACTATTCACTGAAATTATTGAATTTTGTTTCTAGTATTTTCTCGGTCTAAATATGCTTGGTGATTCTTGTCATATCTGCAGTCCTTTTTTCCCTGAAATGTTTCATCTGTAGAAATGTTCTCATTTTGTTTCTTAAGATCTCTGAGATTACATCTGCACACCATCATGCTGTGCGTGAGATCGAGGAGCATCATATTGAAGAAGTATCTGAGATACAACAACAACATCAAGAACACATTGAGGAGTTAAACAGACAACATGATGAGGAAAAGAAACAACTCATTGAGGAAATGCAAATCGAGAAACAAGAGTTACATGTAAGACATTATAATATGCACCATTGCTTACTCTGGAATATGATGAGGTCATAGGAGACCTAGATTACCATCTGTTTGTGGTTCATATAGTGTTTAAGAGTCTCACAGCTAGCAATAATCTATGAGTTGTATGCATGACTGACTATTGATGAATATAACAACTCCATTTTGGGAGTGTCATGTGCATGTATTTCACATAATAAATGTGCTACTTGTGTATTTAATGAACGGGATCATCTTGAATTAACTTTTCTCTAAGAAACAAAGTGATGGTGCAGTTTCAATGTAGGGTAGAACATTTTACATAATGGACTGGACTTTATTATTGTTGTTTCTTGTCAGGATGAGATCTACAAGTGGACATTCCAGTGTGAGAATCAGAAAGAGAGAGTGGTCAGATTAGAGGAGGCCCTTCAGAAAGATTCTGACTCCAAAGTTCAGGTAAATCAACTGAAGGTTTTAGTCAAGACTAAGTTGTATTTTCATCAATGTTTCAGGATTAACTTGAACCTTATCATGGTGATGATGATGTTGAGATCGAGACAACCATCTTAAACTTGTTAGTTCTAGTATAAGAGTTCAATACTGCCCTCTAGTGATATAGCTTTGTAGTCTTCAAGCTAAATGACAAAACTGCTTGACAGCGGGGTTGCGATGCCGATGCCTGCGTCATTTTGCCCAAATTCTGGACATTGCCCAAAATCTGGACATGCATTTTTTAGTGTTAGATTTTTCTGATTTTTATTTTATTAAGTTTTGTTCAATAGCCAGTTGCATCTCTGAAATAAGTACTGAGTATGGACAATTTCCTGACACACACTGTTTTAGATGGAAATATGCATCAGGATGATACATACTGGGGTCAAAATTTTTAAAAAGCAAGCTTTCAGATTTAATTGCTCATTTATTTTCAAGATGATGTATACACATCATGTAACGTGCCTCTAAAGATTGAATACAAATTATCTGTGAGCTGTGATATTTTCACAGGCGGCCATCTTGGAGAAGAGGAAACTTGAAGCAGACGTTGATAGCATGAAGTCAGTAGTAGAGCTGAGGGCCAATCAGCTGATGGAGCTCAGAAGAGAAAGTATGCTGCTCAAGAAAGAAGTAAGTTATAATAATATACGCAGTTCTTATATAGCGCTTTATCAGTGTTCTCCACAGACTTTTTTCTTGGGAGGGCGGCATGACGTAATCAAAATGGCACCCATCTATATGACGTCATCAAAATGGCGCCCATTGGTATATGACGTCATTGGACGTGAAAGCAAAAAATGCTTGCGATAATCCTTTTCTTAAAAATAATGTTAATATTCCCCGGGCCCCGACACTACCGAAAGAGACTGATTAACATCCATTTCGGTCGGAACAACCTTATTTGAAAAACTAATTCAAAACCTACAATTGTTATACATTTTGCTTTGTGCGCCACGCCAAAAACATCAAAGGGACCAATGCCGCACAGTGTGGGGTTTTAGAAAGCTGGTAATCAGATCCTACACGTGCAATTTTCAAAACGAAAAAACCCCAAAACAAAACAAAAAAAACACCATGTTTTGGACGATCTTTTCCCCAAATTTCTGCCCTTAATAATACTTTTTCCATCAACAACCATTTTCATGAATTAGTGATTAGAGGTTCTGTTAGAACTTTGTAATAAAATCATCGAGATTCAACGATCGGTACGCACATTGAGAACAAATTCAACGAACTTTGCCCCGCATCACCCTCTATCGGCAAAAGTTATCAAAGTTTGAATATCCTTCAAGGCTGTACATTATACCAATCTACAGGCGTGCGGCACACTGTGTGGCAATTCTTTCTTGGCTCGTGAACGTGTACTGCGTTGGAGTCTAGCAAGCTCTCTTATGAATATGGTAATTATCAACAACAATCAACAGCCAATCACAGCGTGGGGAATGTTGGTTAGCTTGTACTTTGGACCGTGGTGTGTTGTGTATGCGCTATGCATGGACTACCGACCGGTGTGGGCGACCGATCGTTGTTGGGCTGATGCACGTGCGGTGTGTGGTGGATACTCAGCAGTAGGAACCATGTGGTTGTTTGTGCATCGTGTTTTAACGTTTGTATACTGAAATGAACGATCGCAATTCCGATGCTGCAGTTTCAAAGTCAGGCATGGCTCGTCGGCTACTCGTTTGATCGTTTTAAATGCAGGCTAAAAATAGTCTGTTTGTCATTTTTTTGGCACGGCGGCCAATTATTTTAGCAGGGCAGCCAATTCTTTGGCAGGGCGACCTGAAACTTTGGGAGGGCGGCCCGCCCTTCCAAAATACGTGTGTGGAGAACACTGCTTTATCACACCCGAGGGCGTCTCAAAGTGCTCATTATTTTTTCTACAAGGTATGCGGAGCTATGTTTCAAATATAAGACCCATTTATTTACGTAGAACCATGTAATGGTTAACAAGGAGTTGTGGCGCAATCTACACCAACCATACCAGAAAACACCCGGGCAAACCCCTTCTCTTAACGATAAGTGCACTGGGTTCTTTTACGTGCATTACACAACACTTGGGACCTATTCATTTACATCCCATCCGAAGGATGAAGCAATAATGGTTAAGTGTCTTGATGAAAGGACACAAGTGTCAAGACCAGGACTCGAACCCACACTCTGCTGGTCAGAAACACCAGTCTAGTGCACTTGACACTTGGCCATGACACGCCATTTTGATAACAAAACAAATAACAAAATGTAAAGCACTTCTGTGAAGTGAGCTAGAAGCATTATTGTCACCCAGGTTAGGTGAGGCCGAGTGTCTTCGGGGGGGCCTATGGTTATGGCTGTTGGCTACAATGACAATGTTAAAGAATGGACGTTTCAATGATCCAGCCACAGCCACTGCCCAGGCCCTCATTTCAGACACAGCCTTATCAAATGACTGACTTCTGCTTCAGAATCCAGGCAGTCCCTGGTTCTAATTAGGTTTGTTTTTGCTGCAGTAGTTTAGAGCTCTGAGTAAACATTGTTTAGCTGCTCTAAGGAAGGGCAAATAGTTAAACTACATGCAGTGCATGCACTACATGTAAATTCCTGAAGTTCAAATAATTATCTTAGTTTTAAACTGCAAAGTTGACAAAAATTTGTATATGTATTTTTGAGCTAGCATTCTTACACTGTTGTCTTCATTGTAGTCATTTCCTTGAACAGAAACAAAGGTAGTAAACAAAGAGAAACTGGTTCATGAGTCACAATGGTGAACATGTTTCCAAGTGTTATATTTATGGCTAGAAATTACTCCAGCTGACTTTCTTTTACCCACTTAACGTAAAGGTCAAGTCATCTTCGAACTGTCATTTGAAAACCCCTGTTTTATTTTTAATGCTGTTATTTTGGCCAGTTATCGTTTTTTTTGTTTTTTTTTCACGTTGAAACTATGAATTGCAGACATGAAGATATATAGAAGTCCAATTCTCTTCTATGGATTATTAGATTACATCCAAGTTTTATGGATTATCAAAGCAGCGACAATGTGAGGTTTAAAGCCTTTCCCTCCATCCGCAGTTTGAGTTGATTTTTACTCAACACTAATCGTTATGACATGCTGAATGCATCTGTATATCAAGGTACCTAGCTTAACATCTCCCCATGGGTTACTGATGGGCAGATTGCCAAGGTTTTTATTTTCAGTATCAGGAATCTTGGCTAATCCAAGCGGATATCAAAACTGACTTCAAAATCAAACTCCTCAAAGCGTCACGGCATTGCCTCTTTACCCTAGAGCATTTTCTATATCTGGTCTTCTTTTTAAAACTTTTTTTTTCAAAGACATGTAATTTGCTTATTCGACTTTTGTTATTTACAGTTGGAGAGACTACCCATACAGGGTGATGAGATTCTACGACTCAAAGCCAAAGTAGAAGATCTTAGTGCCATGGTGGCAGAGAAGCAAAACTATCAACGGTAAGCAATCCAATGAAAAAACATGCATTTGTTCTCAGGGGGCAAGATAATGTATCCAAGGGAAAAGTCACCTCTCTGAGGAAGTTATAAATTTCTGTTGATATAGACTGGGGACATGATGAAATTGCATCTGTTGCCACCATGGAGGCCAAAGGCTGAATGTGTTGCTAATGATACAGTTTGAGTCTGGACTTATTGACATTCTGATTGCCAACTTTGGAATGATTTCTTGATCATGACGTAAATGCTCAATTTGGCTGGCATGTTGGAGCAAGATGCTGTTAACTTGAGACTAGAGGAGATATTTTGTGTAAAATACTTCTTCTCCAAATAACTTGGAGATCAATTTAGGAATTCTAATGTAGTTTGTGTGAATTCTTCTACAGGCAACTCTCATCAGACCACATCACATTACGAGAAAACTATGAGCGAGAAGTCAACGAGAAGAAACGTCTTTCTATGGAGAAGGAACAGTTATCTTGGAGGTTATCTCTCCATTCAGAGAGCTCTTCCCCTGTTGGACTTTCCCCTCATAGTTTTGCTGCTTGTACCTCCCCATCACGGTCCCCGTCACGTTCCCCAACAAACACCAAGAAGAATCTTTCAAGATCTAGCTCCATGGAGAGTCATGAAAGTGGAGTCTTCTCTCCACACACTGGTTAATATAGATACTGTCAAATTGTCAACTGACTATTCATCAATGCTGCAGAAGAGTGCACATCCACACTGGCTAGTCCCTCTCACAGTTGCATCAATTTGGTATCTTTGGTATCTGCATTGTTGTTCAATATACACATCTGATCTGAATGATAACAGTATGAGTCTCAACATATTTTGTTGAGCCAGGTTTCCCTTGTATATTCCTTTTAGGACATTTATGCGGTACCAAAGCGAGGTGTTTACAATTGCATTTGTTGCATCTGTGCATGTTATGACCTGGGCCTATCTTTACTAGTTGAAAATATATACAGTTTTATGTGTCTTGTAACCTGACCATCACTGGAGATACTCAATGAGAAAGAATCAAGACTTAAAATGCGCCTGTCTATTGTGGACATGAGCTTCATTTTTAAATTTGTAGCCTTCTCTGTTAGAATGGGAGAGATTGTATGTGTGAGGTAAAGAAGTGTTCAAATGCAAACAAATTCTTTAAAAACAACTCATTTCAAAGATTTTCTTTGTATTCAAAGATGTTTTTGCCCAAATATCCAACCCTGAAACCTGACTTTGGCATTGAGTGTCTGACACATTGTGGTTGAGTCAAGTGAAATAATCTCTTGATGATTTGATTATCATTTTTAATGAGATTTTTCAAACAAAATGTATATAACCTTGTAATGTGAATCCAAGTAAAAGTATACTCAAATCTCTTGGAGAAAGTTGGACTGTTATTATGTGGTTACTGTTGTACACCTTTATGGCCATTTGACTTGAACAAACCCTTGTCACTTATTGTCTAAAAGCTTTGGTTGTATAAATTATAGTTATCCTCCCGAACTTGTTCAGAAAACATGAAGAATGTTGAAAGTGAAATGGATATGACATGGAGTGGTAAACTGTAATTTCCCAAACACTAAATTATACTGATTGTATGGTTGGACATACTTCAACCTGTAATGTTTAAATAACCTATAAACTGTCTCTTGTGGATGTTTTGTGCAACAGTGAGTTTATATGGAATAATAAATTTTGACAATCTGTTCCTCTGGCATTCATCTTAAACATAATATGGAAACATTCCAGTGACTTCATACACACAACTGTAATACATGGGGAGAACTGAGGTTCATTTTCTATGTTTAAATTGTACATAGCCCCTGTGCATCTTACCTACATGACATGATTACAACAGAGCTTCATGCTTTACACATTGAGCTTTATTAATGACATCAAGTTGTTTGTTTCCATTGCCATTCTTAAGCCTTTTGTCAGGCGATTCTTGGGACAACTTTGTGTAAAATGCTTAAAATAAAACTGTATTGAGAAACAAATTAAACATTTGGGGACTTTTCCCTTCTGTATTTAGTATGTGTAACATGCTTTTGAAATTTTGAAAATTAACTGTAATTTAAGAAAAAAAACAAATAAATTGTCATTGAAAATTTTAAAGTATAGGAATTATGGTGTGATTCTACCATTCAATATATTCCACTATCTCTGTGTACATGTAGGTTTCTACATGAAGGGAATCCCTTGTGACTTTTCATCTGTCCAACTGTAAGTGTTTACTGCTCTGAAAATGAAGGAATTGCGGGGTATTGTCTTGCCGCTTATGCGTTGACGTTGTCTGTGATTTAGTGTTTGTATCGTAATGTAATGTGTGGGACAGTATGGCAGGATCTACATGTACACATCAAGGATATAATGTTCATCTTTTTGTACTCATGTTAGAACAACCCGGAGTAGCTGCATGTTATGCAATGTTGCTTGATGTCATTATAAATGGTGTCTGTCTTGTTTGAGATAGTGGATTTATTTTATGAATCTTTGAAACCCAAAGAAACCAGTCTAAATATTTGAAGTTGTAAATTTCATATTAAGAAACCTTAATTGTTAGATTTGTTTTTGAAGGAACTTTAGAAACTAACCCTTTACAATCTCATATTGAAAAGTTGAACTTTCAGCTTTACAGCATTTGTAAGTTTATTCATGATACGTTTTTTTCACGAACTTAAGAATTTGTACATCAAAATTTGCTCCCAAAAATGTCCTTCTTTGAAAGGATTTCAACTAAATTGGACAGGTTTGTTTGGATATGGGACAAACGTTGCTGTAGAATGCTCGTAAGATTGTGTGTTTTGGTAGATCGTGTGTGATTAGGCAACTAGTAAACCTTGTATATTTAAAATTTAAGTTGACCATTAAATTCAGTCAAACATGTCTAAAAAGTTAGCTTCAAATTGATTATTTTGTAAATATATCTATATTATATTTAATGTGGCTAATCAGAGAAAGAAGATGTATTTATCTGCTCACATTATGTGGCAAACTATTTATGACAGTTATTATTTGCATATTACTGAGTATAATAATTTAAGTAAATGGAAAAATCACTTGATGCGTATTGTATGACAGAAGTTCAGTTTGTTTGTTTTATTTTCCAAATTTTGATGAAATTTGAAGGGACATTTTCTTGAAAGATAAGGTGCAACAGCTTTATTTTTCATATATTTGAAATAAGTGAAAGAGTGTTATGTTTGATGGAAGTATGATTGTACTTAAATAATTCCATCTGGCATAAAGAGTCACTCAAGACCTGAGTTAAAGTTGCTGTGTATTCTAGTATCTACAAATACACGGGAGAATAACGCTCTTCATTTCGACAAACAAACTGTTCACATTTTTTGTGTGTGCTTAATTTTATTTCAGAATATGAACTTGAATGGAATGGCAATGTGAAATCATAGGGTACCCATCAGGAGAACCTGATCGGAAGCAGTTGTCATTCTTTGTTTTGTGACATTTCTTCTCGTAACAACCTTTTCGTGGTAAACCACTGAGTTGAGGTTGCTCTCTGTGGAGAATTGTTCCATATTAACTGAACTTCATCTTTACATTAACTTTTCGTAGTGTTTTAAAATATGTTTTATTAATGACCTGATGTTACTTTCGTGATCAATCACAGCATTACAAACGATGGAATTATCACTCTGGGGTTTTGATGAAGGTCTGTCTTTGACATTTGTTACACTATCAAACACAGTTATGGTACCTCATTGAAGCCTCATTGAGGCCATACCTTCAATAATGTTTGCAACTGTTATGTCAGCCATTAGACACCTCATACATGGTTACCTTTTGTTTTCAGATGCATTTTCATTTTTATTTCACCCCAATGTTTGCAAAAAAGGAAATATTTGGATATTGGATATTTGGTTTCCATTAGGTTGAAGAAGTTATAAACTTGCATTGTAGACGTTAAAAGGCACGAGTGAGTTGTCGAGACCGGACATTATCTCATGTTACCAGTGGCCATGTACAAACAATTTCCATGTAACAAGTATTTTCTGCATTGTGAATGGCATATGCAAAACCATTTCATATTTTTTCATTTTGAAACATCAATATCTGTCAAAATTCCTTCTGACCAAAATTTCTGAATTATTGGGTCTTTCAGCGAAAACCTTTAAATAGGGATTGACAAAATTTGAGTTGTATTTCATAAATGTACAGCAACAGTACAAGTAAAACAAGGCTGTAAACTTGTGATACGTTTTTTTTCTAAATAGGTCATTAATAAAACAACAATTAAGTCATACATGTAGTTGTTTTGTAATCAAATTACCCTTCGTTAGGTTTCGGAATTGCCTGTCAGACAAAGAAACTACAGAACTATTTATTTATTTTGTTCCAATTAATTAATTTATATAAACAACTTACAGAGGCTCTTAAAATTGAAGTATTTACAATGGTTACTTTTTGAGATTTTACTTTGTGTGCCTTGAATTTGAACCTCATTATGTGTACTGAAAACATTTTGTACATGCTCTTTGTCGCTTATTTGTTAATTCAAGTTGTTGAAACTGTGTTTGATGTATTAGATGATGTAATAACAAGGCATACAATAGTTCTTTATGGTGCTGTTTATTATGTTTCAGTTTCTGTTGACTAAAATATAGTTTAAAATATTTAATTTATATTGAATTATGGAATCAGTAATTTTCTCAAAATTATTAGAGAGCAGTTGCAGTTACTTTGTTTGATTTATTCACCATAATTTACAATTAAGCTTCACAATAAGACCCCTTTTAAAAAACATTTGACCATAGCCTCCAAGTTGCCCCAACTAACCACAATTTTGAGAGGATTTTACTCCATTGCTGAATCAAAGTCAGTCGAATGTGTTTCCATTTTGGTTCAAGATAGAGACAGGCCTATCAATTTACTGCAAAGCAATACAAGTCTAGAACTACTTGCTGATGTCATATTTTTGTGTAAAGTAGTTTTAATGATTTATGAACCTAAGTCAAGCTAAATCACACAATTTTGCTTCGTACACAAAAATGCTACTTCGAACAAAAAGGTTACAAGCAAAAATGCCGTAGAGGGCCTTTGTGCGAGAAAGTATTGTTACATGCTGGTTTTTTTTTAAATGTTTGCAGACAATCTTTTTAAGCAATATTGTGTACTTTAGCATCTCATTGGAATGTAGCTCAAGCAAGACTTTATTTGTTACCGATCACTGTATGGAGCTCAAGCAGGACTTTATTTGTTACCGATCACCTGGGTTCATTTCATTCTCTCCGTTGAAAGAGAGGGTACAACATTGGCGACAAAATTATTTTAAAAACGTTCATTATGACCCAGGTACAGATAAGTGGGAATAATTAAGACTGTCTTAGTTTCCTTATGGCCCCCACAAACACTTTAAGCTTAAAGAACATTTTAAAGAAATGTCATCGATTTATTGCCACATTTTGGGGAATGTTTTTAAAAAAATGCTAAAAACAAATAAATTACTTGAAAAAGCCCACAAAAAACAACTTTCATAAATATTGGAATGATGTTGTACCCTACCTTTAATGTTGCCTTATGATAAGCAATGATATTTTCAGATTACATTATTGTTCATTGAAGAAGGAAAGCTTTATATTATTATCTCAAAGGTGTATTGTATTATATAGGCCTACATGAATTTGAAATAAATTCCCAATTAATGGTCAATGTAGCATTACATTGTGAAAATTGTACTTTTTGTATCCTGTTTCTCCGGCCACCAAGGAATCATATACCAATTGTTTATTGTTTTTCCGGGGGTGAGGGGGACAGGCGATATGCCAATTCAGTTCCCATAAGCTAACACGTGACTTCATTAATCAAATAACTCATCACTCATCAAAATTGCCTGTAAGAAAAACGCTTAAAGGAACATTACAGAATTGGTTTTTGCTAACAAAACAGTTCAACACTTTATATAATCCACCATTTACATAAACTGACAAACCTGTAGAAGTTTGAGATCGATCGGCCATCTGGGTCACGAGAAAATAGTGAAAAACCGATTACACATTTGCATGTGTTATACAATGCATTAATAAAACGCTCATGAGCGATATACTCCAATCGGAAATTAGTTGTATTTATTTCTCATCAAATATGGCATTTCAGACAGAAATATTTCTAGGGATGTTTTCTACTATCATCATCATTAGACCGTGTAAGTTTTAAGTAAATCTGTGATCTTAAAGAAAATTTTAATTACCAGTTCTGTAACGTTCCTTTAAGATTTATGCAAGAAACTGTATGCTAATTTGCAAAACAAAGTTAAAATGCGCGCGCAACAACATGTGCTTTCCGGGGCCGGTGTGGCAGGAAATTCTGTCTCCCGGAGATTCTGTGTTCCCCCCCCCCCGGGGGTCACACGGCGAACTGTGTACAAACTTCTTCTGATAGCGCCCCTTTTGAATCAACTTCCTCAGCCCATGTTAATTTACCATAGGGGACAGAATCTCCGGGCGACAGATTTTCCTAGGACACCGAACCGGTTTGCGGGACGTTCGAATGACTTTACACAGTATTTTTAGGAATTTTTAAAATGGCCGACTCTTGAAAAACCCTTCGTTTTGACGATTTCTTGCCAAGTTTTACGAGACATGGACGGACACAAATTTCCCCTCAGACGGTCATGGAGAACAACCGTAAACCCCCGTAGAGGTAAGTAGATACATAATATTTACAATGGGATTTGGGGAAAATCTAACATTTTGTGAAATTTTGGACTGAGAAGCCCTGGTTCGGGTTGTCATGCTTGCTAGCTACAGACAACTAGTATTTAATAACTAGCAAAAAACCCAAGTCGAGTTCAGTGTGTTGTGAGTTGACGTCGTGCGGACACACACATGGACACAGCAGCAGCAGTGACAGCAGACATGGAGGAAGGATAATACACCGATGACGGTGACGACAGTGCACTCCAAATGTAAGGTACTTTTTTTGTACGTAATTTCTGTTCTTTACCTCACTTTGTGTTTAGCTTTTGGGTTTTCTGGGCACATTGAATGATTTGAACATTGTTTCTGTCAGAATTTAACCCTCGGGCCTCGGGTCGGGGGTGCACCCCCAGCCCAAGCCCAACCTTACGGCATGGAGGTAGGAATTAAATTCCTACCTCCATGCTTACGGTAACCTATTAATATTATTACTAGTAAAATTAAAGTAGCTGAATAGATCTCTTTGAATACATCAATTTGACACCTCATTTGTTGGGATGGGGTCATGTTGACCAAAGTTACGCCAGGTCAAAGGTCATCATTTTTTAACCCTTTTGTATTTGTACTGATACTAGTAGGCAGAATTACGAAATTTTAGATTACATTTGATGAGGTTTCTAGTTGGGTAGTTAATAGCTGAGCTCTTTGAATACATCAACTTGACACCTCATTTGTTGGGATGGGGTCATGTTGACCAAAGATATGCCAAGTCAAAGGTCAAACTCAAAAGGATCAGAATTTCACAATGTTTCGAATTAATAAGCAAAACAAAATAAAAAAATGCTGTTCTGAAATTTCAAAATTCAAGTAGTAAATACAGATCAAGAGATTAAAGCAGGCCTATTAACAGCCTTCAATTAAGAAAAAGATAATGGCCAACGATAATAAACATATTGCGCACTACACCGTACACGCAAGTGAGCATTGACCTCTCTGTCCACAACAAAAACCACAATTTACCGCCGCGCGACAGCCGTGTATCACCAACTTTGAAGGTCGACCGCGAAAAACTGCGACGACCTACAAGTTTGGAAATAATGTTATTAGGTCAAGAAATTCTTCAGATAATACCTGTAATCTGGTCATTAAAGTTCCCACAGTAACTAACCCATAATGTGAGCTTAAATACAAGTTACCTATTAAATGGCAAAAGATTTTTAGAAAAACTCCATATTGAATGTAGTTCCAGTCTTTTATGAATGAGCCACCTCACTTAAAGTCCAATCCCAATATTCTTGGGCATGTCGCACCGCGCGATTTAGCCCTGCCGTTCGTGACCAACTCGACCGTCCCCAGTTTCCCATTCCAAAAAAAGTAGTCCGGCGCGCGCAGCACCCTCTAGCGGTCACGAATCTGCCTAACAGGCAGAATTACAAAATTTTAGATTGCATTTGATGAGGTTTCTAGTTGGTTAGCTGAATAGATCTCTTTGAATACATCAATTTGACACCTCATTTGTTGGGATGGGGTCATGTTGACCAAAGTTACGCCAGGTCAAAGGTCATTATTTTTTAACCCTTTCAAATAGTAAACAAACTGTGACCCACACTGTACGTATTAAACAAATGCTAATTTAAATGCACAAAAACAGTTAACACAAAAAAAAATAACAAACACAAAATGGATCAGAATTTCACAATATTTCGAATTAATAAGCAAAAAAAAAATATATATTGTTCTGAAATTTCAAGTAGTAAATACAGATCAAGAGAACAAAGCAGGCCTATTAACAGCCTTCAATTAAGAAAAAGATAATGGCCAATGATAATAAACATATTGCGCACTACACCGTACACGCAAGTGAGCATTGACCTCTGTCCACAACAAAAACCACAATTTCCCGCCGTGCGACAGCCGTGTATCACCAACTTTGAAGGTCGACCGCGACAAACTGCGACGACCTACAAGTTTGGACATAATGTTATTAGGTCAAGAAATTCTTCAGATAATACCTGTAATCTGGTCATTCAAGTTCCCACAGTAACTAACCCATAATATGAGCTTAAATACAATTTACCTATTAAAATATGCACTTACCAGTCTTTTAAGTGGACAATTTTCCGCTAAATACGTCTGAGAATGGCAAAAGATTTTTAGAAAAACTCCATATTGAATGTAGTTCCAGTCTTTATGAATGAGCCACCTCACTTAAAGTCCAATCCCAATATTCTTGGGCATGTCGCACCGCGTGATTTAGCCCTGCCGTTCGTGACCAACTCGACCGTCCCCAGTTTCCCATTCCAAAAAAAGTAGTCCGGTGCCCGCAGCGCCCTCTAGCGGTCACGAATCTGCCTAATATATAGAGGCACAGGCACTTTTGATTACAAAGTGTCAAATCATGAAAACAAAATAAATTTTCGGGTCTATGGTGGTCATGACAATGCTGCTTGCTGCACTCCATTTTTACTAAAAATTGGTAAAAATGGACTAGATTTACTAAATTTTGACCTTTAAAATTTTTAGTTCCTTTGGGCATGAGTGCTCGAGAGTTCCGTCCGTGCATTGAAATGTGCGCTTGAATTTTCCTTTTTAAAGGTCAAAATTTAGCATTTCAGCTACCAATTCCAACTACGGTCCTAATTTTAGTCAGTCAGTCCCGACTATAGGTACACTACAGGTGTACAAGCCAAGTTTATTTGATGTTGTCCTACTAGCTAGTAGGAATAGTCCTACCACAAGACAGCCAAAACTACAGTTGGGATCATCCCAACTGTCTCGTTAGTCCAAATTGTAATGGGGACACTCCTAACTGTTGTGTTTATAGGCCAAGTTTATTTGATGTTGTCCTAGGGATGGTCATGATGGGCCGGTGACAACTGTAGTTGGGTCAGTCCCAACTGTAGTTGGGTCAGCCCCAACTGTAGTTGGGTTAGTCCCAACTGTAGTTGGGTCAGTCCCAACTGTGGTGGGTCAGTCCCAACTGTAGTTGGGTCAGCCCCAGCTGTAGTCGGGTCAGTCCCAACTGTAGTTGGGTCAGTCCCAACTGTAGTTGGGTCAGTCCCAACTGTAGTTAGGTCAGTCCCAACTGTGGTTGGGTCAGTCCCAACTGTAGTTGGGTCAGCCCCAGCTGTAGTCGGGTCAGTCCCAACTGTAGCTGGGTTAGTCAGTCCCAACTGTAGTTAGGTCAGTCCCAACTGTGGTTGGGTCAGTCCCAACTGTGGTTGGGTCAGCCCCAACTGTAGTTGGGTCAGTCCCAACTGTAGTTAGGTTATGTTGACCAAAGTTACGCCAGGTCAAAGGTAATTATTTTTTAACCCTTTCAAAGTAAACAAACTGTGACCCACACTGTACGTATTAAACAAATGCTAATTTAAATGCACAAAAACAGTTAACACAAAAAAAAATAACAAACACAAAATGGATCAGAATTTCACAATATTTCGAATTAATAAGCAAAAAAAAAATATATATTGTTCTGAAATTTCAAGTAGTAAATACAGATCAAGAGAACAAAGCAGGCCTATTAACAGCCTTCAATTAAGAAAAAGATAATGGCCAATGATAATAAACATATTGCGCACTACACCGTACACGCAAGTGAGCATTGACCTCTGTCCACAACAAAAACCACAATTTCCCGCCGTGCGACAGCCGTGTATCACCAACTTTGAAGGTCGACCGCGACAAACCGCGACGACCTACAAGTTTGGACATAATGTTATTAGGTCAAGAAATTCTTCAGATAATACCTGTAATCTGGTCATTCATGTTCCCACAGTAACTAACCCATAATATGAGCTTAAATACAATTTACCTATTAAAATATGCACTTACCAGTCTTTTAAGTGGACAATTTTCCGCTAAATACGTCTGAGAATGGCAAAAGATTTTTAGAAAAACTCCATATTGAATGTAGTTCCAGTCTTTATGAATGAGCCACCTCACTTAAAGTCCAATCCCAATATTCTTGGGCATGTCGCACCGCGTGATTTAGCCCTGCCGTTCGTGACCAACTCGACCGTCCCCAGTTTCCCATTCCAAAAAAAGTAGTCCGGTGCCCGCAGCGCCCTCTAGCGGTCACGAATCTGCCTAATATATAGAGGCACAGGCACTTTTGATTACAAAGTGTCAAATCATGAAAACAAAATAAATTTTCGGGTCTATGGTGGTCATGACAATGCTGCTTGCTGCACTCCATTTTTACTAAAAATTGGTAAAAATGGACTAGATTTACTAAATTTTGACCTTTAAAATTTTTAGTTCCTTTGGGCATGAGTGCTCGAGAGTTCCGTCCGTGCATTGAAATCAGTGTTGTAGTCGAGTCACCTGTGTCGAGTCCGAGTCCGAGTCTCAAGTCACTTGGGTCGAGTCCGAGTCCGAGTCCCGAGTCACTTGGTCCGAGTCCGAGTCCGAGTCACGAGTCACTTGTTTAAATATTGGTTGCAAACCAAATGTCGTAAAATAAGATTTGGAAATGAAAAAAATAAAACACATTTAATTTGAACAAAGTTCTGTTAAAGTTTTTGTATAAGTTGGTATAACCATGGAGGTAGAACTACCTCCATGGTATAACCAAAAGAAACAATACGGGCGGAACGGCAGATGCCATGATTTAAAAAATGTTGTACTACTTTTTACTAGTGACGTGACCAAACTTGACGTCGTGTGTGTGTGTCTGTGACGTGTGTCGACCATGTGTGAAACTGGTGCAAACAACACACAGCCATCACAGTGCAATATGCAGGCTGTGTTTTACAGGTACCAGACATGCCATTTCCCTGGTAATATGCATCAAGCACAAGCAGTGACTATGGTGTTAACCTTGACAGAATACCAGCATTAATATTGGTGTCGTGCATCCCAGTGTTATTATGCGATTGAACATTCGAATCGAACATACACGCGCTGTACGTACATGGCCATCTACACAATAATCACAAACACTATTACATGCAACACCATACGACAGTGTACTTATTTCTTGTGCTAGACGTTTATATTCCTCCATGTGCACTCCGGGAATGACAATCGGATCATCGGAATTGTTTTTAATATTTAAAAAAGGTATTGTTTGTGAAAATACGTGACTCGAGTCACGAGTCCTCGGGGACAAGTCCGAGTCATGATAGTCGAGTCCGAGTCCGAGTCCGAGTCTTTTGCAGATGTGACTCGAGTCAAGTCCGAGTCACCAAAATTGTGACTCGAGACGGACTCGAGTCCGAGTCCTGGACTCGAGTCATACAACACTGATTGAAATGTGCGCTTCAATTTTCCTTTTTAAAGGTCAAAATTTAGCATTTCAGCTACCAATTCCAACTACGGTCCTAATTTTAGTCAGTCAGTCCCGACTATAGGTACACTACAGGTGTACAAGCCAAGTTTATTTGATGTTGTCCTACTAGCTAGTAGGAATAGTCCTACCACGAGACAGCCAAAACTACAGTTGGGATCATCCCAACTGTCTCGTTAGTCCAAATTGTAATGGGGACACTCCTAACTGTTGTGTTTATAGGCCAAGTTTATTTGATGTTGTCCTAGGGATGGTCATGATGGGCCGGTGACAACTGTAGTTGGGTCAGTCCCAACTGTAGTTGGGTCAGCCCCAACTGTAGTTGGGTTAGTCCCAACTGTAGTTGGGTCAGTCCCAACTGTGGTGGGTCAGTCCCAACTGTAGTTGGGTCAGCCCCAGCTGTAGTCGGGTCAGTCCCAACTGTAGTTGGGTCAGTCCCAACTGTAGTTGGGTCAGTCCCAACTGTAGTTAGGTCAGTCCCAACTGTGGTTGGGTCAGTCCCAACTGTAGTTGGGTCAGCCCCAGCTGTAGTCGGGGCAGTCCCAACTGTAGCTGGGTTAGTCAGTCCCAACTGTAGTTAGGTCAGTCCCAACTGTGGTTGGGTCAGTCCCAACTGTGGTTGGGTCAGCCCCAACTGTAGTTGGGTCAGTCCCAACTGTAGTTGGGTCAGTCCCAACTGTAGTTAGGTTAGTCCCAACTGTGGTTGGGTCAGTCCCAACTGTAGTTGGGTCAGCCCCAACTGTAGTTGGGTCAGTCTCAACTGTAGCTGGGTCAGTCAGTCCCAACTGTAGTTGGGTCAGTCCCAACTGTAGTTAGGTCAGTCCAAACTGTGGTTGGGTCAGTCCCAACTGTGGTTGGGTCAGTCCCAACTGTAGTTGGGTCAGCCCCAGCTGTAGTTGGATCTGTCCAAACTGTAGTTGGGTCAGTCCCAACTGTAGTTAAGTCAGTCCAACTGTTGTTGAATCTGTCCAAACTGTAGTTGGGTTAGTCCCAACTGTAGCATTTGTCAGACAAGGTCAGTCCCAACTGTAGTTTCCCTTACAGAAAAGTTCTATAGAATTCTACAGTTGGGACTGACCCAACTAAAGTTGGGACTAACCCAACTACAGTTGGGACTGAACTTACTACACCTTACTACAGATGTCTGACCCAACTACAGTTGGGACTAACCCAACTACAGTTGAGACTAACCCAAGTACAGTAGGGACTGACCCAACTACATTTGACTGTCACAGCACTACAGTTGGGACTGTCCCAACTACAGTTCAGTCCCAAGTGTATTGGGTGGGTTTATACATGTAGGCCAAGGTCATTTGATGTTCTCTGAGCTGATGGTAGGGGTGGTCCCAACCACATGGGACAGTCAAAACTGTAGTTTGGACCGCCCAACTGTAGTTATTATTATTAGCTGGTCCGACATACATGTAGTAGTCGGAACAGCTATTGTTTTCGTCGAGATTTTTATTAGGTGTTCGGGCATTCAGCCCGAACAACTCTTTGTTATTGTTCGTTTTTTTTTTTTTAGGTGTTCGTGCAATATGAGCACGAACACCTCTTGTTATTGTTCTGTTTTTTTTTGTTTTTTTTCTTCTTCATCTTCTTCTTCCGGGGAACTCTTCTCCAGAACAGAACTCAAAATAGAAATTTAATTGAACCTTGAAACTTGGCATATACTTGAACCTTAACATGAGCACGGCACTTGCACAATTTCGTCATGATGACGTGATCAGGTGTCGAATTACAAGGTTTTTAAAGTTGAAAAATGATCATTTGGTATTTGCTGTATCTCATTGAATATAAAAGCTATGATGTTCATAATTGGGCATGTGATAGATCAAGACTGGGGCTAGATTTCAAAAGTTAACGTCAAAATCGTATGACCTTTTCTTCAAGGTCAAGCCCTAGGTCAAAGTTTGCCTTTGTTTTTTTCTTGAAAAACATCATTTTCGGGCTTATCTACGGCATAACTCAAGATTGAAATTGAATTTTACATTGAAACTCATCAGACATTTGAACCTAAATATCAAGACGACACAAACATGATGATGTCATGATGACGTAATCAGGTATTGAATTACATTAAATCAAAGTTTAATATTTGAAAAAAAATCATAACTCATGAACGACATGTTGGATTTTTACAATCTATACATCATCGGAAAGTTCGTTAAAGGTTCAACAAACGCTACACAGAAAGTGACCCCATTTGACCTTGACTTCCGGTTCAACCCAGAAATTTAAAATTTCATAATATTCGTATCTCAAAAACCACTTATCATTTCAGCATAATTTTTGCATCAGGTTGTAGAAAGTTGAGCCTGCTCAAACTTTTGCACAGAAATAACAACATTTTGACATTTACATCTTGTGTTATAACCACCGGCATTAAAGCGCACGTTTGTGTTGACCCACATTGATAACGCGAGATACTGTTATAGCGCGTGTACAACAGAAACATGCATTTTGAACGTGTAGTTCAGTTTACATCAACTACATGTAGGAATACATTTAGCATCGCTGGATGTTACCTTGTATATTGCGCACCCCGGCATAAAGATAATCCATGTAGTACTTGAAAAATTCGTAACTCCTGAACCACACATTGGATTTTTACAACCTATACATCATCTGAAAGGTTTTTATAAAACCTAACATACGCTACACTTATTGTGACCCCGTTTGACCCTGACTTCCGGTTCAAAGCGGAAGTTGAAATTTAATGTTTTAAAATTCATAATTCCTGAACCACACGATGGATTTTTACAATCTATACATCATTGGACAGGTATTTAACAACTTAACAAACGATATACAGAATGTGACCCCAATTGACCTTTACTTCCTGTTCAAACCGGAAGATGAAATTTAATATTTGAAAAAATCAGAACTCCTGAACCACACATCAGATTTTTATCATCTATACATCATCAGAAAGGGCTCCAAAGATTTAAGAAACGCTACACACTGTGACCTCATTTGACCTTGACTTCCGGTTCAAACCGGAATATGAAAGTAAATGTTCCAACAAATTGTTGGAGGTTTACAATCCATACATCATCTAAATCGTCTTCATAAACTAAACGCGCTACACAAAATGTGACCCCTATTTGAC